>OY986435.1:213861879-214461879 GCA_963920525.1 Dichetophora obliterata | reverse complement strand
ATACATCATAAAAGGACGATTTATGCATCAAAATGTTCCTTAAGCTACTGTTCACAAGACTGTATCCTTAAAATAATTTTAAAAATTAGATTTCATGTTGATTTCATGTGCCCTTTTTTGTCAATTTTTATTTTTTTTATTTATTTTCTAAATTAAAAACTACATATCAGATAAGGACGATGCATGCATTAAAATGAGCACCAGGTCCTAGTCCTTAAGAAGGGATACTCCTTTGTCCAAATGCCGTTTGCTCTATCTCTTGTAGTTTAGGAGTTGTAGAACACTTTTTGGAGTGGAAGCTGGCCAAAAACATGTGTTTTTTCCGTCATAACTCCCAAACCATACATCCTACAAGGACGATTTATACACCAAATTGTTTCTAATACATATATACACAAGACTGCATATTCAGAAAAAAGTTTTCTGGAATTTGATTTTTTTTCAAGAATCTTAGTTAAAATTTTTTACATGAATCATAGTTTTTGACGTGGTTTTTTGCGATTTTTTTGATTTTTTAGCCATAACTTCTAAACCATACATCATAAAAGGACGATTTATGCATCAAAATGTTCCTTAAGCTACTGTTCACAAGACTGTATCCTTAAAATAATTTTAAAAATTAGATTTCATGTTGATTTCATGAGCCCTTTTTTGTCAATTTTTATTTTTTTTATTTATTTTCTAAAATAAAAACTACATATCAGATAAGGACGATTCATGCATTCAAATGAGCACCAGGTCCTCGTCCTTAAGAAGGGATACTCCTTTGTCCAAATGCCGTTTGCTCTATCTCTTGTAGTTTAGGAGTTGTAGAACACTTTTTGGAGTAGAAGCTGGCCAAAAACATGTGCTTTTTCCGTCATAACTCCCAAACCATACATCCTACAAGGACGATTTATACACCAAATTGTTTCTAATACATATATACACAAGACTGCATATTCAGAAAAAAGTTTTCTGGAATTTGATTTTTTTTCAAGAATCTTAGTTAAAATTTTTTACATGAATCATAGTTTTTGACGTGGTTTTTTGCGATTTTTTTGATTTTTTAGCCATAACTTCTAAACCATACATCATAAAAGGACGATTTATGCATCAAAATGTTCCTTAAGCTACTGCCCACAAGACTGTATCCTTAAAATAATTTTAAAAATTAGATTTCATGTTGATTTCATGTGCTCTTTTTTGTCAATTTTTATTTTTTTTATTTATTTTCTAAATTAAAAACTACATATCAGATAAGGACGATTCATGCATTAAAATGAGCACCAGGTCCTCGTCCTTAAGAAGGGATACTCCTTTGTCCAAATGCCGTTTGCTCTATCTCTTGTAGTTTAGGAGTTGTAGAACACTTTTTGGAGTGGAAGCTGGCCAAAAACATGTGCTTTTTCCGTCATAACTCCCAAACCATACATCCTACAAGGACGATTTATACACCAAATTGTTTCTAATACATATATACACAAGACTGCATATTCAGAAAAAAGTTTTCTGGAATTTGATTTTTTTTCAAGAATCTTAGTTAAAATTTTTTACATGAATCATAGTTTTTGACGTGGTTTTTTGCGATTTTTTTGATTTTTTAGCCATAACTTCTAAACCATACATCATAAAAGGACGATTTATGCATCAAAATGTTCCTTAAGCTACTGTTCACAAGACTGTATCCTTAAAATAATTTTAAAAATTAGATTTCATGTTGATTTCATGTGCCCTTTTTTGTCAATTTTTATTTTTTTTATATATTTTCTAAATTAAAAACTACATATCAGATAAGGACGATTCATGCATTAAAATGAGCACCAGGTCCTCGTCCTTAAGAAGGGATACTCCTTTGTCCAAATGCCGTTTGCTCTATCTCTTGTAGTTTAGGAGTTGTAGAACACTTTTTGGAGTGGAAGCTGGCCAAAAACATGTGCTTTTTCCGTCATAACTCCCAAACCATACATCCTACAAGGACGATTTATACACCAAATTGTTTCTAATACATATATACACAAGACTGCATATTCAGAAAAAAGTTTTCTGGAATTTGATTTTTTTTCAAGAATCTTAGTTAAAATTTTTTACATGAATCATAGTTTTTGACGTGGTTTTTTGCGATTTTTTTGATTTTTTAGCCATAACTTCTAAACCATACATCATAAAAGGACGATTTATGCATCAAAATGTTCCTTAAGCTACTGCCAACAAGACTGTATCCTTAAAATAATTTTAAAAATTAGATTTCATGTTGATTTCATGTGCCCTTTTTTGTCAATTTTTATTTTTTTTATTTATTTTCTAAATTAAAAACTACATATCAGATAAGGACGATTCATGCATTAAAATGAGCACCAGGTCCTCGTCCTTAAGAAGGGATACTCCTTTGTCCAAATGCCGTTTGCTCTATCTCTTGTAGTTTAGGAGTTGTAGAACACTTTTTGGAGTGGAAGCTGGCCAAAAACATGTGCTTTTTCCGTCATAACTCCCAAACCATACATCCTAAAAGGACGATTTATACTCCAAATTGTTTCTAATACATATATACACAAGACTGCATATTCAGAAAAAAGTTTTCTGGAATTTGATTTTTTTTCAAGAATCTTAGTTAAAATTTTTTACATGAATCATAGTTTTTGACGTGGTTTTTTGCGATTTTTTTGATTTTTTAGCCATAACTTCTAAACCATACATCATAAAAGGACGATTTATGCATCAAAATGTTCCTTAAGCTACTGTTCACAAGACTGTATCCTTAAAATAATTTTAAAAATTAGATTTCATGTTGATTTCATGTGCCCTTTTTTGTCAATTTTTATTTTTTTTATTTATTTTCTAAAATAAAAACTACATATCAGATAAGGACGATTCATACATTAAAATGAGCACCAGGTCCTCGTCCTTAAGAAGAGATACTCCTTTGTCCAAATGCCGTTTGCTCTATCTCTTGTAGTTTAGGAGTTGTAGAACACTTTTTGGAGTGGAAGCTGGCCAAAAACATGTGCTTTTTCCGTCATAACTCCCAAACCATACATCCTACAAGGACGATTTATACACCAAATTGTTTCTAATACATATATACACACGACTGCATATTCAGAAAAAAGTTTTCTGGAATTTGATTTTTTTTCAAGAATCTTAGTTAAAATTTTTTACATGAATCATAGTTTTTGACGTGGTTTTTTGCGATTTTTTTGATTTTTTAGCCATAACTTCTAAACCATACATCATAAAAGGACGATTTATGCATCAAAATGTTCCTTAAGCTACTGCCCACAAGACTGTATCCTTAAAATAATTTTAAAAATTATATTTCATGTTAATTTCATGGGCCCTTTTTTGTCAATTTTTATTTTTTTTATTTATTTTCTAAAATAAAAACTACATATCAGATAAGGACGATTCATGCATTAAAATGAGCACCAGGTCCTCGTCCTTAAGAAGGGATACTCCTTTGTCCAAATGCCGTTTGCTCTATCTCTTGTAGTTTAGGAGTTGTAGAACACTTTTTGGAATGGAAGCTGGCCAAAAACATGTGCTTTTTCCGTCATAACTCCCAAACCATACATCCTACAAGGACGATTTATTCACCAAATTGTTTCTAATACATATATACACAAGACTGCATATTCAGAAAAAAGTTTTCTGGAATTTGATTTTTTTCAAGAATCTTAGTTAAAATTTTTTACATGAATCATAGTTTTTGACGTGGTTTTTTGCGATTTTTTTGATTTTTTAGCCATAACTTCTAAACCATACATCATAAAAGGACGATTTATACATCAAAATGTTCCTTAAGCTACTGTTCACAAGACTGTATCCTTAAAATAATTTTAAAAATTAGATTTCATGTTGATTTCATGTGCCCTTTTTTGTCAATTTTTATTTTTTTTATTTATTTTCTAAATTAAAAACTACATATCAGATAAGGACGATGCATGCATTAAAATGAGCACCAGGTCCTAGTCCTTAAGAAGGGATACTCCTTTGTCCAAATGCCGTTTGCTCTATCTCTTGTAGTTTAGGAGTTGTAGAACACTTTTTGGAGTGGAAGCTGGCCAAAAACATGTGTTTTTTCCGTCATAACTCCCAAACCATACATCCTACAAGGACGATTTATACACCAAATTGTTTCTAATACATATATACACAAGACTGCATATTCAGAAAAAAGTTTTCTGGAATTTGATTTTTTTTCAAGAATCTTAGTTAAAATTTTTTACATGAATCATAGTTTTTGACGTGGTTTTTTGCGATTTTTTTGATTTTTTAGCCATAACTTCTAAACCATACATCATAAAAGGACGATTTATGCATCAAAATGTTCCTTAAGCTACTGTTCACAAGACTGTATCCTTAAAATAATTTTAAAAATTAGATTTCATGTTGATTTCATGAGCCCTTTTTTGTCAATTTTTATTTTTTTTATTTATTTTCTAAAATAAAAACTACATATCAGATAAGGACGATTCATGCATTCAAATGAGCACCAGGTCCTCGTCCTTAAGAAGGGATACTCCTTTGTCCAAATGCCGTTTGCTCTATCTCTTGTAGTTTAGGAGTTGTAGAACACTTTTTGGAGTAGAAGCTGGCCAAAAACATGTGCTTTTTCCGTCATAACTCCCAAACCATACATCCTACAAGGACGATTTATACACCAAATTGTTTCTAATACATATATACACAAGACTGCATATTCAGAAAAAAGTTTTCTGGAATTTGATTTTTTTTCAAGAATCTTAGTTAAAATTTTTTACATGAATCATAGTTTTTGACGTGGTTTTTTGCGATTTTTTTGATTTTTTAGCCATAACTTCTAAACCATACATCATAAAAGGACGATTTATGCATCAAAATGTTCCTTAAGCTACTGCCCACAAGACTGTATCCTTAAAATAATTTTAAAAATTAGATTTCATGTTGATTTCATGTGCTCTTTTTTGTCAATTTTTATTTTTTTTATTTATTTTCTAAATTAAAAACTACATATCAGATAAGGACGATTCATGCATTAAAATGAGCACCAGGTCCTCGTCCTTAAGAAGGGATACTCCTTTGTCCAAATGCCGTTTGCTCTATCTCTTGTAGTTTAGGAGTTGTAGAACACTTTTTGGAGTGGAAGCTGGCCAAAAACATGTGCTTTTTCCGTCATAACTCCCAAACCATACATCCTACAAGGACGATTTATACACCAAATTGTTTCTAATACATATATACACAAGACTGCATATTCAGAAAAAAGTTTTCTAGAATTTGATTTTTTTTCAAGAATCTTAGTTAAAATTTTTTACATGAATCATAGTTTTTGACGTGGTTTTTTGCGATTTTTTTGATTTTTTAGCCATAACTTCTAAACCATACATCATAAAAGGACGATTTATGCATCAAAATGTTCCTTAAGCTACTGCCCACAAGACTGTATCCTTAAAATAATTTTAAAAACTAGATTTAATGTTAATTTCATGGGCCCTTTTTTGTCAATTTTTATTTTTTTTATTTATTTTCTAAAATAAAAACTACATATCAGATAAGGACGATTCATGCATTAAAATGAGCACCAGGTCCTCGTCCTTAAGAAGGGATACTCCTTTGTCCAAATGCCGTTTGCTCTATCTCTTGTAGTTTAGGAGTTGTAGAACACTTTTTGGAGTGGAAGCTGGCCAAAAACATGTGCTTTTTCCGTCATAACTCCCAAACCATACATCCTACAAGGACGATTTATACACCAAATTGTTTCTAATACATATATACACAAGACTGCATATTCAGAAAAAAGTTTTCTGGAATTTGATTTTTTTTTCAAGAATCTTAGTTAAAATTTTTTACATGAATCATAGTTTTTGACGTGGTTTTTTGCGATTTTTTTTATTTTTTAGCCATAACTTCTTAACCATACATCATAAAAGGACGATTTATGCATCAAAATGTTCCTTAAGCCACTGCCCACAAGACTGTATCCTTAAAAAAATTTTAAAAATTAGATTTCATGTTAATTTCATGTGCCCTTTTTTGTCAATTTTTATTTTTTTTATTTATTTTCTAAAATAAAAACTACATATCAGATAAGGACGATTCATGCATTAAAATGAGCACCAGGTCCTCGTCCTTAAGAAGGGATACTCCTTTGTCCAAATGCCGTTTGCTCTATCTCTTGTAGTTTAGGAGTTGTAGAACACTTTTTGGAGTGGAAGCTGGCCAAAAACATGTGCTTTTTCCGTCATAACTCCCAAACCATACATCCTAAAAGGACGATTTATACTCCAAATTGTTTCTAATACATATATACACAAGACTGCATATTCAGAAAAAAGTTTTCTGGAATTTGATTTTCTTTCAAGAATCTTAGTTAAAATTTTTTACATGAATCATAGTTTTTGACGTGGTTTTTTGCGATTTTTTTGATTTTTTAGCCATAACTTCTAAACCATACATCATAAAAGGACGATTTATGCATCAAAATGTTCCTTAAGCTACTGTTCACAAGACTGTATCCTTAAAATAATTTTAAAAATTAGATTTCATGTTGATTTCATGTGCCCTTTTTTGTCAATTTTTATTTTTTTTATTTATTTTCTAAAATAAAAACTACATATCAGATAAGGACGATTCATGCATTAAAATGAGCACCAGGTCCTCGTCCTTAAGAAGAGATACTCCTTTGTCCAAATGCCGTTTGCTCTATCTCTTGTAGTTTAGGAGTTGTAGAACACTTTTTGGAGTGGAAGCTGGCCAAAAACATGTGCTTTTTCCGTCATAACTCCCAAACCATACATCCTACAAGGACGATTTATACACCAAATTGTTTCTAATACATATATACACACGACTGCATATTCAGAAAAAAGTTTTCTGGAATTTAATTTTTTTCAAGAATCTTAGTTAAAATTTTTTACATGAATCATAGTTTTTGACGTGGTTTTTTGCGATTTTTTTGATTTTTTAGCCATAACTTCTAAACCATACATCATAAAAGGACGATTTATGCATCAAAATGTTCCTTAAGCTACTGCCCACAAGACTGTATCCTTAAAATAATTTTAAAAATTATATTTCATGTTAATTTCATGGGCCCTTTTTTGTCAATTTTTATTTTTTTTATTTATTTTCTAAAATAAAAACTACATATCAGATAAGGACGATTCATGCATTAAAATGAGCACCAGGTCCTCGTCCTTAAGAAGGGATAATCCTTTGTCCAAATGCCGTTTGCTCTATCTCTTGTAGTTTAGGAGTTGTAGAACACTTTTTGGAGTGGAAGCTGGCCAAAAACATGTGCTTTTTCCGTCATAACTCCCAAACCATACATCCTACAAGGACGATTTATACACCAAATTGTTTCTAATACATATATACACAAGACTGCATATTCAGAAAAAAGTTTTCTGGAATTTGATTTTTTTTCAAGAATCTTAGTTAAAATTTTTTACATGAATCATAGTTTTTGACGTGGTTTTTTGCGATTTTTTTGATTTTTTAGCCATAACTTCTAAACCATACATCATAAAAGGACGATTTATGCATCAAAATGTTCCTTAAGCTACTGCCCACAAGACTGTATCCTTAAAATAATTTTAAAAATTAGATTTCATGTTAATTTCATGTGCCCTTTTTTGTCAATTTTTATTTTTTTTATTTATTTTCTAAAATAAAAACTACATATCAGATAAGGACGATTCATGCATTAAAATGAGCACCAGGTCCTCGTCCTTAAGAAGGGATACTCCTTTGTCCAAATGCCGTTTGCTCTATCTCTTGTAGTTTAGGAGTTGTAGAACACTTTTTGGAGTGGAAGCTGGCCAAAAACATGTGCTTTTTCCGTCATAACTCCCAAACCATACATCCTACAAGGACGATTTATACACCAAATTGTTTCTAATACATATATACACAAGACTGCATATTCAGAAAAAAGTTTTCTGGAATTTGATTTTTTTCAAGAATCTTAGTTAAAATTTTTTACATGAATCATAGTTTTTGACGTGGTTTTTTGCGATTTTTTTGATTTTTTAGCCATAACTTCTAAACCATACATCATAAAAGGACGATTTATGCATCAAAATGTTCCTTAAGCTACTGTTCACAAGACTGTATCCTTAAAATAATTTTAAAAATTAGATTTCATGTTGATTTCATGTGCCCTTTTTTGTCAATTTTTATTTTTTTTATTTATTTTCTAAATTAAAAACTACATATCAGATAAGGACGATGCATGCATTAAAATGAGCACCAGGTCCTCGTCCTTAAGAAGGGATACTCCTTTGTCCAAATGCCGTTTGCTCTATCTCTTGTAGTTTAGGAGTTGTAGAACACTTTTTGGAGTGGAAGCTGGCCAAAAACATGTGTTTTTTCCGTCATAACTCCCAAACCATACATCCTACAAGGACGATTTATACACCAAATTGTTTCTAATACATATATACACAAGACTGCATATTCAGAAAAAAGTTTTCTGGAATTTGATTTTTTTTCAAGAATCTTAGTTAAAATTTTTTACATGAATCATAGTTTTTGACGTGGTTTTTTGCGATTTTTTTGATTTTTTAGCCATAACTTCTAAACCATACATCATAAAAGGACGATTTATGCATCAAAATGTTCCTTAAGCTACTGTTCACAAGACTGTATCCTTAAAATAATTTTAAAAATTAGATTTCATGTTGATTTCATGAGCCCTTTTTTGTCAATTTTTATTTTTTTTATTTATTTTCTAAAATAAAAACTACATATCAGATAAGGACGATTCATGCATTCAAATGAGCACCAGGTCCTCGTCCTTAAGAAGGGATACTCCTTTGTCCAAATGCCGTTTGCTCTATCTCTTGTAGTTTAGGAGTTGTAGAACACTTTTTGGAGTAGAAGCTGGCCAAAAACATGTGCTTTTTCCGTCATAACTCCCAAACCATACATCCTACAAGGACGATTTATACACCAAATTGTTTCTAATACATATATACACAAGACTGCATATTCAGAAAAAAGTTTTCTGGAATTTGATTTTTTTTCAAGAATCTTAGTTAAAATTTTTTACATGAATCATAGTTTTTGACGTGGTTTTTTGCGATTTTTTTGATTTTTTAGCCATAACTTCTAAACCATACATCATAAAAGGACGATTTATGCATCAAAATGTTCCTTAAGCTACTGCCCACAAGACTGTATCCTTAAAATAATTTTAAAAATTAGATTTCATGTTGATTTCATGTGCCCTTTTTTGTCAATTTTTATTTTTTTTATTTATTTTCTAAATTAAAAACTACATATCAGATAAGGACGATGCATGCATTAAAATGAGCACCAGGTCCTCGTCCTTAAGAAGGGATACTCCTTTGTCCAAATGCCGTTTGCTCTATCTCTTGTAGTTTAGGAGTTGTAGAACACTTTTTGGAGTGGAAGCTGGCCAAAAACATGTGTTTTTTCCATCATAACTCCCAAACCATACATCCTACAAGGACGATTTATACACCAAATTGTTTCTAATACATATATACACAAGACTGCATATTCAGAAAAAAGTTTTCTGGAATTTGATTTTTTTTCAAGAATCTTAGTTAAAATTTTTTACATGAATCATAGTTTTTGACGTGGTTTTTTGCGATTTTTTTGATTTTTTAGCCATAACTTCTAAACCATACATCATAAAAGGACGATTTATGCATCAAAATGTTCCTTAAGCTACTGTTCACAAGACTGTATCCTTAAAATAATTTTAAAAATTAGATTTCATGTTGATTTCATGAGCCCTTTTTTGTCAATTTTTATTTTTTTTATTTATTTTCTAAAATAAAAACTACATATCAGATAAGGACGATTCATGCATTCAAATGAGCACCAGGTCCTCGTCCTTAAGAAGGGATACTCCTTTGTCCAAATGCCGTTTGCTCTATCTCTTGTAGTTTAGGAGTTGTAGAACACTTTTTGGAGTAGAAGCTGGCCAAAAACATGTGCTTTTTCCGTCATAACTCCCAAACCATACATCCTACAAGGACGATTTATACACCAAATTGTTTCTAATACATATATACACAAGACTGCATATTCAGAAAAAAGTTTTCTGGAATTTGATTTTTTTTCAAGAATCTTAGTTAAAATTTTATACATGAATCATAGTTTTTGACGTGGTTTTTTGCGATTTTTTGATTTTTTAGCCATAACTTCTAAACCATACATCATAAAAGGACGATTTATGCATCAAAATGTTCCTTAAGCTACTGTTCACAAGACTGTATCCTTAAAATAATTTTAAAAATTAGATTTCATGTTGATTTCATGTGCCCTTTTTTGTCAATTTTTATTTTTTTTATATATTTTCTAAATTAAAAACTACATATCAGATAAGGACGATTCATGCATTAAAATGAGCACCAGGTCCTCGTCCTTAAGAAGGGATACTCCTTTGTCCAAATGCCGTTTGCTCTATCTCTTGTAGTTTAGGAGTTGTAGAACACTTTTTGGAGTGGAAGCTGGCCAAAAACATGTGCTTTTCCGTCATAACTCCCAAACCATACATCCTAAAAGGACGATTTATACTCCAAATTGTTTCTAATACATATATACACAAGACTGCATATTCAGAAAAAAGTTTTCTGGAATTTGATTTTTTTTCAAGAATCTTAGTTAAAATTTTATACATGAATCATAGTTTTTGACGTGGTTTTTTGCGATTTTTTGATTTTTTAGCCATAACTTCTAAACCATACATCATAAAAGGACGATTTATGCATCAAAATGTTCCTTAAGCTACTGTTCACAAGACTGTATCCTTAAAATAATTTTAAAAATTAGATTTCATGTTGATTTCATGTGCCCTTTTTTGTCAATTTTTATTTTTTTTATATATTTTCTAAATTAAAAACTACATATCAGATAAGGACGATTCATGCATTAAAATGAGCACCAGGTCCTCGTCCTTAAGAAGGGATACTCCTTTGTCCAAATGCCGTTTGCTCTATCTCTTGTAGTTTAGGAGTTGTAGAACACTTTTTGGAGTGGAAGCTGGCCAAAAACATGTGCTTTTTCCGTCATAACTCCCAAACCATACATCCTACAAGGACGATTTATACACCAAATTGTTTCTAATACATATATACACAAGACTGCATATTCAGAAAAAAGTTTTCTGGAATTTGATTTTTTTTCAAGAATCTTAGTTAAAATTTTTTACATGAATCATAGTTTTTGACGTGGTTTTTTGCGATTTTTTTGATTTTTTAGCCATAACTTCTAAACCATACATCATAAAAGGACGATTTATGCATCAAAATGTTCCTTAAGCTACTGCCAACAAGACTGTATCCTTAAAATAATTTTAAAAATTAGATTTCATGTTGATTTCATGTGCCCTTTTTTGTCAATTTTTATTTTTTTTATTTATTTTCTAAATTAAAAACTACATATCAGATAAGGACGATTCATGCATTAAAATGAGCACCAGGTCCTCGTCCTTAAGAAGGGATACTCCTTTGTCCAAATGACGTTTGCTCTATCTCTTGTAGTTTAGGAGTTGTAGAACACTTTTTGGAGTGGAAGCTGGCCAAAAACATGTGCTTTTTCCGTCATAACTCCCAAACCATACATCCTACAAGGACGATTTATACACCAAATTGTTTCTAATACATATATACACAAGACTGCATATTCAGAAAAAAGTTTTCTGGAATTTGATTTTTTTTCAAGAATCTTAGTTAAAATTTTTTACATGAATCATAGTTTTTGACGTGGTTTTTTGCGATTTTTTTGATTTTTTAGCCATAACTTCTAAACCATACATCATAAAAGGACGATTTATGCATCAAAATGTTCCTTAAGCTACTGCCCACAAGACTGTATCCTTAAAATAATTTTAAAAATTAGATTTCATGTTAATTTCATGTGCCCTTTTTTGTCAATTTTTATTTTTTTTATTTATTTTCTAAAATAAAAACTACATATCAGATAAGGACGATTCATGCATTAAAATGAGCACCAGGTCCTCGTCCTTAAGAAGGGATACTCCTTTGTCCAAATGCCGTTTGCTCTATCTCTTGTAGTTTAGGAGTTGTAGAACACTTTTTGGAGTGGAAGCTGGCCAAAAACATGTGCTTTTCCGTCATAACTCCCAAACCATACATCCTAAAAGGACGATTTATACTCCAAATTGTTTCTAATACATATATACACAAGACTGCATATTCAGAAAAAAGTTTTCTGGAATTTGATTTTTTTTCAAGAATCTTAGTTAAAATTTTATACATGAATCATAGTTTTTGACGTGGTTTTTTGCGATTTTTTTGATTTTTTAGCCATAACTTCTAAACCATACATCATAAAAGGACGATTTATGCATCAAAATGTTCCTTAAGCTACTGTTCACAAGACTGTATCCTTAAAATAATTTTAAAAATTAGATTTCATGTTGATTTCATGTGCCCTTTTTTGTCAATTTTTATTTTTTTATATATTTTCTAAATTAAAAACTACATATCAGATAAGGACGATTCATGCATTAAAATGAGCACCAGGTCCTCGTCCTTAAGAAGGGATACTCCTTTGTCCAAATGCCGTTTGCTCTATCTCTTGTAGTTTAGGAGTTGTAGAACACTTTTTGGAGTGGAAGCTGGCCAAAAACATGTGCTTTTTCCGTCATAACTCCCAAACCATACATCCTACAAGGACGATTTATACACCAAATTGTTTCTAATACATATATACACAAGACTGCATATTCAGAAAAAAGTTTTCTGGAATTTGATTTTTTTTCAAGAATCTTAGTTAAAATTTTTTACATGAATCATAGTTTTTGACGTGGTTTTTTGCGATTTTTTTGATTTTTTAGCCATAACTTCTAAACCATACATCATAAAAGGACGATTTATGCATCAAAATGTTCCTTAAGCTACTGTTCACAAGACTGTATCCTTAAAATAATTTTAGAAATTAGATTTCATGTTGATTTCATGTGCCCTTTTTTGTCAATTTTTATTTTTTTTATTTATTTTCTAAAATAAAAACTACATATCAGATAAGGACGATTCATGCATTAAAATGAGCACCAGGTCCTCGTCCTTAAGAAGGGATACTCCTTTGTCCAAATGCCCTTTGCTCTATCTCTTGTAGTTTAGGAGTTGTAGAACACTTTTTGGAGTGGAAGCTGGCCAAAAACATGTGCTTTTTCCGTCATAACTCCCAAACCATACATCCTACAAGGACGATTTATACACCAAATTGTTTCTAATACATATATACACAAGACTGCATATTCAGAAAAAAGTTTTCTGGAATTTGATTTTTTTTCAAGAATCTTAGTTAAAATTTTTTACATGAATCATAGTTTTTGACGTGGTTTTTTGCGATTTTTTTGATTTTTTAGCCATAACTTCTAAACCATACATCATAAAAGGACGATTTATGCATCAAAATGTTCCTTAAGCTACTGCCCACAAGACTGTATCCTTAAAATAATTTTAAAAATTAGATTTCATGTTAATTTCATGTGCCCTTTTTTGTCAATTTTTATTTTTTTTATTTATTTTCTAAAATAAAAACTACATATCAGATAAGGACGATTCATGCATTAAAATGAGCACCAGGTCCTCGTCCTTAAGAAGGGATACTCCTTTGTCCAAATGCCGTTTGCTCTATCTCTTGTAGTTTAGGAGTTGTAGAACACTTTTTGGAGTGGAAGCTGGCCAAAAACATGTGCTTTTCCGTCATAACTCCCAAACCATACATCCTAAAAGGACGATTTATACTCCAAATTGTTTCTAATACATATATACACAAGACTGCATATTCAGAAAAAAGTTTTCTGGAATTTGATTTTTTTTCAAGAATCTTAGTTAAAATTTTATACATGAATCATAGTTTTTGACGTGGTTTTTTGCGATTTTTTTGATTTTTTAGCCATAACTTCTAAACCATACATCATAAAAGGACGATTTATGCATCAAAATGTTCCTTAAGCTACTGTTCACAAGACTGTATCCTTAAAATAATTTTAAAAATTAGATTTCATGTTGATTTCATGTGCCCTTTTTTGTCAATTTTTATTTTTTTATATATTTTCTAAATTAAAAACTACATATCAGATAAGGACGATTCATGCATTAAAATGAGCACCAGGTCCTCGTCCTTAAGAAGGGATACTCCTTTGTCCAAATGCCGTTTGCTCTATCTCTTGTAGTTTAGGAGTTGTAGAACACTTTTTGGAGTGGAAGCTGGCCAAAAACATGTGCTTTTTCCGTCATAACTCCCAAACCATACATCCTACAAGGACGATTTATACACCAAATTGTTTCTAATACATATATACACAAGACTGCATATTCAGAAAAAAGTTTTCTGGAATTTGATTTTTTTTTCAAGAATCTTAGTTAAAATTTTTTACATGAATCATAGTTTTTGACGTGGTTTTTTGCGATTTTTTTGATTTTTTAGCCATAACTTCTAAACCATACATCATAAAAGGACGATTTATGCATCAAAATGTTCCTTAAGCTACTGTTCACAAGACTGTATCCTTAAAATAATTTTGGAAATTAGATTTCATGTTGATTTCATGTGCCCTTTTTTGTCAATTTTTATTTTTTTTATTTATTTTCTAAAATAAAAACTACATATCAGATAAGGACGATTCATGCATTAAAATGAGCACCAGGTCCTCGTCCTTAAGAAGGGATACTCCTTTGTCCAAATGCCGTTTGCTCTATCTCTTGTAGTTTAGGAGTTGTAGAACACTTTTTGGAGTGGAAGCTGGCCAAAAACATGTGCTTTTTCCGTCATAACTCCCAAACCATACATCCTACAAGGACGATTTATACACCAAATTGTTTCTAATACATATATACACAAGACTGCATATTCAGAAAAAAGTTTTCTGGAATTTGATTTTTTTTCAAGAATCTTAGTTAAAATTTTTTACATGAATCATAGTTTTTGACGTGGTTTTTTGCGATTTTTTTGATTTTTTAGCCATAACTTCTAAACCATACATCATAAAAGGACGATTTATGCATCAAAATGTTCCTTAAGCTACTGTTCACAAAACTGTATCCTTAAAATAATATTAAAAATTAGATTTCATGTTGATTTCATGTGCCCTTTTTTGTCAATTTTTATTTTTTTTATTTATTTTCTAAAATAAAAACTACATATCAGATAAGGACGATTCATGCATTAAAATGAGCACCAGGTCCTCGTCCTTAAGAAGGGATACTCCTTTGTCCAAATGCCGTTTGCTCTATCTCTTGTAGTTTAGGAGTTGTAGAACACTTTTTGGAGTGGAAGCTGGCCAAAAACATGTGCTTTTTCCGTCATAACTCCCAAACCATACATCCTAAAAGGACGATTTATACTCCAAATTGTTTCTAATACATATATACACAAGACTGCATATTCAGAAAAAAGTTTTCTGGAATTTGATTTTTTTTCAAGAATCTTAGTTAAAATTTTTTACATGAATCATAGTTTTTGACGTGGTTTTTTGCGATTTTTTTGATTTTTTAGCCATAACTTCTAAACCATACATCATAAAAGGACGATTTATGCATCAAAATGTTCCTTAAGCTACTGTTCACAAGACTGTATCCTTAAAATAATTTTAAAAATTAGATTTCATGTTGATTTCATGTGCCCTTTTTTGTCAATTTTTATTTTTTTTATTTATTTTCTAAATTAAAAACTACATATCAGATAAGGACGATGCATGCATTAAAATGAGCACCAGGTCCTCGTCCTTAAGAAGGGATACTCCTTTGTCCAAATGCCGTTTGCTCTATCTCTTGTAGTTTAGGAGTTGTAGAACACTTTTTGGAGTGGAAGCTGGCCAAAAACATGTGTTTTTTCCGTCATAACTCCCAAACCATACATCCTACAAGGACGATTTATACACCAAATTGTTTCTAATACATATATACACAAGACTGCATATTCAGAAAAAAGTTTTCTGGAATTTGATTTTTTTTCAAGAATCTTAGTTAAAATTTTTTACATGCATCATAGTTTTTGACGTGGTTTTTTGCGATTTTTTTGATTTTTTAGCCATAACTTCTAAACCATACATCATAAAAGGACGATTTATGCATCAAAATGTTCCTTAAGCTACTGTTCACAAGACTGTATCCTTAAAATAATTTTAAAAATTAGATTTCATGTTGATTTCATGAGCCCTTTTTTGTCAATTTTTATTTTTTTTATTTATTTTCTAAAATAAAAACTACATATCAGATAAGGACGATTCATGCATTCAAATGAGCACCAGGTCCTCGTCCTTAAGAAGGGATACTCCTTTGTCCAAATGCCGTTTGCTCTATCTGTTGTAGTTTAGGAGTTGTAGAACACTTTTTGGAGTAGAAGCTGGCCAAAAACATGTGCTTTTTCCGTCATAACTCCCAAACCATACATCCTACAAGGACGATTTATACACCAAATTGTTTCTAATACATATATACACAAGACTGCATATTCAGAAAAAAGTTTTCTGGAATTTGATTTTTTTTCAAGAATCTTAGTTAAAATTTTTTACATGAATCATAGTTTTTGACGTGGTTTTTTGCGATTTTTTTGATTTTTTAGCCATAACTTCTAAACCATACATCATAAAAGGACGATTTATGCATCAAAATGTTCCTTAAGCTACTGCCCACAAGACTGTATCCTTAAAATAATTTTAAAAATTAGATTTCATGTTGATTTCATGTGCTCTTTTTTGTCAATTTTTATTTTTTTTATTTATTTTCTAAATTAAAAACTACATATCAGATAAGGACGATTCATGCATTAAAATGAGCACCAGGTCCTCGTCCTTAAGAAGGGATACTCCTTTGTCCAAATGCCGTTTGCTCTATCTCTTGTAGTTTAGGAGTTGTAGAACACTTTTTGGAGTGGAAGCTGGCCAAAAACATGTGCTTTTTCCGTCATAACTCCCAAACCATATATCCTACAAGGACGATTTATACACCAAATTGTTTCTAATACATATATACACAAGACTGCATATTCAGAAAAAAGTTTTCTGGAATTTGATTTTTTTTCAAGAATCTTAGTTAAAATTTTTTACATGAATCATAGTTTTTGACGTGGTTTTTTGCGATTTTTTTGATTTTTTAGCCATAACTTCTAAACCATACATCATAAAAGGACGATTTATGCATCAAAATGTTCCTTAAGCTACTGCCAATAAGACTGTATCCTTAAAATAATTTTAAAAATTAGATTTCATGTTGATTTCATGTGCCCTTTTTTGTCAATTTTTATTTTTTTTATTTATTTTCTAAATTAAAAACTACATATCAGATAAGGACGATTCATGCATTAAAATGAGCACCAGGTCCTCGTCCTTAAGAAGGGATACTCCTTTGTCCAAATGACGTTTGCTCTATCTCTTGTAGTTTAGGAGTTGTAGAACACTTTTTGGAGTGGAAGCTGGCCAAAAACATGTGCTTTTTCCGTCATAACTCCCAAACCATACATCCTACAAGGACGATTTATACACCAAATTGTTTCTAATACATATATACACAAGACTGCATATTCAGAAAAAAGTTTTCTGGAATTTGATTTTTTTTCAAGAATCTTAGTTAAAATTTTTTACATGAATCATAGTTTTTGACGTGGTTTTTTGCGATTTTTTTGATTTTTTAGCCATAACTTCTAAACCATACATCATAAAAGGACGATTTATGCATCAAAATGTTCCTTAAGCTACTGTTCACAAGACTGTATCCTTAAAATAATTTTAAAAATTAGATTTCATATTGATTTCATGAGCCCTTTTTTGTCAATTTTTATTTTTTTTATTTATTTTCTAAAATAAAAACTACATATCAGATAAGGACGATTCATGCATTCAAATGAGCACCAGGTCCTCGTCCTTAAGAAGGGCTACTCCTTTGTCCAAATGCCGTTTGCTCTATCTCTTGTAGTTTAGGAGTTGTAGAACACTTTTTGGAGTAGAAGCTGGCCAAAAACATGTGCTTTTTCCGTCATAACTCCCAAACCATACATCCTACAAGGACGATTTATACACCAAATTGTTTCTAATACATATATACACAAGACTGCATATTCAGAAAAAAGTTTTCTGGAATTTGATTTTTTTTCAAGAATCTTAGTTAAAATTTTTTACATGAATCATAGTTTTTGACGTGGTTTTTTGCGATTTTTTTGATTTTTTAGCCATAACTTCTAAACCATACATCATAAAAGGACGATTTATGCATCAAAATGTTCCTTAAGCTACTGCCCACAAGACTGTATCCTTAAAATAATTTTAAAAATTAGATTTCATATTGATTTCATGAGCCCTTTTTTGTCAATTTTTATTTTTTTTATTTATTTTCTAAAATAAAAACTACATATCAGATAAGGACGATTCATGCATTCAAATGAGCACCAGGTCCTCGTCCTTAAGAAGGGATACTCCTTTGTCCAAATGCCGTTTGCTCTATCTCTTGTAGTTTAGGAGTTGTAGAACACTTTTTGGAGTAGAAGCTGGCCAAAAACATGTGCTTTTTCCGTCATAACTCCCAAACCATACATCCTACAAGGACGATTTATACACCAAATTGTTTCTAATACATATATACACAAGACTGCATATTCAGAAAAAAGTTTTCTGGAATTTGATTTTTTTTCAAGAATCTTAGTTATAATTTTTTACATGAATCATAGTTTTTGACGTGGTTTTTTGCGATTTTTTTGATTTTTTAGCCATAACTTCTAAACCATACATCATAAAAGGACGATTTATGCATCAAAATGTTCCTTAAGCTACTGCCCACAAGACTGTATCCTTAAAATAATTTTAAAAATTAGATTTCATGTTAATTTCATGTGCCCTTTTTTGTCAATTTTTATTTTTTTTATTTATTTTCTAAACTAAAAACTACATATCAGATAAGGACGATTCATGCATTAAAATGAGCACCAGGTCCTCGTCCTTAAGAAGGGATACTCCTTTGTCCAAATGCCGTTTGCTCTATCTCTTGTAGTTTAGGAGTTGTAGAACACTTTTTGGAGTGGAAGCTGGCCAAAAACATGTGCTTTTTCCGTCATAACTCCCAAACCATACATCCTACAAGGACGATTTATACACCAAATTGTTTCTAATACATATATACACAAGACTGCATATTCAGAAAAAAGTTTTCTGGAATTTGATTTTTTTTCAAGAATCTTAGTTAAAATTTTTTACATGAATCATAGTTTTTGACGTGGTTTTTTGCGATTTTTTTAATTTTTTAGCCATAACTTCTAAACCATACATCATAAAAGGACGATTTATGCATCAAAATGTTCCTTAAGCTACTGCCCACAAGACTGTATCCTTAAAATAATTTTAAAAATTAGATTTCATGTTGATTTCATGTGCCCTTTTTTGTCAATTTTTATTTTTTTTATTTATTTTCTAAAATAAAAACTACATATCAGATAAGGACGATTCATGCATTAAAATGAGCACCAGGTCCTCGTCCTTAAGAAGGGATACTCCTTTGTCCAAATGCCGTTTGCTCTATCTCTTGTAGTTTAGGAGTTGTAGAACACTTTTTGGAGTGGAAGCTGGCCAAAAACATGTGCTTTTTCCGTCATAACTCCCAAACCATACATCCTACAAGGACGATTTATACACCAAATTGTTTCTAATACATATATACACAAGACTGCATATTCAGAAAAAAGTTTTCTGGAATTTGATTTTTTTTCAAGAATCTTAGTTAAAATTTTTTACATGAATCATAGTTTTTGACGTGGTTTTTTGCGATTTTTTTGATTTTTTAGCCATAACTTCTAAACCATACATCATAAAAGGACGATTTATGCATCAAAATGTTCCTTAAGCTACTGTTCACAAGACTGTATCCTTAAAATAATTTTAAAAATTAGATTTCATATTGATTTCATGAGCCCTTTTTTGTCAATTTTTATTTTTTTTATTTATTTTCTAAAATAAAAACTACATATCAGATAAGGACGATTCATGCATTCAAATGAGCACCAGGTCCTCGTCCTTAAGAAGGGCTACTCCTTTGTCCAAATGCCGTTTGCTCTATCTCTTGTAGTTTAGGAGTTGTAGAACACTTTTTGGAGTAGAAGCTGGCCAAAAACATGTGCTTTTTCCGTCATAACTCCCAAACCATACATCCTACAAGGACGATTTATACACCAAATTGTTTCTAATACATATATACACAAGACTGCATATTCAGAAAAAAGTTTTCTGGAATTTGATTTTTTTTCAAGAATCTTAGTTAAAATTTTTTACATGAATCATAGTTTTTGACGTGGTTTTTTGCGATTTTTTTGATTTTTTAGCCATAACTTCTAAACCATACATCATAAAAGGACGATTTATGCATCAAAATGTTCCTTAAGCTACTGCCCACAAGACTGTATCCTTAAAATAATTTTAAAAATTAGATTTCATATTGATTTCATGAGCCCTTTTTTGTCAATTTTTATTTTTTTTATTTATTTTCTAAAATAAAAACTACATATCAGATAAGGACGATTCATGCATTCAAATGAGCACCAGGTCCTCGTCCTTAAGAAGGGATACTCCTTTGTCCAAATGCCGTTTGCTCTATCTCTTGTAGTTTAGGAGTTGTAGAACACTTTTTGGAGTAGAAGCTGGCCAAAAACATGTGCTTTTTCCGTCATAACTCCCAAACCATACATCCTACAAGGACGATTTATACACCAAATTGTTTCTAATACATATATACACAAGACTGCATATTCAGAAAAAAGTTTTCTGGAATTTGATTTTTTTTCAAGAATCTTAGTTATAATTTTTTACATGAATCATAGTTTTTGACGTGGTTTTTTGCGATTTTTTTGATTTTTTAGCCATAACTTCTAAACCATACATCATAAAAGGACGATTTATGCATCAAAATGTTCCTTAAGCTACTGCCCACAAGACTGTATCCTTAAAATAATTTTAAAAATTAGATTTCATGTTAATTTCATGTGCCCTTTTTTGTCAATTTTTATTTTTTTTATTTATTTTCTAAACTAAAAACTACATATCAGATAAGGACGATTCATGCATTAAAATGAGCACCAGGTCCTCGTCCTTAAGAAGGGATACTCCTTTGTCCAAATGCCGTTTGCTCTATCTCTTGTAGTTTAGGAGTTGTAGAACACTTTTTGGAGTGGAAGCTGGCCAAAAACATGTGCTTTTTCCGTCATAACTCCCAAACCATACATCCTACAAGGACGATTTATACACCAAATTGTTTCTAATACATATATACACAAGACTGCATATTCAGAAAAAAGTTTTCTGGAATTTGATTTTTTTTCAAGAATCTTAGTTAAAATTTTTTACATGAATCATAGTTTTTGACGTGGTTTTTTGCGATTTTTTTAATTTTTTAGCCATAACTTCTAAACCATACATCATAAAAGGACGATTTATGCATCAAAATGTTCCTTAAGCTACTGCCCACAAGACTGTATCCTTAAAATAATTTTAAAAATTAGATTTCATGTTGATTTCATGTGCCCTTTTTTGTCAATTTTTATTTTTTTTATTTATTTTCTAAAATAAAAACTACATATCAGATAAGGACGATTCATGCATTAAAATGAGCACCAGGTCCTCGTCCTTAAGAAGGGATACTCCTTTGTCCAAATGCCGTTTGCTCTATCTCTTGTAGTTTAGGAGTTGTAGAACACTTTTTGGAGTGGAAGCTGGCCAAAAACATGTGCTTTTTCCGTCATAACTCCCAAACCATACATCCTACAAGGACGATTTATACACCAAATTGTTTCTAATACATATATACACAAGACTGCATATTCAGAAAAAAGTTTTCTGGAATTTGATTTTTTTTCAAGAATCTTAGTTAAAATTTTTTACATGAATCATAGTTTTTGACGTGGTTTTTTGCGATTTTTTGATTTTTTAGCCATAACTTCTAAACCATACATCATAAAAGGACGATTTATGCATCAAAATGTTCCTTAAGCTACTGTTCACAAGACTGTATCCTTAAAATAATTTTAAAAATTAGATTTCATGTTGATTTCATGTGCCCTTTTTTGTCAATTTTTATTTTTTTTATTTATTTTCTAAAATAAAAACTACATATCAGATAAGGACGATTCATGCATTAAAATGAGCACCAGGTCCTCGTCCTTAAGAAGGGATACTCCTTTGTCCAAATGCCGTTTGCTCTATCTCTTGTAGTTTAGGAGTTGTAGAACACTTTTTGGAGTGGAAGCTGGCCAAAAACATGTGCTTTTTCCGTCATAACTCCCAAACCATACATCCTACAAGGACGATTTATACACCAAATTGTTTCTAATACATATATACACAAGACTGCATATTCAGAAAAAAGTTTTCTGGAATTTGATTTTTTTTCAAGAATCTTAGTTAAAATTTTTTACATGAATCATAGTTTTTGACGTGGTTTTTTGCGATTTTTTTGATTTTTTAGCCATAACTTCTAAACCATACATCATAAAAGGACGATTTATGCATCAAAATGTTCCTTAAGCTACTGCCAACAAGACTGTATCCTTAAAATAATTTTAAAAATTAGATTTCATGTTGATTTCATGTGCCCTTTTTTGTCAATTTTTATTTTTTTTATTTATTTTCTAAAATAAAAACTACATATCAGATAAGGACGATTCATGCATTAAAATGAGCACCAGGTCCTCGTCCTTAAGAAGGGATACTCCTTTGTCCAAATGCCGTTTGCTCTATCTCTTGTAGTTTAGGAGTTGTAGAACACTTTTTGGAGTGGAAGCTGGCCAAAAACATGTGCTTTTTCCGTCATAACTCCCAAACCATACATCCTAAAAGGACGATTTATACTCCAAATTGTTTCTAATACATATATACACAAGACTGCATATTCAGAAAAAAGTTTTCTGGAATTTGATTTTTTTTCAAGAATCTTAGTTAAAATTTTTTACATGAATCATAGTTTTTGACGTGGTTTTTTGCGATTTTTTTGATTTTTTAGCCATAACTTCTAAACCATACATCATAAAAGGACGATTTATGCATCAAAATGTTCCTTAAGCTACTGCCCACAAGACTGTATCCTTAAAATAATTTTAAAAATTAGATTTCATGTTGATTTCATGTGCCCTTTTTTGTCAATTTTTATTTTTTTTATTTATTTTCTAAAATAAAAACTACATATCAGATAAGGACGATTCATGCATTAAAATGAGCACCAGGTCCTCGTCCTTAAGAAGGGATACTCCTTTGTCCAAATGCCGTTTGCTCTATCTCTTGTAGTTTAGGAGTTGTAGAACACTTTTTGGAGTGGAAGCTGGCCAAAAACATGTGCTTTTTCCGTCATAACTCCCAAACCATACATCCTACAAGGACGATTTATACACCAAATTGTTTCTAATACATATATACACAAGACTGCATATTCAGAAAAAAGTTTTCTGGAATTTGATTTTTTTTCAAGAATCTTAGTTAAAATTTTTTACATGAATCATAGTTTTTGACGTGGTTTTTTGCGATTTTTTTGATTTTTTAGCCATAACTTCTAAACCATACATTATAAAAGGACGATTTATGCATCAAAATGTTCCTTAAGCTACTGCCCACAAGACTGTATCCTTAAAATTATTTAAGGATATGGACGATTTATACACCAAATTGTTTCTAATACATATATACACAAGACTGCATATTCAGAAAAAAGTTTTCTGAAATTTGATTTTTTTTCAAGAATCTTAGTTAAAATTTTTTACATGAATCATAGTTTTTGACGTGGTTTTTTGCGATTTTTTTGATTTTTTAGCCATAACTTCTAAACCATACATCATAAAAGGACGATTTATGCATCAAAATGTTCCTTAAGCTACTGCCCACAAGACTGTATCCTTAAAATAATTTTAAAAATTAGATTTCATGTTGATTTCATGTGCCCTTTTTTGTCAATTTTTATTTTTTTTATTTATTTTCTAAAATAAAAACTACATATCAGATAAGGACGATTCATGCATTCAAATGAGCACCAGGTCCTCGTCCTTAAGAAGGGATACTCCTTTGTCCAAATGCCGTTTGCTCTATCTCTTGTAGTTTAGGAGTTGTAGAACACTTTTTGGAGTGGAAGCTGGCCAAAAACATGTGCTTTTTCCGTCATAACTCCCAAACCATACATCCTACAAGGACGATTTATACACCAAATTGTTTCTAATACATATATACACAAGACTGCATATTCAGAAAAAAGTTTTCTGGAATTTGATTTTTTTTCAAGAATCTTAGTTAAAATTTTTTACATGAATCATAGTTTTTGACGTGGTTTTTTAATATTTTTTTGATTTTTTAGCCATAACTTCTAAACCATACATTATAAAAGGACGATTTATGCATCAAAATGTTCCTTAAGCTACTGCCCACAAGACTGTATCCTTAAAATTATTTAAGGATATGGACGATTTATACACCAAATTGTTTCTAATACATATATACACAAGACTGCATATTCAGAAAAAAGTTTTCTGAAATTTGATTTTTTTTCAAGAATCTTAGTTAAAATTTTTTACATGAATCATAGTTTTTGACGTGGTTTTTTGCGATTTTTTTGATTTTTTAGCCATAACTTCTAAACCATACATCATAAAAGGACGATTTATGCATCAAAATGTTCCTTAAGCTACTGCCCACAAGACTGTATCCTTAAAATAATTTTAAAAATTAGATTTCATGTTGATTTCATGTGCCCTTTTTTGTCAATTTTTATTTTTTTTATTTATTTTCTAAAATAAAAACTACATATCAGATAAGGACGATTCATGCATTAAAATGAGCACCAGGTCCTCGTCCTTAAGAAGGGATACTCCTTTGTCCAAATGCCGTTTGCTCTATCTCTTGTAGTTTAGGAGTTGTAGAACACTTTTTGGAGTGGAAGCTGGCCAAAAACATGTGCTTTTTCCGTCATAACTCCCAAACCATACATCCTACAAGGACGATTTATACACCAAATTGTTTCTAATACATATATACACAAGACTGCATATTCAGAAAAAAGTTTTCTGGAATTTGATTTTTTTTCAAGAATCTTAGTTAAAATTTTTTACATGAATCATAGTTTTTGACGTGGTTTTTTGCGATTTTTTTGATTTTTTAGCCATAACTTCTAAACCATACATTATAAAAGGACGATTTATGCATCAAAATGTTCCTTAAGCTACTGCCCACAAGACTGTATCCTTAAAATTATTTAAGGATATGGACGATTTATACACCAAATTGTTTCTAATACATATATACACAAGACTGCATATTCAGAAAAAAGTTTTCTGAAATTTGATTTTTTTTCAAGAATCTTAGTTAAAATTTTTTACATGAATCATAGTTTTTGACGTGGTTTTTTGCGATTTTTTTGATTTTTTAGCCATAACTTCTAAACCATACATCATAAAAGGACGATTTATGCATCAAAATGTTCCTTAAGCTACTGCCCACAAGACTGTATCCTTAAAATAATTTTAAAAATTAGATTTCATGTTGATTTCATGTGCCCTTTTTTGTCAATTTTTATTTTTTTTATTTATTTTCTAAAATAAAAACTACATATCAGATAAGGACGATTCATGCATTAAAATGAGCACCAGGTCCTCGTCCTTAAGAAGGGATACTCCTTTGTCCAAATGCCGTTTGCTCTATCTCTTGTAGTTTAGGAGTTGTAGAACACTTTTTGGAGTGGAAGCTGGCCAAAAACATGTGCTTTTTCCGTCATAACTCCCAAACCATACATCCTACAAGGACGATTTATACACCAAATTGTTTCTAATACATATATACACAAGACTGCATATTCAGAAAAAAGTTTTCTGGAATTTGATTTTTTTTCAAGAATCTTAGTTAAAATTTTTTACATGAATCATAGTTTTTGACGTGGTTTTTTGCGATTTTTTTGATTTTTTAGCCATAACTTCTAAACCATACATTATAAAAGGACGATTTATGCATCAAAATGTTCCTTAAGCTACTGCCCACAAGACTGTATCCTTAAAATTATTTAAGGATATGGACGATTTATACACCAAATTGTTTCTAATACATATATACACAAGACTGCATATTCAGAAAAAAGTTTTCTGAAATTTGATTTTTTTTCAAGAATCTTAGTTAAAATTTTTTACATGAATCATAGTTTTTGACGTGGTTTTTTGCGATTTTTTTGATTTTTTAGCCATAACTTCTAAACCATACATCATAAAAGGACGATTTATGCATCAAAATGTTCCTTAAGCTACTGCCCACAAGACTGTATCCTTAAAATAATTTTAAAAATTAGATTTCATGTTGATTTCATGTGCCCTTTTTTGTCAATTTTTATTTTTTTTATTTATTTTCTAAAATAAAAACTACATATCAGATAAGGACGATTCATGCATTAAAATGAGCACCAGGTCCTCGTCCTTAAGAAGGCATACTCCTTTGTCCAAATGCCGTTTGCTCTATCTCTTGTAGTTTAGGAGTTGTAGAACACTTTTTGGAGTGGAAGCTGGCCAAAAACATGTGCTTTTTCCGTCATAACTCCCAAACCATACATCCTACAAGGACGATTTATACACCAAATTGTTTCTAATACATATATACACAAGACTGCATATTCAGAAAAAAGTTTTCTGGAATTTGATTTTTTTTCAAGAATCTTAGTTAAAATTTTTTACATTAATCATAGTTTTTGACGTGGTTTTTTGCGATTTTTTTGATTTTTTAGCCATAACTTCTAAACCATACATCATAAAAGGACGATTTATGTATCAAAATGTTCCTTAAGCTACTGCCCACAAGACTGTATCCTTAAAATAATTTTAAAAATTAGATTTCATGTTAATTTCATGTGCCCTATTTTGTCAATTTTTATTTTTTTTATTTATTTTCTAAAATAAAAACTACATATCAGATAAGGACGATTCATGCATTAAAATGAGCACCAGGTCCTCGTCCTTAAGAAGGGATACTCCTTTGTCCAAATGCCGTTTGCTCTATCTCTTGTAGTTTAGGAGTTGTAGAACACTTTTTGGAGTGGAAGCTGGCCAAAAACATGTGCTTTTTCCGTCATAACTCCCAAACCATACATCCTACAAGGACGATTTATACACCAAATTGTTTCTAATACATATATACACAAGACTGCATATTCAGAAAAAAGTTTTCTGGAATTTGATTTTTTTTTCAAGAATCTTAGTTAAAATTTTTTACATGAATCATAGTTTTTGACGTGGTTTTTTGCGATTTTTTTGATTTTTTAGCCATAACTTCTAAACCATACATCATAAAAGGACGATTTATGCATCAAAATGTTCCTTAAGCTACTGCCCACAAGACTGTATCCTTAAAATAATTTTAAAAATTAGATTTCATGTTGATTTCATGTGCCCTTTTTTGTCAATTTTTATTTTTTTTATTTATTTTCTAAAATAAAAACTACATATCAGATAAGGACGATTCATGCATTAAAATGAGCACCAGGTCCTCGTCCTTAAGAAGGCATACTCCTTTGTCCAAATGCCGTTTGCTCTATCTCTTGTAGTTTAGGAGTTGTAGAACACTTTTTGGAGTGGAAGCTGGCCAAAAACATGTGCTTTTTCCGTCATAACTCCCAAACCATACATCCTACAAGGACGATTTATACACCAAATTGTTTCTAATACATATATACACAAGACTGCATATTCAGAAAAAAGTTTTCTGGAATTTGATTTTTTTTCAAGAATCTTAGTTAAAATTTTTTTACATTAATCATAGTTTTTGACGTGGTTTTTTGCGATTTTTTTGATTTTTTAGCCATAACTTCTAAACCATACATCATAAAAGGACGATTTATGCATCAAAATGTTCCTTAAGCTACTGTTCACAAGACTGTATCCTTAAAATAATTTTAAAAATTAGATTTCATGTTGATTTCATGTGCCCTTTTTTGTCAATTTTTATTTTTTTTATTTATTTTCTAAAATAAAAACTACATATCAGATAAGGACGATTCATGCATTAAAATGAGCACCAGGTCCTCGTCCTTAAGAAGGCATACTCCTTTGTCCAAATGCCGTTTGCTCTATCTCTTGTAGTTTAGGAGTTGTAGAACACTTTTTGGAGTGGAAGCTGGCCAAAAACATGTGCTTTTTCCGTCATAACTCCCAAACCATACATCCTACAAGGACGATTTATACACCAAATTGTTTCTAATACATATATACACAAGACTGCATATTCAGAAAAAAGTTTTCTGGAATTTGATTTTTTTTTCAAGAATCTTAGTTAAAATTTTTTACATTAATCATAGTTTTTGACGTGGTTTTTTGCGATTTTTTTGATTTTTTAGCCATAACTTCTAAACCATACATCATAAAAGGACGATTTATGCATCAAAATGTTCCTTAAGCTACTGTTCACAAGACTGTATCCTTAAAATAATTTTAAAAATTAGATTTCATGTTGATTTCATGTGCCCTTTTTTGTCAATTTTTATTTTTTTTATTTATTTTCTAAAATAAAAACTACATATCAGATAAGGACGATTCATGCATTCAAATGAGCACCAGGTCCTCGTCCTTAAGAAGGGATACTCCTTTGTCCAAATGCCGTTTGCTCTATCTCTTGTAGTTTAGGAGTTGTAGAACACTTTTTGGAGTGGAAGCTGGCCAAAAACATGTGCTTTTTCCGTCATAACTCCCAAACCATACATCCTACAAGGACGATTTATACACCAAATTGTTTCTAATACATATATACACAAGACTGCATATTTAGAAAAAAGTTTTCTGGAATTTGATTTTTTTTCAAGAATCTTAGTTAAAATTTTTTACATGAATCATAGTTTTTGACGTGGTTTTTTGCGATTTTTTTGATTTTTTATCCATAACTTCTAAACCATACATCATAAAAGGACGATTTATGCATCAAAATGTTCCTTAAGCTACTGTCCACAAGACTGTATCCTTAAAATAATTTTAAAAATTAGATTTCATGTTAATTTCATGTGCCCTTTTTTGTCAATTTTTATTTTTTTTATTTATTTTCTAAAATAAAAACTACATATCAGATAAGGACGATTCATGCATTAAAATGAGCACCAGGTCCTCGTCCTTAAGAAGGGATACTCCTTTGTCCAAATGCCGTTTGCTCTATCTCTTGTAGTTTAGGAGTTGTAGAACACTTTTTGGAGTGGAAGCTGGCCAAAAACATGTGCTTTTTCCGTCATAACTCCCAAACCATACATCCTACAAGGACGATTTATACACCAAATTGTTTCTAATACATATATACACAAGACTGCATATTTAGAAAAAAGTTTTCTGGAATTTGATTTTTTTTCAAGAATCTTAGTTAAAATTTTTTACATGAATCATAGTTTTTGACGTGGTTTTTTGCGATTTTTTTGATTTTTTATCCATAACTTCTAAACCATACATCATAAAAGGACGATTTATGCATCAAAATGTTCCTTAAGCTACTGTCCACAAGACTGTATCCTTAAAATAATTTTAAAAATTAGATTTCATGTTAATTTCATGTGCCCTTTTTTGTCAATTTTTATTTTTTTTATTTATTTTCTAAAATAAAAACTACATATCAGATAAGGACGATTCATGCATTAAAATGAGCACCAGGTCCTCGTCCTTAAGAAGGGATACTCCTTTGTCCAAATGCCGTTTGCTCTATCTCTTGTAGTTTAGGAGTTGTAGAACACTTTTTGGAGTGGAAGCTGGCCAAAAACATGTGCTTTTTCCGTCATAACTCCCAAACCATACATCCTACAAGGACGATTTATACACCAAATTGTTTCTAATACATATATACACAAGACTGCATATTCAGAAAAAAGTTTTCTGGAATTTGATTTTTTTTCAAGAATCTTAGTTAAAATTTTTTACATGAATCATAGTTTTTGACGTGGTTTTTTGCGATTTTTTTGATTTTTTAGCCATAACTTCTAAACCATACATCATAAAAGGACGATTTATGCATCAAAATGTTCCTTAAGCTACTGTTCACAAGACTGTATCCTTAAAATAATTTTAAAAATTAGATTTCATGTTGATTTCATGTGCCCTTTTTTGTCAATTTTTATTTTTTTTATTTATTTTCTAAAATAAAAACTACATATCAGATAAGGACGATTCATGCATTCAAATGAGCACCAGGTCCTCGTCCTTAAGAAGGGATACTCCTTTGTCCAAATGCCGTTTGCTCTATCTCTTGTAGTTTAGGAGTTGTAGAACACTTTTTGGAGTGGAAGCTGGCCAAAAACATGTGCTTTTTCCGTCATAACTCCCAAACCATACATCCTACAAGGACGATTTATACACCAAATTGTTTCTAATACATATATACACAAGACTGCATATTTAGAAAAAAGTTTTCTGGAATTTGATTTTTTTTCAAGAATCTTAGTTAAAATTTTTTACATGAATCATAGTTTTTGACGTGGTTTTTTGCGATTTTTTTGATTTTTTATCCATAACTTCTAAACCATACATCATAAAAGGACGATTTATGCATCAAAATGTTCCTTAAGCTACTGCCCACAAGACTGTATCCTTAAAATAATTTTAAAAATTAGATTTCATGTTAATTTCATGTGCCCTATTTTGTCAATTTTTATTTTTTTTATTTATTCTCTAAAATAAAAACTACATATCAGATAAGGACGATTCATGCATTAAAATGAGCACCAGGTCCTCGTCCTTAAGAAGGGATACTCCTTTGTCCAAATGCCGTTTGCTCTATCTCTTGTAGTTTAGGAGTTGTAGAACACTTTTTGGAGTGGAAGCTGGCCAAAAACATGTGCTTTTTCCGTCATAACTCCCAAACCATACATCCTACAAGGACGATTTATACACCAAATTGTTTCTAATACATATATACACAAGACTGCATATTCAGAAAAAAGTTTTCTGGAATTTGATTTTTTTTCAAGAATCTTAGTTAAAATTTTTTACATGAATCATAGTTTTTGACGTGGTTTTTTGCGATTTTTTTGATTTTTTAGCCATAACTTCTAAACCATACATCATAAAAGGACGATTTATGCATCAAAATGTTCCTTAAGCTACTGTTCACAAGACTGTATCCTTAAAATAATTTTAAAAATTATATTTCATGTTAATTTCATGTGCCCTTTTTTGTCAATTTTTATTTTTTTTATTTATTTTCTAAAATAAAAACTACATATCAGATAAGGACGATTCATGCATTAAAATGAGCACCAGGTCCTCGTCCTTAAGAAGGGATACTCCTTTGTCCAAATGCCGTTTGCTCTATCTCTTGTAGTTTAGGAGTTGTAGAACACTTTTTGGAGTGGAAGCTGGCCAAAAACATGTGCTTTTTCCGTCATAACTCCCAAACTGTTCATTCTACAAGGACGATTTATACACCAAATTGTTTCTAATACATATATACACAAGACTGCATATTCAGAAAAAAGTTTTCTGGAATTTGATTTTTTTTCAAGAATCTTAGTTAAAATTTTTTACATGAATCATAGTTTTTGACGTGGTTTTTTGCGATTTTTTTGATTTTTTAGCCATAACTTCTAAACCATACATCATAAAAGGACGATTTATGCATCAAAATGTTCCTTAAGCTACTGCCCACAAGACTGTATCCTTAAAATAATTTTAAAAATTAGATTTCATGTTAATTTCATGTGCCCTTTTTTGTCAATTTTTATTTTTTTTATTTATTTTCTAAAATAAAAACTACATATCAGATAAGGACGATTCATGCATTAAAATGAGCACCAGGTCCTCGTCCTTAAGAAGGGATACTCCTTTGTCCAAATGCCGTTTGCTCTATCTCTTGTAGTTTAGGAGTTGTAGAACACTTTTTGGAGTGGAAGCTGGCCAAAAACATGTGCTTTTTCCGTCATAACTCCCAAACCATACATCCTACAAGGACGATTTATACACCAAATTGTTTCTAATACATATATACACAAGACTGCATATTCAGAAAAAACTTTTCTGGAATTTGATTTTTTTTCAAGAATCTTAGTTAAAATTTTTTACATGAATCATAGTTTTTGACGTGGTTTTTTGCGATTTTTTTGATTTTTTATCCATAACTTCTAAACCATACATCATAAAAGGACGATTTATGCATCAAAATGTTCCTTAAGCTACTGTTCATAAGACTGTATCCTTAAAATAATTTTAAAAATTAGATTTCATGTTGATTTCATGTGCCCTTTTTTGTCAATTTTTATTTTTTTTATTTATTTTCTAAAATAAAAACTACATATCAGATAAGGACGATTCATTCATTAAAATGAGCACCAGGTCCTCGTCCTTAAGAAGGGATACTCCTTTGTCCAAATGCCGTTTGCTCTATCTCTTGTAGTTTAGGAGTTGTAGAACACTTTTTGGAGTGGAAGCTGGCCAAAAACATGTGCTTTTTCCGTCATAACTCCCAAACCATACATCCTACAAGGACGATTTATACACCAAATTGTTTCTAATACATATATACACAAGACTGCATATTCAGAAAAAAGTTTTCTGGAATTTGATTTTTTTTCAAGAATCTTAGTTAAAATTTTTTACATGAATCATAGTTTTTGACGTGGTTTTTTGCGATTTTTTTGATTTTTTAGCCATAACTTCTAAACCATACATCATAAAAGGACGATTTATGCATCAAAATGTTCCTTAAGCTACTGTTCACAAGACTGTATCCTTAAAATAATTTTAAAAATTAGATTTCATGTTGATTTCATGTGCCCTTTTTTGTCAATTTTTATTTTTTTTATTTATTTTCTAAAATAAAAACTACATATCAGATAAGGACGATTCATGCATTAAAATGAGCACCAGGTCCTCGTCCTTAAGAAGGGATACTCCTTTGTCCAAATGCCGTTTGCTCTATCTCTTGTAGTTTAGGAGTTGTAGAACACTTTTTGGAGTGGAAGCTGGCCAAAAACATGTGCTTTTTCCGTCATAACTCCCAAACCATACATCCTAAAAGGACGATTTGTACTCCAAATTGTTTCTAATACATATATACACAAGACTGCATATTCAGAAAAAAGTTTTCTGGAATTTGATTTTTTTTCAAGAATCTTAGTTAAAATTTTTTACATGAATCATAGTTTTTGACGTGGTTTTTTGCGACTTTTTTGATTTTTTAGCCATAACTTCTAAACCATACATCATAAAAGGACGATTTATGCATCAAAATGTTCCTTAAGCTACTGCCCACAAGACTGTATCCTTAAAATAATTTAAGGATATGGACGATTTATACACCAAATTGTTTCTAATACATATATACACAAGACTGCATATTCAGAAAAAAGTTTTCTGAAATTTGATTTTTTTTCAAGAATCTTAGTTAACATTTTTTACATGAATCATAGTTTTTGACGTGGTTTTTTGCGATTTTTTTGATTTTTTAGCCATAACTTCTAAACCATACATCATAAAAGGACGATTTATGCATCAAAATGTTCCTTAAGCTACTGCCCACAAGACTGTATCCTTAAAATAATTTTAAAAATTAGATTTCATGTTGATTTCATGTGCCCTTTTTTGTCAATTTTTATTTTTTTTATTTATTTTCTAAACTAAAAACTACATATCAGATAAGGACGATTCATGCATTAAAATGAGCACCAGGTCCTCGTCCTTAAGAAGGGATACTCCTTTGTCCAAATGCCGTTTGCTCTATCTCTTGTAGTTTAGGAGTTGTAGAACACTTTTTGGAGTGGAAGCTGGCCAAAAACATGTGCTTTTTCCGTCATAACTCCCAAACTGTTCATTCTACAAGGACGATTTATACACCAAATTGTTTCTAATACATATATACACAAGACTGCATATTCAGAAAAAAGTTTTCTGGAATTTGATTTTTTTTCAAGAATCTTAGTTAAAATTTTTTACATGAATCATAGTTTTTGACGTGGTTTTTTGCGATTTTTTTGATTTTTTAGCCATAACTTCTAAACCATACATCATAAAAGGACGATTTATGCATCAAAATGTTCCTTAAGCTACTGCCCACAAGACTGTATCCTTAAAATAATTTTAAAAATTAGATTTCATGTTAATTTCATGTGCCCTTTTTTGTCAATTTTTATTTTTTTTATTTATTTTCTAAAATAAAAACTACATATCAGATAAGGACGATTCATGCATTAAAATGAGCACCAGGTCCTCGTCCTTAAGAAGGGATACTCCTTTGTCCAAATGCCGTTTGCTCTATCTCTTGTAGTTTAGGAGTTGTAGAACACCTTCAGTTGATCTCGTCATATAGCCGGTGACGGTCATTTATATTGTGTTATTGTTTTTGTTATTGTATTTTGTTTATATCGGTTTTATTAATCTCCGTGTGTGCTGTTTTGTGTTTGAAAATTATTTTTAGTGTTAATAAAGTGAAGTTCCTTTTTTTAATGGTGTAGTATATTAATTTTTTTAATGTTTATTGTGGTACATATATCGTTTTATTTCTCATCGTAGTTTGATAGTTGAGCTGCTGCTTAAGTATATACTTTTTTCTTTCTCTTTTTTTTGCGTTCCTCTTTGTGCTTTATTTGTTTATTTGCACAAACTAAGCACAGCGAATTGTTGCAGTTGCTTTTAAACTGTAACATTTTATATTAACCCATTTGCACTTAGTGGACATTATTTTTGCACACATATAATTTTTAACTTTATTTTTTCGCTATGGAATATTTTTCCGTAGAAAATTTTGCAGCTTGTTCTTTAGACGAGCTTTGCAAAAGTCAAAACATTCTGAACCGTATGTTCAGTTGTTCTGGCCCATGTGGGCGTTTGTTCCATACTTCATGTGCTGGGATCTCTAAGTCGTGTCTTGATGATTTAATCTCACCACGATCAGGTCTTCGCTGGTATTGTGCTTCGTGCAGGGTTCTTTCACCAGATGAGTTTTTCTCAAAAATTAAGCTTTTCGGTGATAGCCTTAATGCTTTAAATAACAATTTTAAAGAAATTGTTACATTTTTTAATGAAGTAAGCACCTCACCTAGCACTAGCATTTATGATGAAAAGTCTTCATCGGTAAATATTTCGACCGCATTGTCTCAGACTCTTCCAGCCTGTTCTTCTGAGACTCAAATCATTTCATCTAATAAAGACCTAAATATTTCGAAAAAAAAGAGAAATAATTCAAAAAATAAAAATAATAAGCGGCGTATGACGCTTCCAGCCACTTTAGAAACGAAGCAGTTCTCGGCTAAACCAGTGTCTACGCCAGTGAGAATGGATAATACAGTTATCACTCCATCTCCTCCATCTCTTTCTCCGCCGGCTAGTGACATAACTAATGAGCGCAATAGTTCATTAAATTTAAGAGCGTTGTCGAGGAAAAAAAAGGTTTTCATTTCACGCCTTCAGCCCGACACAACAAGTGAAAATGTATTGACGTTTGTCAAACATAACCGTTTAGTAAGTCAGACTGCTTTCTGCTCATGCAAAAAAATTGGCAATAAACCGTCCCACGCATCATTTATTCTCACAGTGGATGCTGAAGAGTTTGCAACTGTTCTGAGCTCTAATCTGTGGGCTGATAATATCTTTGTTTCTGAGTTTAAGCCTAAACACAGGTCTAGAAGGACAAATAATATCACCAGTCAGACCCAAAAAAACTAAATAGGCTTTCCCTTTACTATCAAAATGTAAGGGGATTGCGTTCAAAGACGCGCGACATTTTTTTGTCAACTCAGAATTTTTCTGAAGATATTATCGCGTTAACTGAAACTTGGTTGAACGGAGGAATTACTGACTTAGAACTGTTTGACAATAGTTTTGAAGTATATAGGAAGGACAGACACGCTGACAATAATTCTGCAGTTGGTGGTGGTGTCCTATTAGCTGTAAGGAACTCCTGTGTTAGTTCCTTTATTGATATTCCCTGCTCTGCTAATATCGAACTTATATGCGTTAAGGTTGTACATTGCAATTCAAATGTATTTGTTATTAATGCATACGTTCCTCCCAAGAGCAGTGTAGAGGTCTATGCAAGCCTTGCGGATTGCATAGAATTTATATTAAATATACTTGACGTTAATGACGACATTTTATTGTTGGGCGATTTTAATTTGCCTGACTTAAAATGGCATTCTTCTGACGATGAAACACATTTTTGTGCATCTAATTCGAAGACACGCCAAGAACATATATTTGTTGACAATATATGTTCTGACTTACAACAAGTTAGTTGTATTTATAATAGTCTGGAAAGGCTGCTTGACCTAGTCTTAACTACAGACAGTAACAATGTCATTGTTCAGAAGGCACTTCATGCTTTGACTACTATTGATAATTACCATCCACCTTTGAGTGTTTGGTATAAATCCGATAGGGAGAATATGGTAAATTCAAGCTCTGTTGACACAGTTTATGAATTCAATTTCAAAAAAGCTGACTTTTTGGGGTTGAATAATTTACTTTATAGTAAATTAAATATAATTACAGAATACATAAATAATAATAATCTTAACAGTTCAATAAATTATTTCTATACGGAGCTCTTTGCCATGTTTTCTCAGTCTGTACCATATAGTCTCAAATTTGCGAAAAATTCTGCGTACCCTTGGTACACAAAGGATTTAAAGACTCTTCGCAACAATAGGAATAGGGCATGGAAGAAATATGTTTGTAGTTTTGACTCAAATGACCTAGAAGCATACAAACGTTTGTTTCTGGAATTTGAGAATTGCTCAGCTGCATTATATAATGAGTATTTGGATAATATGAAGCTGAGTATTTTGTCTGATCCAAGAAAATTTTGGGGATTTATTAATGTTAAGAAGAAGACTGATGGATTTCCTTCTTCTTTCAAACTTCAGGATGGATTTACTGACGATTCCACCATTATTTGTGGCTTATTTGCCAATCTTTTTAAAGAATCATTTTGTTCAGATTCTTTCAATCCTGATTTAGCATATTTTGATTATATGAACAACGCATCCAGAGTTTCTTTGGGGCATATATCTTTTACCTCAGAGGATATTTTTAAGTCTATTGAATCAATCGATGAGGATTTTAGCGCTGGACCAGATGGAATTCCTGCCGCAGTGTTAAAACAATGCGGCTCCATTTTATGTCAGCCACTTTCGTTACTTTTTAATAAATCAATTAATGAAAGTAATTTTCCTCTTTTTTGGAAAAAATCTTATATCAGTCCTATTTACAAAAAAGGTTGCAGGAATGATGTCACTAATTATAGGCCTATCGCTAAATTGTCTTCGATTCCTAAACTTTTTGAGCGTATAGTGTACGATCGAGTGAAAATTCACTGTGGGCAAGTCATGACAACTCGTCAGCATGGTTTTGTTACTGGCAGATCCACTGTGTCTAATCTCCTTGATTTCACTACATTCTGCTTAAAATCTATTAATTCTGGTAGCCAAGTCGATTGTATTTACACTGACTTTAGCAAAGCATTTGATAAATTACCACATAATCTAATTTTATTTAAACTTAAATTAATGGGATTTCCACAATATTTTGTAAACTGGATCAAATCGTATTTGATGGAGCGATCTTATCAAATACGGTTCCGAGGCGTGTTGTCTTCTGAATTTGTTGCAGAATCGGGTGTTCCTCAAGGAAGCCACCTGGGTCCACTTCTGTTTATTTTGGCAATTAATGATGTTACCCACGTCATCAAACACTCTCATTTGCTTATTTATGCAGATGATATGAAAATATACAGAACAATTGATTCTAAGGACAATTCAGACCTGCTCCAGTCAGACTTGAACTCCTTTGAGGTTTGGTGTTCTAAAAATAACATGTTTTTAAATCCAGATAAATGCCAAACTATGACCTTTTCGCGTAAAAGGACCAATTTTATTTTTGATTACAAAATTAAAGATACTGCTTTAAGTCGTGTAACTAGCGTCAAAGACCTTGGTATATGCATGGATTCTAAATTGTCGTTTAACATGCATATTGACACAATTTGTAAAAAAGCGTCTTCTATGCTTGGTTTTATAAAACGGTGGGCCAAAGAGTTTGATAGCTTAATAACAACTACAACTCTGTATTATTCAATCGTCCGTCCTCACTTGGAGTACGCAAGTCAAGTATGGTCCCCACATTACAATGTGCATGTTGATCGTATAGAAAGAATTCAAAAACGTTTTGTTCGGTTTGCTCTAAGAGGCTTGAGTGGAACTGACACATTTAACCTTCCTCCATATGAGGATCGTTTGAAATTATTAAAAATGCAATCTTTAAGTGAGAGAAGAAAATCTGCTGATATCGTCTACTTGCACCAACTCATAACTGGTGTATTCGACTCTCCAGAGCTTCTTTCTCTTATAAATTTTAACACTAACCGTAGAAGCAGTAGAAACTCTAACAACTTGATTTATTTACCATTTAGTAGAACAAATTATATGTTAACTGCTCCATTAAATCGCATGAGTACCTTTGTTAACAACTGTAACGTGTTTGATGTTAACTTGTCGAAAGGTCAACTCAAAAGTAGATTGAAAACTAATGAAGGATAAGATCTATGTAAACGCATGGTTAGCTGTTATGTCTTGTGTTGTCCCTGAGCCCAACCCATATTATGGTGGGTAAATTTTTCTCCCTTTTGGTTTTTTTTTGACCACTTCTATCGATATCTTTGAGATATTTCAATGATATTTGGATTGGTTCTTAAAATGATCTATTGCGGAGAAAGTGTGAAAAAGCTGTAGTAGCTGAACTCTATTGTTATTGCATGTTTTAAAAAACACTTTTTGGAGTGGAAGCTGGCCAAAAACATGTGCTTTTTCCGTCATAACTCCCAAACCATACATCCTACAAGGACGATTTATACACCAAATTGTTTCTAATACATATATACACAAGACTGCATATTCAGAAAAAACTTTTCTGGAATTTGATTTTTTTTCAAGAATCTTAGTTAAAATTTTTTACATGAATCATAGTTTTTGACGTGGTTTTTTGCGATTTTTTTGATTTTTTATCCATAACTTCTAAACCATACATCATAAAAGGACGATTTATGCATCAAAATGTTCCTTAAGCTACTGTTCATAAGACTGTATCCTTAAAATAATTTTAAAAATTAGATTTCATGTTGATTTCATGTGCCCTTTTTTGTCAATTTTTATTTTTTTTATTTATTTTCTAAAATAAAAACTACATATCAGATAAGGACGATTCATTCATTAAAATGAGCACCAGGTCCTCGTCCTTAAGAAGGGATACTCCTTTGTCCAAATGCCGTTTGCTCTATCTCTTGTAGTTTAGGAGTTGTAGAACACTTTTTGGAGTGGAAGCTGGCCAAAAACATGTGCTTTTTCCGTCATAACTCCCAAACCATACATCCTACAAGGACGATTTATACACCAAATTGTTTCTAATACATATATACACAAGACTGCATATTCAGAAAAAAGTTTTCTGGAATTTGATTTTTTTTCAAGAATCTTAGTTAAAATTTTTTACATGAATCATAGTTTTTGACGTGGTTTTTTGCGATTTTTTTGATTTTTTAGCCATAACTTCTAAACCATACATCATAAAAGGACGATTTATGCATCAAAATGTTCCTTAAGCTACTGTTCACAAGACTGTATCCTTAAAATAATTTTAAAAATTAGATTTCATGTTGATTTCATGTGCCCTTTTTTGTCAATTTTTATTTTTTTTATTTATTTTCTAAAATAAAAACTACATATCAGATAAGGACGATTCATGCATTAAAATGAGCACCAGGTCCTCGTCCTTAAGAAGGGATACTCCTTTGTCCAAATGCCGTTTGCTCTATCTCTTGTAGTTTAGGAGTTGTAGAACACTTTTTGGAGTGGAAGCTGGCCAAAAACATGTGCTTTTTCCGTCATAACTCCCAAACCATACATCCTAAAAGGACGATTTGTACTCCAAATTGTTTCTAATACATATATACACAAGACTGCATATTCAGAAAAAAGTTTTCTGGAATTTGATTTTTTTTCAAGAATCTTAGTTAAAATTTTTTACATGAATCATAGTTTTTGACGTGGTTTTTTGCGACTTTTTTGATTTTTTAGCCATAACTTCTAAACCATACATCATAAAAGGACGATTTATGCATCAAAATGTTCCTTAAGCTACTGCCCACAAGACTGTATCCTTAAAATAATTTAAGGATATGGACGATTTATACACCAAATTGTTTCTAATACATATATACACAAGACTGCATATTCAGAAAAAAGTTTTCTGAAATTTGATTTTTTTTCAAGAATCTTAGTTAACATTTTTTACATGAATCATAGTTTTTGACGTGGTTTTTTGCGATTTTTTTGATTTTTTAGCCATAACTTCTAAACCATACATCATAAAAGGACGATTTATGCATCAAAATGTTCCTTAAGCTACTGCCCACAAGACTGTATCCTTAAAATAATTTTAAAAATTAGATTTCATGTTGATTTCATGTGCCCTTTTTTGTCAATTTTTATTTTTTTTATTTATTTTCTAAACTAAAAACTACATATCAGATAAGGACGATTCATGCATTAAAATGAGCACCAGGTCCTCGTCCTTAAGAAGGGATACTCCTTTGTCCAAATGCCGTTTGCTCTATCTCTTGTAGTTTAGGAGTTGTAGAACACTTTTTGGAGTGGAAGCTGGCCAAAAACATGTGCTTTTTCCGTCATAACTCCCAAACCATACATCCTACAAGGACGATTTATACACCAAATTGTTTCTAATACATATATACACAAGACTGCATATTCAGAAAAAAGTTTTCTGAAATTTGATTTTTTTTCAAGAATCTTAGTTAACATTTTTTACATGAATCATAGTTTTTGACGTGGTTTTTTGCGATTTTTTTGATTTTTTAGCCATAACTTCTAAACCATACATCATAAAAAGACGATTTATGCATCAAAATGTTCCTTAAGCTACTGTTCACAAGACTGTATCCTTAAAATAATTTTAAAAATTAGATTTCATGTTGATTTCATGAGCCCTTTTTTGTCAATTTTTATTTTTTTTATTTATTTTCTAAAATAAAAACTACATATCAGATAAGGACGATTCATGCATTAAAATGAGCACCAGGTCCTCGTCCTTAAGAAGGGATACTCCTTTGTCCAAATGCCGTTTGCTCTATCTCTTGTAGTTTAGGAGTTGTAGAACACTTTTTGGAGTGGAAGCTGGCCAAAAACATGTGCTTTTTCCGTCATAACTCCCAAACCATACATCCTACAAGGACGATTTATACACCAAATTGTTTCTAATACATATATACACAAGACTGCATATTCAGAAAAAAGTTTTCTGGAATTTGATTTTTTTTCAAGAATCTTAGTTAAAATTTTTTACATGAATCATAGTTTTTGACGTGGTTTTTTGCGATTTTTTTGATTTTTTAGCCATAACTTCTAAACCATACATCATAAAAAGACGATTTATGCATCAAAATGTTCCTTAAGCTACTGTTCACAAGACTGTATCCTTAAAATAATTTTAAAAATTAGATTTCATGTTGATTTCATGTGCCCTTTTTTGTCAATTTTTATTTTTTTTATTTATTTTCTAAAATAAAAACTACATATCAGATAAGGACGATTCATGCATTAAAATGAGCACCAGGTCCTCGTCCTTAAGAAGGGATACTCCTTTGTCCAAATGCCGTTTGCTCTATCTCTTGTAGTTTAGGAGTTGTAGAACACTTTTTGGAGTGGAAGCTGGCCAAAAACCTGTGCTTTTTTCGTCATAACTCCCAAACCATACATCCTAAAAGGACGATTTATACTCCAAATTGTTTCTAATACATATATACACAAGACTGCATATTCAGAAAAAAGTTTTCTGGAATTTGATTTTTTTTCAAGAATCTTAGTTAAAATTTTTTACATGAATCATAGTTTTTGACGTGGTTTTTTGCGATTTTTTTGATTTTTTAGCCATAACTTCTAAACCATACATCATAAAAGGACGATTTATGCATCAAAATGTTCCTTAAGCTACTGTTCACAAGACTGTATCCTTAAAATAATTTTAAAAATTAGATTTCATGTTGATTTCATGTGCCCTTTTTTGTCAATTTTTATTTTTTTTATTTATTTTCTAAATTAAAAACTACATATCAGATAAGGACGATTCATGCATTAAAATGAGCACCAGGTCCTCGTCCTTAAGAAGGGATACTCCTTTGTCCAAATGCCGTTTGCTCTATCTCTTGTAGTTTAGGAGTTGTAGAACACTTTTTGGAGTGGAAGCTGGCCAAAAACATGTGCTTTTTCCGTCATAACTCCCAAACCATACATCCTACAAGGACGATTTATACACCAAATTGTTTCTAATACATATATACACAAGACTGCATATTCAGAAAAAAGTTTTCTGGAATTTGATTTTTTTTCAAGAATCTTAGTTAAAATTTTTTACATGAATCATAGTTTTTGACGTGGTTTTTTGCGATTTTTTTGATTTTTTAGCCATAACTTCTAAACCATACATCATAAAAGGACGATTTATGCATCAAAATGTTCCTTAAGCTACTGTCCACAAGACTGTATCCTTAAAATAATTTTAAAAATTAGATTTCATGTTGATTTCATGTGCCCTTTTTTGTCAATTTTTATTTTTTTTATTTATTTTCTAAAATAAAAACTACATATCAGATAAGGACGATTCATGCATTAAAATGAGCACCAGGTCCTCGTCCTTAAGAAGGGATACTCCTTTGTCCAAATGCCGTTTGCTCTATCTCTTGTAGTTTAGGAGTTGTAGAACACTTTTTGGAGTGGAAGCTGGCCAAAAACATGTGCTTTTTCCGTCATAACTCCCAAACCATACATCCTACAAGGACGATTTATACACCAAATTGTTTCTAATACATATATACACAAGACTGCATATTCAGAAAAAAGTTTTCTGGAATTTGATTTTTTTTTCAAGAATCTTAGTTAAAATTTTTTACATGAATCATAGTTTTTGACGTGGTTTTTTGCGATTTTTTTGATTTTTTAGCCATAACTTCTAAACCATACATCATAAAAGGACGATTTATGCATCAAAATGTTCCTTAAGCTACTGCCCACAAGACTGTATCCTTAAAATAATTTTAAAAATTAGATTTCATGTTGATTTCATGTGCCCTTTTTTGTCAATTTTTATTTTTTTTATTTATTTTCTAAAATAAAAACTACATATCGATTAAGGACGATTCATGCATTAAAATGAGCACCAGGTCCTCGTCCTTAAGAAGGGATACTCCTTTGTCCAAATGCCGTTTGCTCTATCTCTTGTAGTTTAGGAGTTGTAGAACACTTTTTGGAGTGGAAGCTGGCCAAAAACATGTGCTTTTTCCGTCATAACTCCCAAACCATACATCCTACAAGGACGATTTATACACCAAATTGTTTCTAATACATATATACACAAGACTGCATATTCAGAAAAAAGTTTTCTGGAATTTGATTTTTTTTCAAGAATCTTAGTTAAAATTTTTTACATGAATCATAGTTTTTGACGTGGTTTTTTGCGATTTTTTTGATTTTTTAGCCATAACTTCTAAACCATACATCATAAAAGGACGATTTATGCATCAAAATGTTCCTTAAGCTACTGCCCACAAGACTGTATCCTTAAAATAATTTAAGGATATGGACGATTTATACACCAAATTGTTTCTAATACATATATACACAAGACTGCATATTCAGAAAAAAGTTTTCTGAAATTTGATTTTTTTTCAAGAATCTTAGTTAAAATTTTTTACATGAATCAAAGTTTTTGACGTGGTTTTTTGCGATTTTTTTGATTTTTTAGCCATAACTTCTAAACCATACATCATAAAAGGACGATTTATGCATCAAAATGTTCCTTAAGCTACTGCCCACAAGACTGTATCCTTAAAATAATTTTAAAAATTAGATTTCATGTTAATTTCATGTGCCCTTTTTTGTCAATTTTTATTTTTTTTATTTATTTTCTAAAATAAAAACTACATTTCAGATAAGGACGATTCATGCATTAAAATGAGCACCAGGTCCTCGTCCTTAAGAAGGGATACTCCTTTGTCCAAATGCCGTTTGCTCTATCTCTTGTAGTTTAGGAGTTGTAGAACACTTTTTGGAGTGGAAGCTGGCCAAAAACATGTGCTTTTTCCGTCATAACTCCCAAACCATACATCCTACAAGGACGATTTATACACCAAATTGTTTCTAATACATATATACACAAGACTGCATATTCAGAAAAAAGTTTTCTTGAATTTGATTTTTTTTCAAGAATCTTAGTTAAAATTTTTTACATGAATCATAGTTTTTGACGTGGTTTTTTGCGATTTTTTTGATTTTTTAGCCATAATTTCTAAACCATACATCATAAAAGGACGATTTATGCATCAAAATGATCCTTAAGCTACTGCCCACAAGACTGTATCCTTAAAATAATTTTAAAAATTAGATTTCATGTTAATTTCATGTGCCCTATTTTGTCAATTTTTATTTTTTTTATTTATTTTCTAAAATAAAAACAACATTTCAGATAAGGACGATTCATGCATTAAAATGAGCACCAGGTCCTCGTCCTTAAGAAGGGATAATCCTTTGTCCAAATGCCGTTTGCTCTATCTCTTGTAGTTTAGGAGTTGTAGAACACTTTTTGGAGTGGAAGCTGGCCAAAAACATGTGCTTTTCCCGTCATAACTCCCAAACCATACATCCTACAAGGACGATTTATACACCAAATTGTTTCTAATACATATATACACAAGACTGCATATTCAGAAAAAAGTTTTCTGGAATTTGATTTTTTTTCAAGAATCTTAGTTAAAATTTTTTACATGAATCATAGTTTTTGACGTGGTTTTTTGCGATTTTTTTGATTTTTTAGCCATAACTTCTAAACCATACATCATAAAAGGACGATTTATGCATCAAAATGTTCCTTAAGCTACTGCCCACAAGACTGTATCCTTAAAATAATTTAAGGATATGGACGATTTATACACCAAATTGTTTCTAATACATATATACACAAGACTGCATATTCAGAAAAAAGTTTTCTGAAATTTGATTTTTTTTCAAGAATCTTAGTTAAAATTTTTTACATGAATCAAAGTTTTTGACGTGGTTTTTTGCGATTTTTTTGATTTTTTAGCCATAACTTCTAAACCATACATCATAAAAGGACGATTTATGCATCAAAATGTTCCTTAAGCTACTGCCCACAAGACTGTATCCTTAAAATAATTTTAAAAATTAGATTTCATGTTAATTTCATGGGCCCTTTTTTGTCAATTTTTATTTTTTTTATTTATTTTCTAAAATAAAAACTACATATCAGATAAGGACGATTCATGCATTAAAATGAGCACCAGGTCCTCGTCCTTAAGAAGGGATACTCCTTTGTCCAAATGCCGTTTGCTCTATCTCTTGTAGTTTAGGAGTTGTAGAACACTTTTTGGAGTGGAAGCTGGCCAAAAACATGTGCTTTTTCCGTCATAACTCCCAAACCATACATCCTACAAGGACGATTTATACACCAAATTGTTTCTAATACATATATACACAAGACTGCATATTCAGAAAAAAGTTTTCTGGAATTTGATTTTTTTTCAAGAATCTTAGTTAAAATTTTTTACATGAATCATAGTTTTTGACGTGGTTTTTTGCGATTTTTTTGATTTTTTAGCCATAACTTCTAAACCATACATCATAAAAGGACGATTTATGCATCAAAATGTTCCTTAAGCTACTGCCCACAAGACTGTATCCTTAAAATAATTTTAAAAATTAGATTTCATGTTAATTTCATGGGCCCTTTTTTGTCAATTTTTATTTTTTTTATTTATTTTCTAAAATAAAAACTACATATCAGATAAGGACGATTCATGCATTAAAATGAGCACCAGGTCCTCGTCCTTAAGAAGGGATACTCCTTTGTCCAAATGCCGTTTGCTCTATCTCTTGTAGTTTAGGAGTTGTAGAACACTTTTTGGAGTGGAAGCTGGCCAAAAACATGTGCTTTTTCCGTCATAACTCCCAAACCATACATCCTACAAGGACGATTTATACACCAAATTGTTTCTAATACATATATACACAAGACTGCATATTCAGAAAAAAGTTTTCTGGAATTTGATTTTTTTTCAAGAATCTTAGTTAAAATTTTTTACATGAATCATAGTTTTTGACGTGGTTTTTTGCGATTTTTTTGATTTTTTAGCCATAACATCTAAACCATACATCATAAAAGGACGATTTATGCATCAAAATGTTCCTTAAGCTACTGCCCACAAGACTGTATCCTTAAAATAATTTTAAAAATTAGATTTCATGTTAATTTCATGTGCCCTTTTTTGTCAATTTTTATTTTTTTTATTTATTTTCTAAAATAAAAACTACATATCAGATAAGATATAAGGACGATTTATGCATCAAAATGTTCCTTAAGCTACTGCCCACAAGACTGTATCCTTAAAATAATTTTAAAAATTAGATTTCATGTTAATTTCATGTGCCCTTTTTTGTCAATTTTTATTTTTTTTATTTATTTTCTAAAATAAAAACTACATATCAGATAAGGACGATTCATGCATTAAAATGAGCACCAGGTCCTCGTCCTTAAGAAGGGATACTCCTTTGTCCAAATGCCGTTTGCTCTATCTCTTGTAGTTTAGGAGTTGTAGAACACTTTTTGGAGTGGAAGCTGGCCAAAAACATGTGCTTTTTCCGTCATAACTCCCAAACCATACATCCTACAAGGACGATTTATACACCAAATTGTTTCTAATACATATATACACAAGACTGCATATTCAGAAAAAAGTTTTCTGGAATTTGATTTTTTTTCAAGAATCTTAGTTAAAATTTTTTACATGAATCATAGTTTTTGACGTGGTTTTTTGCGATTTTTTTGATTTTTTAGCCATAACTTCTAAACCATACATCATAAAAGGACGATTTATGCATCAAAATGTTCCTTAAGCTACTGCCCACAAGACTGTATCCTTAAAATAATTTTAAAAATTAGATTTCATGTTAATTTCATGTGCCCTATTTTGTCAATTTTTATTTTTTTTATTTATTTTCTAAAATAAAAACAACATTTCAGATAAGGACGATTCATGCATTAAAATGAGCACCAGGTCCTCGTCCTTAAGAAGGGATAATCCTTTGTCCAAATGCCGTTTGCTCTATCTCTTGTAGTTTAGGAGTTGTAGAACACTTTTTGGAGTGGAAGCTGGCCAAAAACATGTGCTTTTTCCGTCATAACTCCCAAACCATACATCCTACAAGGACGATTTATACACCAAATTGTTTCTAATACATATATACACAAGACTGCATATTCAGAAAAAAGTTTTCTGGAATTTGATTTTTTTTCAAGAATCTTAGTTAAAATTTTTTACATGAATCATAGTTTTTGACGTGGTTTTTTGCGATTTTTTTGATTTTTTAGCCATAACTTCTAAACCATACATCATAAAAGGACGATTTATGCATCAAAATGTTCCTTAAGCTACTGCCCACAAGACTGTATCCTTAAAATAATTTTAAAAATTAGATTTCATGTTAATTTCATGTGCCCTTTTTTGTCAATTTTTATTTTTTTTATTTATTTTCTAAAATAAAAACTACATATCAGATAAGATATAAGGACGATTTATGCATCAAAATGTTCCTTAAGCTACTGCCCACAAGACTGTATCCTTAAAATAATTTTAAAAATTAGATTTCATGTTAATTTCATGTGCCCTTTTTTGTCAATTTTTATTTTTTTTATTTATTTTCTAAAATAAAAACTACATATCAGATAAGATATAAGGACGATTTATGCATCAAAATGTTCCTTAAGCTACTGCCCACAAGACTGTATCCTTAAAATAATTTTAAAAATTAGATTTCATGTTAATTTCATGTGCCCTTTTTTGTCAATTTTTATTTTTTTTATTTATTTTCTAAAATAAAAACTACATATCAGATAAGGACGATTCATGCATTAAAATGAGCACCAGGTCCTCGTCCTTAAGAAGGGATACTCCTTTGTCCAAATGCCGTTTGCTCTATCTCTTGTAGTTTAGGAGTTGTAGAACACTTTTTGGAGTGGAAGCTGGCCAAAAACATGTGCTTTTTCCGTCATAACTCCCAAACCATACATCCTACAAGGACGATTTATACACCAAATTGTTTCTAATACATATATACACAAGACTGCATATTCAGAAAAAAGTTTTCTGGAATTTGATTTTTTTTCAAGAATCTTAGTTAAAATTTTTTACATGAATCATAGATTTTGACGTGGTTTTTTGCGATTTTTTTGATTTTTTAGCCATAACTTCTAAACCATACATCATAAAAGGACGATTTATGCATCAAAATGTTCCTTAAGCTACTGCCCACAAGACTGTATCCTTAAAATAATTTTAAAAATTAGATTTCATGTTAATTTCATGGGCCCTTTTTTGTCAATTTTTATTTTTTTTTATTTATTTTCTAAAATAAAAACTACATATCAGATAAGGACGATTCATGCATTAAAATGAGCACCAGGTCCTCGTCCTTAAGAAGGGATACTCCTTTGTCCAAATGCCGTTTGCTCTATCTCTTGTAGTTTAGGAGTTGTAGAACACTTTTTGGAGTGGAAGCTGGCCAAAAACATGTGCTTTTTCCGTCATAACTCCCAAACCATACATCCTACAAGGACGATTTATACACCAAATTGTTTCTAATACATATATACACAAGACTGCATATTCAGAAAAAAGTTTTCTGGAATTTGATTTTTTTTCAAGAATCTTAGTTAAAATTTTTTACTGAATCATAGTTTTTGACGTGGTTTTTTGCGATTTTTTTGATTTTTTAGCCATAACTTCTAAACCATACATCATAAAAGGACGATTTATGCATCAAAATGTTCCTTAAGCTACTGCCCACAAGACTGTATCCTTAAAATAATTTTAAAAATTAGATTTCATGTTAATTTCATGTGCCCTTTTTTGTCAATTTTTATTTTTTTTATTTATTTTCTAAAATAAAAACTACATATCAGATAAGATATAAGGACGATTTATGCATCAAAATGTTCCTTAAGCTACTGCCCACAAGACTGTATCCTTAAAATAATTTTAAAAATTAGATTTCATGTTAATTTCATGTGCCCTTTTTTGTCAATTTTTATTTTTTTTATTTATTTTCTAAAATAAAAACTACATATCAGATAAGGACGATTCATGCATTAAAATGAGCACCAGGTCCTCGTCCTTAAGAAGGGATACTCCTTTGTCCAAATGCCGTTTGCTCTATCTCTTGTAGTTTAGGAGTTGTAGAACACTTTTTGGAGTGGAAGCTGGCCAAAAACATGTGCTTTTTCCGTCATAACTCCCAAACCATACATCCTACAAGGACGATTTATACACCAAATTGTTTCTAATACATATATACACAAGACTGCATATTCAGAAAAAAGTTTTCTGGAATTTGATTTTTTTTCAAGAATCTTAGTTAAAATTTTTTACATGAATCATAGTTTTTGACGTGATTTTTTGCGATTTTTTTGATTTTTTAGCCATAACTTCTAAACCATACATCATAAAAGGACGATTTATGCATCAAAATGTTCCTTAAGCTACTGCCCACAAGACTGTATCCTTAAAATAATTTTAAAAATTAGATTTCATGTTAATTTCATGTGCCCTTTTTTGTCAATTTTTATTTTTTTTATTTATTTTCTAAAATAAAAACTACATATCAGATAAGGACGATTCATGCATTAAAATGAGCACCAGGTCCTCGTCCTTAAGAAGGGATACTCCTTTGTCCAAATGCCGTTTGCTCTATCTCTTGTAGTTTAGGAGTTGTAGAACACTTTTTGGAGTGGAAGCTGGCCAAAAACATGTGCTTTTTCCGTCATAACTCCCAAACCATACATCCTACAAGGACGATTTATACACCAAATTGTTTCTAATACATATATACACAAGACTGCATATTCAGAAAAAAGTTTTCTGGAATTTGATTTTTTTTCAAGAATCTTAGTTAAAATTTTTTACATGAATCATAGTTTTTGACGTGGTTTTTTGCGACTTTTTTGATTTTTTAGCCATAACTTCTAAACCATACATCATAAAAGGACGATTTATGCATCAAAATGTTCCTTAAGCTACTGCCCACAAGACTGTATCCTTAAAATAATTTAAGGATATGGACGATTTATACACCAAATTGTTTCTAATACATATATACACAAGACTGCATATTCAGAAAAAAGTTTTCTGAAATTTGATTTTTTTTCAAGAATCTTAGTTAACATTTTTTCAGAAAAAAGTTTTCTGGAATTTGATTTTTTTTCAAGAATCTTAGTTAAAATTTTTTACATGAATCATAGTTTTTGACGTGGTTTTTTGCGACTTTTTTGATTTTTTAGCCATAACTTCTAAACCATACATCATAAAAGGACGATTTATGCATCAAAATGTTCCTTAAGCTACTGCCCACAAGACTGTATCCTTAAAATAATTTAAGGATATGGACGATTTATACACCAAATTGTTTCTAATACATATATACACAAGACTGCATATTCAGAAAAAAGTTTTCTGAAATTTGATTTTTTTTCAAGAATCTTAGAACATTTTTCACATGAATCATAGTTTTTGACGTGGTTTTTTGCGATTTTTTTGATTTTTTAGCCATAACTTCTAAACCATACATCATAAAAGGACGATTTATGCATCAAAATGTTCCTTAAGCTACTGCCCACAAGACTGTATCCTTAAAATAATTTTAAAAATTAGATTTCATGTTGATTTCATGTGCCCTTTTTTGTCAATTTTTATTTTTTTTATTTATATTCTAAAATAAAAACTACATATCAGATAAGGACGATTCATGCATTAAAATGAGCACCAGGTCCTCGTCCTTAAGAAGGGATATTCCTTTGTCCAAATGCCGTTTGCTCTATCTCTTGTAGTTTAGGAGTTGTAGAACACTTTTTGGAGTGGAAGCTGGCCAAAAACATGTGCTTTTTCCGTCATAACTCCCAAACCATACATCCTACAAGGACGATTTATACACCAAATTGTTTCTAATACATATATACACAAGACTGCATATTCAGAAAAAAGTTTTCTGGAATTTGATTTTTTTTCAAGAATCTTAGTTAAAATTTTTTACATCAATCATAGTTTTTGACGTGGTTTTTTGCGATTTTTTTGATTTTTTAGCCATAACTTCTAAACCATACATCATAAAAGGACGATTTATGCATCAAAATGTTCCTTAAGCTACTGCCCACAAGACTGTATCCTTAAAATAATTTTAAAAATTAGATTTCTGATTTTTGATTTTTTAGCCATAACTTCTAAACCATACATCATAAAAGGACGATTTATGCATCAAAATGTTCCTTAAGCTACTGCCCACAAGACTGTATCCTTAAAATAATTTCATAAAAGATTTCATGTTGATTTCATGTGCCCTTTTTTGTCAATTTTTATTTTTTTTATTTATTTTCTAAAATAAAAACTACATATCAGATAAGGACGATTCATGCATTAAAATGAGCACCAGGTCCTCGTCCTTAAGAAGGGATACTCCTTTGTCCAAATGCCGTTTGCTCTATCTCTTGTAGTTTAGGAGTTGTAGAACACTTTTTGGAGTGGAAGCTGGCCAAAAACATGTGCTTTTTCCGTCATAACTCCCAAACCATACATCCTACAAGGACGATTTATACACCAAATTGTTTCTAATACATATATACACAAGACTGCATATTCAGAAAAAAGTTTTCTGGAATTTGATTTTTTTTCAAGAATCTTAGTTAAAATTTTTTACATGAATCATAGTTTTTGACGTGGTTTTTTGCGATTTTTTTGATTTTTTAGCCATAACTTCTAAACCATACATCATAAAAAGACGATTTATGCATCAAAATGTTCCTTAAGCTACTGTTCACAAGACTGTATCCTTAAAATAATTTTAAAAATTAGATTTCATGTTGATTTCATGTGCCCTTTTTTGTCAATTTTTATTTTTTTTATTTATTTTCTAAACTAAAAACTACATATCAGATAAGGACGATTCATGCATTAAAATGAGCACCAGGTCCTCGTCCTTAAGAAGGGATATTCCTTTGTCCAAATGCCGTTTGCTCTATCTCTTGTAGTTTAGGAGTTGTAGAACACTTTTTGGAGTGGAAGCTGGCCAAAAACATGTGCTTTTTCCGTCATAACTCCCAAACCATACATCCTACAAGGACGATTTATACACCAAATTGTTTCTAATACATATATACACAAGACTGCATATTCAGAAAAAAGTTTTCTCGAATTTGATTTTTTTTCAAGAATCTTAGTTAAAATTTTTTACATGAATCATAGTTTTTGACGTGGTTTTTTGCGATTTTTTTGATTTTTAGCCATAACTTCTAAACCATACATCATAAAAGGACGATTTATGCATCAAAATGTTCCTTAAGCTACTGCCCACAAGACTGTATCCTTAAAATAATTTTAAAAATTAGATTTCATGTTAATTTCTTGTGCCCTATTTTGTCAATTTTTATTTTTTTTATTTATTTTCTAAAATAAAAACTACATATCAGATAAGGACGATTCATGCATTAAAATGAGCACCAGGTCCTCGTCCTTAAGAAGGGATACTCCTTTGTCCAAATGCCGTTTGCTCTATCTCTTGTAGTTTAGGAGTTGTAGAACACTTTTTGGAGTGGAAGCTGGCCAAAAACATGTGCTTTTTCCGTCATAACTCCCAAACCATACATCCTACAAGGACGATTTATACACCAAATTGTTTCTAATACATATATACACAAGACTGCATATTCAGAAAAAAGTTTTCTGGAATTTGATTTTTTTTCAAGAATCTTAGTTAAAATTTTTTACATGAATCATAATTTTTGACGTGGTTTTTTGCGATTTTTTTGATTTTTTAGCCATAACTTCTAAACCATACATCATAAAAGGACGATTTATGCATCAAAATGTTCCTTAAGCTACTGCCCACAAGACTGTATCCTTAAAATAATTTTAAAAATTAGATTTCATGTTAATTTCATGTGCCCTTTTTTGTCAATTTTTATTTTTTTTATTTATTTTCTAAAATAAAAACTACATATCAGATAAGGACGATTCATGCATTAAAATGAGCACCAGGTCCTCGTCCTTAAGAAGGGATACTCCTGTGTCCAAATGCCGTTTGCTCTATCTCTTGTAGTTTAGGAGTTGTAGAACACTTTTTGGAGTGGAAGCTGGCCAAAAACATGTGCTTTTTCCGTCATAACTCCCAAACCATACATCCTACAAGGACGATTTATACACCAAATTGTTTCTAATACATATATACACAAGACTGCATATTCAGAAAAAAGTTTTCTGGAATTTGATTTTTTTTCAAGAATCTTAGTTAAAATTTTTTACATGAATCATAGTTTTTGACGTGGTTTTTTGCGATTTTTTTGATTTTTTAGCCATAACTTCTAAACCATACATCATAAAAGGACGATTTATGCATCAAAATGTTCCTTAAGCTACTGCCCACAAGACTGTATCCTTAAAATAATTTTAAAAATTAGATTTCATGTTAATTTCATGTGCCCTTTTTTGTCAATTTTTATTTTTTTTATTTATTTTCTAAAATAAAAACTACATATCAGATAAGGACGATTCATGCATTAAAATGAGCACCAGGTCCTCGTCCTTAAGAAGGGATACTCCTTTGTCTAAATGCTGTTTGGTCTATCTCTTGTAGTTTAGGAGTTGTAGAACACTTTTTGGAGTGGTAGCTGGCCAAAAACATGTGCTTTTTCCGTCATAACTCCCAAACTGTACATCCTGCAAGGACGATTTATACACCAAATTGTTTCTAATACATATATACACAAGACTGCATATTCAGAAAAAAGTTTTCTGGAATTTGATTTTTTTTCAAGAATCTTAGTTAAAATTTTTTACATGAATCATAGTTTTTGACGTGGTTTTTTGCGATTTTTTTGATTTTTTAGCCATAACTTCTAAACCATACATCATAAAAGGACGATTTATGCATCAAAATGTTCCTTAAGCTACTGCCCACAAGACTGTATCCTTAAAATAATTTTAAAAATTAGATTTCATGTTAATTTCATGTGCCCTTTTTTGTCAATTTTTATTTTTTTTATTTATTTTCTAAAATAAAAACTACATATCAGATAAGGACGATTCATGCATTAAAATGAGCACCAGGTCCTCGTCCTTAAGAAGGGATACTCCTTTGTTCAAATGCCGTTTGCTCTATCTCTTGTAGTTTAGGAGTTGTAGAACACTTTTTGGAGTGGAAGCTGGCCAAAAACATGTGTTTTTTCCGTTATAACTCCCAAACCATACATCCTACAAGGACGATTTATACACCAAATTGTTTCTAATACATATATACACAAGACTGCATATTCAGAAAAAAGTTTTCTGGAATTTGATTTTTTTTCAAGAATCTTAGTTAAAATTTTTTACATGAATCATAGTTTTTGACGTGGTTTTTTGCGATTTTTTTGATTTTTTAGCCATAACTTCTAAACCATACATCATAAAAGGACGATTTATGCATCAAAATGTTCCTTAAGCTACTGCCCACAAGACTGTATCCTTAAAATAATTTTAAAAATTAGATTTCATGTTAATTTCATGTGCCCTTTTTTGTCAATTTTTATTTTTTTTATTTATTTTCTAAAATAAAAACTACATATCAGATAAGGACGATTCATGCATTAAAATGAGCACCAGGTCCTCGTCCTTAAGAAGGGATACTCCTTTGTCCAAATGCCGTTTGCTCTATCTCTTGTAGTTTAGGAGTTGTAGAACACTTTTTGGAGTGGAAGCTGGCCAAAAACATGTGCTTTTTCCGTCATAACTCCCAAACCATACATCCTACAAGGACGATTTATACACCAAATTGTTTCTAATACATATATACACAAGACTGCATATTCAGAAAAAAGTTTTCTGGAATTTGATTTTTTTTCAAGAATCTTACAACGAGTATAAATTATAAATTATTGCGATATCAAGACTTTGGGACACAAATCTATTTAAGCATCCTTCAATATAGAAACATTTAATTGCACCGAAAAATTTAAGATTTTATTGTTTAATTAGAAATCATTAAGCTTTTAAGTAAAACGTATGCATTAAAACATGCGATCCATCAATGTTGTAATTATTACCCTAAACCATGACAGCCTTGGTTGGTGACCTCTTGAGCCTGACATAAAATTTTGAATATTTGGAAGATTAAACCAATTCTATCGCAACTCTGTTACATTACAGAAACGTCCGTAAAATAAGTTCAATTCCTATCTTCAAGAATTTTGTAATTTTGTTTCTTGACACATTTTTTAAAATGTCTGAACAATAATTGCAAAAATGATGATAATTTTATGTTAGAATGTACCTTAAGCCATCCATTACCTACAGTGGGTCAGTTTTCGTTCGGTTTGGCATTAGAGCGAAAATTATAAATAAAACAAAACGCACCAAAAACTATAGTAACAGTCGGAACATTTAAAAAATCATGAGATGAAGTCTTTTACAGTTGCGCAAAACATTTTTCTATTTACAAATACTTTTTTGAGAAATCAATTGTTTAACTAAAAACGCGAACTACAAAAAGTTGCATACAGCATACTTCTTATTCTAACAGTCGTTGCATTTTTTTTTATTTTTACTTTCTCTGTTATCTGCCTTTCTCTTAAACTCTTCAGAAACTATTTTTCTTTTAACCACCTCACATTTTTTCTTATCAAAACCTTGAGAATAATCAGTCGATATTCATAACATTCTTGTGTTTTATCAAACCACAAAGCGTTTGTTATGTTTGTTTGCTGTATGCAACTTTCTATAATTCGCTTTTTTAAGTTGGCTTCGTGACAAATTTTTTCAAATAGGTATTTGTAAATAGAAAAATGTTGTGAGCAAATGTTAAAAAATTCATCTGACGGATTTTTTAAAAGAAGCTAAGTGTCACTATAATTTTTCTTTTCAAGAAAAGTCTCCGAGTCAAAAGAATAACTTTCCATCTTGAAGAGATTTTCTTGACAAGCGTCGCATTTTATTTTATTTCCAAATTTTGCCTTCAATCCATATCCTACAAAATATCGCCCACAGAAATTTCCAAAGGAGTTAAGGGTGGTATGTTCATACTGGATTCTTCAAACTCTTCCACTGTTATTTTATTAATTTTTTCGGACGGACAATTTGGACTGGTGTTTTCGTCTTCATCGGATGGGTTAAAGTTCCATTCTAGCATTAAATCATCGTCATTTTCGCAATTTTTGCTGCGACTCTGAAAATTATGGGTCAGGAAGTTCATGGACATTATCTGTGCAGAAAGGTATTGCACTTCTCTCACTAATGGTTCCGTGTTGCTCCCCAGTTGCGATCTCAGGACTGAGAAGAAATTCTCTAAAGAGTCCTGGTTCGAAGATCGAAGAGATCATCAACAAGCAAAATCATTGAGTTTAGGGTATATTTGAACCCATTGATGCATTGCACCTTATTAACTTTGTTTTGTGGAAGCTGAAGAGTTTCCAAGAAGCCAATAAATTCCTTTATATAAGCAATTTTGTTGCAATTTCTAAACAAAGGACGCTTCCTGAAATTGGGGTCCTTGCAGTTTTAATATCGCAATAATTAAATTCATTGATCAACCTTACAGAACTGTGAAAATTGGCATTTATCGCAACAATTAAATCCATTGATCAACCGTACGGAACTATGAAACTTGCCATTTAATTCTCCCGATGATGCAAAAGTATCGTATTCTTCAAACTTTTAAAAAAATGGCAATATTCATATACGAGGTTAATACGTCTGCATTTACATATAACTGACCTCTAAACATAGTAATAAAATACAGAAATGCTCACTTTTTACATTGAACAAAAACATAAAAATATGTAAACCTCTTGTGCTTTAATAATGCTTTAAAAACCAAAAGGTCATAAAAATTTACCCAATAAAAGCATGTACAGAAGACAATAGTCACATATTGTATTAAATAAATACCTTAAACTTCATAAAATAAACTAATAACTTGTAAATATTTAATAAAAAAAATAACATCGTTTCAATTTATGCTATTATACAATTATATAAATTATACTCACATGAAATTTTACTTAAAAGTAATATATATGAAATAATTCATATATATTATGAATGTTTAAAACTGTATATATATATATTATGTTTAAAACTGTTTATTTTTAAAATGTTTAAAATGCTTAAAACCAACCAATTAAGAAATGCATGATAAAAATGCTCACAACAAATTTCGTCACAATATTACATTTTTACAAAATTATTTTAATAAATGTTAAAAATTTTATCATTGCATTTTAATTACGTGATAAACAAAGAATATAAAAATATATAAAAAAATAAAATGTTCTAAATGAAATTGTTTTACTCGGATTAGTTATATACATTTCAACATAAAATCTATCTGAAATAAATATCTTAATATTGTATAACGAAATGGAATTCTTAAATATTTTCCAATTGAATCAAAATATACTTTTGATTATGCTTGCAGGGTTTTCTGATTGGGCAGATAGGTATATTTTTGTTGGTGGTTTAAGATAACCTAATAAGAATACTAATAAAATTATAAGTATATGTGTATATAATAATAAATATAATATTAATATATATCTATACTATTCTATACTATATATATATATATACATGCATCTACGATCAATGGTTTTGTCGTAAAATTGACATTTTAATAAAAAATAAAATCATTTTCTTAAATAAATTTCTTAAAATAAAATCATGACTGCTTGTAACTTTGGTATCTTTTAATAAAATATCTACATAAAAACCATTTCAACAACATTAAAGCAAATGGGTAACAAGCAATTTTCTTCTCTTCATGGAAAAAAAACATATTTGCAACTCCTTATTAAAGAATAATTATTTCTTTAGCCGAATCTGAATTCCGTCTTTTTATTCGGCTAATGAAAAAATTATTATTTGCAGATGCAACCAAAATCTAGCAAGAATAAAATCGCAACAACAATGTCCAGCTAGAAACAACATCAATTCGTCAAACACAAGAAGATCCCAAAAATTAACACAAAAAAATAAGCTGTAAAAGTTGTGGCAAATAGAAGTTACATTTTCATTCACATACATACTTATAATATTGTTTTCTTCTCCTTTCGTTACTTGTCGTATTCAATTTCATGTTTACTTCTTCTTACTCACAGCAATGCGTCAATAACGAGTACAAAAACTCGTTGGTTGTCATTGTTTTGGTTTTTCTGTCGGTGGATGGCTGATAGTCTGGAAAGAAGTTGGAACGCTGGATGAAGCAATCTCTTGGTATAATTTATACTCGTTGTTTAGGTATCTTAATTATCTTAAATTTGTAATACACTCAAAAAATGTACACTCAATCATAACGTATTTGACATTTGAAATTTCCAATGCCATCATATAATGAACGGTGCTATCTTATTAAACTAAGAACTCTTCATAATAGAAGAATAATTTTATCTCTAACGTTTATATTTGACATTGCAGTGGGTACGGTTGACTGCCCTAATTTACTACAATTAATAAATTTTTACTTTCCTCTTAGAAGCCTACGGCTCTTTGTTGTGTTTTATTTAGGACTATGCCATAAACTCACCTATGTTTAGACCTATGTTTAGTTTAACAATTGTATGCAGTATTGCGATATAGATTTTGCGAATTCGAAAGAGTCGCTAAAGTATTCTCTAAGCAATTATTTTTGAAATTTTTTATTTTATAAATATCTTTAAATGAATTTTCTTTGAATGTTATAAACTATTATCTAGTGTATAATCCAGTATAGTGATTGTATTATTTTTTATAGTTTGTAAGAACCTATGTTAATAGACTAAAATGATAATAAAAAAATTAAATCTTTGCAATAACAATAAAGACTCTAAGCCAACAATTTCTAAGCTATTATTATAGCAGGCGCTTTCATTGCAACAATGCGTACGCTGTTGGATTCCTACAGAATTAAAAGTATTTACACCAAAAACCAAGAGCACGAATATAGAGAGGAGAATATAGTGATTCAAAAGTGACATAGTCACTGTGTTCAATGGAATTGTTAATTATAGCGTTGGTTACTAACTTTAGGACTCTACACTATCCAAATGAGGCATAAACACCAAGAATGATAGAATAATAGATAGCGCAGATCGTAAAAATAATTGTCTGCGATCTGCGCATTTCGTCGTGATAGCCTTACAATATGAACTTACGATATGAGATTGTTGTCAATTCTTGTTCGGAATGTAAACAAATATGAAACTAGTCTGTAAGCAGTGCAATAAAATTTTTAATATAATAGACTAAACAAATTTTTCCACCGTTTTATATTAAAATATGAATAAAAAATTATGAAAGGAGTGCTGCGCATATAATTTTCGTGCTAGTTTTTTTAGTTTTTTTTTTTTTGGTTTTGAAGTAAGTTACAAGTTAGTAAGTAGATTACAAGAATAATTTTAAAAATTAAAAAACTTTATCCTAAGGGTTCTACCGACCTTCAAGTTTTTGGCCAATTTTAATTTTTACAGTGATAGTTTAGTAAATATGATATTTTATTATAAAAAAAATTTACTTTGTTACCGGAAGTTTATACATTTGTGTGAATCCCACATGCTGAGATGTAGTTCTGTTACTAATTTAACATCCCTGTATTGACATCCTGCATTTGACATCCCTGCATGCATTCACTTTTGACCGAAAGATTGTCACTTTGTCGTTTCTCACAGTTGCTAACCTGACCAAACACACTAGAGTAAAAAATTTGTAATCTGCTTTTAAATCTTTTAAAAAAAAACTTTTTTTCTAATTAGAAGTAATACATACACGTCGTTTTGCTTGTTTAAAAATTACACTGCATAATGAGTTCAAGGCGTAGCACCGTGTGGTAGATCGCAAATCTAGCTGGACAAAATTAATAAATCGCGTTGGGTTCACTTTTCACTTATGAATTATATAAAAAATGAGTTCAAATATGTAAATGATTATTAAAAATCAATTTTTTTTTAAAAAAGAAGATTTTTTTTAATAAAATCACAGCCAAAAAAAAATAAGTTTTAAGATAAAAAAATGTATTTCTTAAATAAATCCTCTGAGATTATTTGTAGTTATATATACTAGTATTTAGGTTGAATAGAACTTAGATTTATGATTTATATTATTATTAAATGAGTTTTAACGTAAGGAGTCGGAGATAATAATTTTTAATATTAAAATAATTTCAATATTTTTAATAAATATTTGATAATAATTGTTTTCATTACTTATTTTTGCTTTATTACATTAATAATACAGATAATAACACATAAATACACAAAGAGATTTTAATTTATTCACTTTTATATTTATCGTTAAGATTCTTCTTCCTCAAAAGCATCAACAGATAATAATGAAAGAACTTCTTTTGTTATCAAACCTCGAACTCGAAGAGGAGTGTGACGCAAACTTGCGATAAATGGATCTGATTGACGATTGAAAAGATCTGTATTTGTGTCTATTCTCGATGTTTTTCTCGTAAACAACTCTCTAAATTTCCTTGTGTCCTTATTTCTTGCTTCTTGAGCTTCTTCTGACAGCTGTCCTATAGGAAGAATGCAAGACCTTATTATGTCTCTTCCATGAAAAAGGATTTTATGGACGCTAACTAGCATAATGTACCATGGGTATTCGTTTAAGTATAAATTTCTTGTGACAACAATAAAACTTTCAAAAGCATCTTCATCAATAGGGTAACCACTACCTAAAGTTTCCAAAATAATATGAAACCGTTCAATTAATTCTTTATTGACACCAGTGATTTCTGCACTCTTTTCTGCTGCTCTAAAGAACCGTCTTGCAGTATTACCGTCATTCGTATTACCTCCGTGTTGTGTTGGCATGTCTACAAGCAACCCCATCTCATTTCGAAATCTCTGTTGAAAATTTTTTTTAACTTCAGCCACTTTTGCTTTATTTTCCTGTCCTCGAGCTTGCCAGGTCATTATAGGAAGCTTATATGCTATGTGTAATACACACTCCATAAAACGGATCCATGAATGTAGCGGAGACATTCCAAAGGTTAAAGATCGTTCATCGACAATTTTGTTTAAAATCACAGAAGGTTTATTTAGTTCACTCGATTTCGCTTCACATATAAAACACGTTTGAGAAGAAGAAGTTACAGATGATAGTGCAGTACAAATTTTGCCGTCTATCATAGTAAGCATAAATGTAGACTCAACAAGAAAACTTTGTTCGCCATTTCTGATAAGAGTTGGAGACAAATCTGTAATTTATTGCTGTACTAAATTAACTTCTTGAGAAATTAACTCAGTGGACTCTTTGGCAAAAACAAACTTGATTGGACGGCAGTATCTTGTAGATGAAGGAGCAGGATTTTGCCATACAATAATTTTTCTTTGTGTAGAACTAAAACTCATTTGAATAGGAACCATTGAAATACTAAATAAACTCTCATCTGTATGGCCCTCCTCCGAAGAAAACTTCTGTTTATACTGCTTTTGCTGAGCCCCATCGCATCCCCATTTTATCAAAATATTAAGACGATTTTCATCAGTTTTCAGTTCATCAATACCGAGTAAAACCTCTTTTTGAGCCAAACAAAGCCTTTCAATAGTATGATTCACTAATGACTGAAGTGAACTTTTTGCATGCATCTCAGTGATTTCGGTTTCAGCTGGATAACATTTTTTCTTAGCTTGTTGAACATTAGTGTAGCAGGGTAAAATATTTTTGCATTTTGCGTTGAGTTTTAGCCGAATAACATCGTATTGATGTTTCGACAAATTAGCATCAACCATTATAGATAAGGCTTCATCGGAAGAAAGGCTCACTAAAGGAACAGGCTCAGAGCTAAATCTCTTACAAATTTTTTTCACTTCCGTACCTTTACTGCATGAAGCTTCCGACAGATCTTTCACAAGTGTGGCTGAATCTCGCTTTCCCATTTTGCGAAACACTATCTCACTAGCTTTAATAATTTCTCGATGGTCAGTTGAATCTAAAAGACTTTGTATCTTTCTTTCTTTTCGATTTTTCACTGCAGTCATCAAAGTTTTTCGGTTTTCTTGCAGCTTTTTCACATCGTTTCGGTTGTACACTTTCAGGCAATACATACGGTTCATCAAGCCAAACTGAATTTGATTTTAAAAAACGGCCATGATGTCTTCCACTTTTTACCCATTTTTCGGCTAGCTTAAAACAAATAATATTTATATTTGCCTTAAGATTTGTCTTCACTTCTACTGGTATATCTTGAAGACCATATCTATCCATTATTAATGTCAATAAGGCATCTTTGCGCTGTATTTTGGGAGTTTTTATCCATTCTTCAAAAATTTCCTTTCGCGTAAGAGTGGAGGTCATACTGGAAAAGTTAAAAAAAATGTATGGCGGTCGCAAAAAATCGCAATGGGATTTTAATTTACCTTAAAGTGAACACTTGAAAGATTAACCCAAATATAGTTTTACACCGGAACTATGCGTAATAAACAGCTTTAACTCTACTTGAAAAAAGGAAATATTTTATTTTTTTCACTTTCTCAACTTCTCACAAAAAAAAAATTGTTTTAATACTTACAATGGCAACAATTAAATGAAAATTATAATATATTTTTTTGAAATATCGCTTAATAATAATAAAAACAAATTATGGCAATAAAGTCACCGTAGTCTTTTCAATCACAAACCAAAGTCACACAACAAATACGCTTCTCTTTGAAATCTGAATGCACGTGTTGACAACAACTGACTTTAAAGTTTAGTTTTTCTAATCAGAGCTAAAAACAAACAAAACATGAATTACAGTTACCTATTGTATTGACAAGCTCATTAAACGATTAGAAGGAATGTTGCCAGACTTTTTTTTTATTTTGTCCAGCTAGATTTGTGATTTACCACAGTGTGCGTAGTGAGACTACTTGTGATATATTGAGTCCATACAAAGAATTGGCCAATCGGCAGCTACCAACTATAAAGGACGTCGTTAAATATATTTTATTTGTCTAGAACGATCTGAAATTGAAGTATAATGAAAAGGATCCGTCTAATTCAGATATATATGCGATTGTTTCTGAAAAGATCAATAATATTTGGACCAAAGATTCAATTTCAATCGAAACTAAGGAACGAATTATTCAAGTACTGAAATTCTATTTCGAAAAGTACCTCAATTTAAAAAGATACCACGAAAACAAGCGAAATGATAGATTTCAAAACAAATTGAAACATTTTTTAGGGTCATTTGAAAAGCATAAAAAGCATTTACTTTGTTGGACGAAAAGGCAAGACTCTGATAAATGAGAATATAGGAAATCGTTACCATTGCAAAGAAGTCTTAGAAGAGCACATATCAATTTTAGCAGAACCTGGATCAATTTATTTGGGACACACAACGCCAAGTCATGGCACTGCAAAGGAAGTAGTAAATTCTTGGTTGGAATTTATATGACGTAATTTGCTTTGGATGTGACGGAAATGCAACTAACACCGGTTGGAAGGGTGGCGTTATACAATGTTTAGAGCAGTATTTGGAGAGACCGTTACAATGGTCTGTTTGTATGCTTCATTTCAATGAGTTACCCCTCCGTCATTTATTCTTGACCTTAGATGGTTTCACTTCGGGTCCTAAAGAATATTCCGGACCTATTGGAAAAAAATTAGTTGGTTGCGAAAATAAAACCACGGTGGTTTTTAATGCGGTGGCTGGTAATTTGCTTGACTTGCCGAAAACTGTGGTCGATCATCTAAGTACAGATCAAAAATATCTTTATGAGATATGTCAAGCAGTATCAACTGGTACCTGTACTCCTGAACTGGCAAACCGTTAACCTGGAAAAATGGCGCACTCGAGATGGCTTACTTCTGCTAATCGTATACTCAGACTTTACCTCAGTACTCCTAATCCATCAGAAAATTTTCAATTGCTGGTCAACTACGTGGTTAAAGTATACGCTCCTATTTGGTTCCTTATCAAGCAAAAGACGTCTTTTAAGGACGGAGCCAAACATATTTTTCAACTGATTTAATACTCTCGATTTTTTCTCAAAAATCTGAGATCTGTTGTGGATGCTGTTATCGAAAGAAATTATTTTTTTGCGCACCCAGAAAACCTACGTATAAGTATGATGATAGAGACCACATTCGGGAGCTGGCATTGCAAGGAATAATAAAAGCTAGAGAAACTAACTAAAGTAGCATTAAGCGCAGGATATTTCAACCACCAAGAATGTACTTCTCTGCTAGAGATTACACCGAGATTATTATGTGGAACGAGTGTCAGGTTACAGCACCGCCGGTTCTTCGACATATTTCTAATCAGGATCTGCAAATCATGGAAAAAGATAAATGCTTGGAAATTGTTGTCTTTCCTTGTCACACACAATCAGTGGAAAGATGTGTTAAACTGGTAACAGAGGCCTCACAAAGTGTAACTGAGCCATCTTCTAGAGATGGCATTATCAGAACCAAGTTGCAATCTCGAGCAGAAATGCCAAATTTTAGACACAAGAAAAAGTTTAAATTCTAAGTTTTTGTCATTGATTATAATTTTTTTTTATTTTATTTTTTACAATTGGTTCCAATAGTAAAATATCTTTTGAACTTTATTTTTGTATTATTTTTGGCATTTGGTTTAAGTCTGCAAAAACGTCAAACTTACGAAACAACAAAGTCGGTAGAGCCCTTAAGGTGATACGCAATTTCATTTTTTTACCTCTTTATTTAAATTGTGTTACCTCTTGCGATAGTGTAGCTCGAAAAATTTTTTTCTAATATATGGACGGGACCTCAACTACCTGGTTTTCAATAGTCTTGATTGTAGCACTCCTATGAAAGCACTGCGCTCATAGTTTTATGTACTAACCCCTTAACCCTTTCAATCTCCATTCAGTTGAATGAATGAGCTTTTTAATCGTTTTAACCTAAACTCAATTGCGTGATCGTAGAAGTTATTAATTTTAACCTACATTCGATCCTGTGAAAGGAGCTTTTATCAGTTTTATTTTTTGTTCGGTTGTATGAATGAACTTGTCAATCATTTTGACTTAAATCGTTCAGAACTTTAATGGATGCTTCTCTGCTGTATGGTTACCGAAGCTAAGGTCGATGACACAACAGAATTTTGAGGATTGCTGCTGCAGTTGGATGGCATGAATGCTACTGGTCGGACCAATATTCCATCAGAACCATTTCTTATTGGTTATATAGCAATAGAAATTAATTTTATGATCATTTTATGTTTCGGAACGTTGCCATTACTTTTACTCACTCGCATTAATGCCGTACAAGGAGCACCTGAGACAGGTGCCCAGCTGTCGCTCCCGTTAGTTTAGTTAAAAACTTACCTGATTATTCGCTCCTATGTGAAGATTAATATTAAAAAATCAAAGAGTTCACATGTATTTTAAAACAAATATATCTATTAACATATATTTTTCACAACACTTTAACGACAACATTTTAACAAAACATTTGGAACCAATCACGTTGACCAACTGTGAGAAATGAAATACAAGCGTCTTGCGATTATGGTCGGGGCTTACTTACGAGTAACTTCGTGTTTGTCTATGCGCATGTCTGGTTCACTCGACAAGTCAGATGGTTTGACAAACTTTCAGTTGAAAGATTGACTGTTGAGATTGATGCAACTAAAGGGTTTTGATTAATTTAGTGACCACCGAAACTTGATTGCAACGTAAAAATAATGCTATTGGCATAACTTACAATGTGGTTGTTACAAGCACTCATTTTGTTCTATTGTCTGCAATGGCCTCGGTCAGTTACCTCAGACAAATTATGTTTCTTATAATGGCAAGAGGAGTTGAAATCATTAAAATTGTGCGGTTAAATCAACTAACATGTCATATTTTCATTTCGACTGAACAAAAATTTGGAAATGAGGGGACTGCAAGGGAACGATCATTCGCGGTAATTAGAAATCAATTGTGAATGTGATTTGAAACCGGTTGCATTGAGAAAATTTCAGTTGTAGCAACTTTCTTTCGATTACCCCAAATAATATTTATTTCCCGCAACCTTACGCCTATAAATTAATTTTCTGAGTGAACGGCGACGCGATAGTAAATTTCATTTAAAAATGCTAGAGTTGGCGTAATCCGCCAACCTGAATAACATGAACCGATTCGAACGATATTGAAAGTTTTTTAAATATTTATATGTCTACAACAAATTTTGGTTTTCCTGCCAGCGGTACACGCAAACTACGATCAAAGCGTTAGTGGTTGAACCGTAGTCAATGGTAGGCTTACTCTTAATTGGAAAATGCAGCTTATTGTAAGTTTTTCTTTTTTAAACACTGATTTTAGAGCAGTGATGGGCACACACATATAATCATATTCTTTGCATGTGTGTGAAGTAGAGAAAAACGAAGAGCAACTTGGCGTTCGTCAGTTTTAAGCTGGAAGTTCATCAATGCAGATGTGTTTTGCGTCCGTCTACTCATTGGCGCAATTTTATCAAGTATGTGAAAACTAATGCGAGTTTAATGCTTGTGAACGTCACAATCGTTGTTTTCTATAAAAAAATCATTTTCCCATTCTTCAGGCATCATTTTTATCTGTGCATTTGTAAAATTGAGCAGCTAGACCATACCACAAAGGCTCAACACCCACTGACTTGATTTGCTTAGCAAAAATCAAAACAAAGCAACAGCCGAACACATACAATTGAAAACCACACGAACAGTGTTGCCAGGTTAGGGGATTTCCTCCTAGATTTAGGGGTTTTTTAACTGAGTTGAGAGATTTTAGGGGTAATAAATCTTTAGGGGTTTTTTTCGGGACTTTTAATGTTTTTTAGGGGTTTTTTAGGGGTATTTGAAAAGTTGACATTTGGACATAAAATTTTCTTACTTTTCCTTAAAATTATGCTAAAAATTTAATAAAAAAAGATATTTGTCTTCTTGAATATTTCAGCAGCATTTTTTTTAACAGCAGCACTTCAAATAAATTACAAATAATTTCCCACTTAACTTCATACTTGCTTCGCGCTTTACTTGCAATTGATTGATTCAGTGCACGGTTAAAAATCTTGGACTAAATTTTAAACTTTTTTGGATTACATATAGGACATCACCAAAAAAAGATTACTTATTACTCCAAAGAAAAGTTTAAAATTTTTCAATTCAATGAAGAATAGTTTTCAATCCGAAAAAAGGTTAAAAAAAGCAATATAAATATCAACTCAAAATAAAAATTTTTTCTGACCAGTTCATGTTTTGAACACATACACACCTTATCCACTCGTTTATCTCATTTTTTAAGAAAGTTGCGCTTATTTTGCATCATATCGAATGCAAGTAAGCATGATGATTCGAGACGCAGCTAAATTAAAGTAAAATAAAAAATGTTCTGACCAGTACGTGATTTGAACACACGTCCTCTGATGTGCTGGTCCAATACCTTATCCACTCGTCCAACTCAGTTGTTAACATAGTTTCGCTTATTTTTCATGAATACAAATGCAAATAAGTTATTTTAAGGAACGTGGATTTGAGATCCAGCTAAATTAAACTAATGTTTGGATTAAAAAGTAGTACTTTTTGGATTAAAAATTCTTTTAAACCAAAGTTTGGATTAAAAAGTAGTTCAAAATTTTTAACCGTGTGTTAAAACTAAAAACAAAGCAAGTATGGAAAAAACTATAGACAAAAAAGATATGCCCCAAAAATATATCAAAAAGTGGGAGATGGAGCCTCTTTTCAAAAGCAATACTTCATTTTAAGGTCAATTTCACATTGAATAATCGAGAATTATATAGCAACTTTCTGCCCTTGTTAAAGACGTCCAACAGCTCAGCACTTTAAATACATAGGCTTGCATTGCAGTTGCACTACTGTCAGTTTCCCCCTAAAAAATTTTTGTATATTTTTCGAAAAAATTTTTTAGGGGAATTTTAGGGAGATTTGATATCCAATCTAGGGGTAAATGATGAAAGGCACCTGGCAACACTGCACACGAAGAAGCTTAGTCCCGGTTTATACTCGTCAAGACTTGATGGTCAAGTCTTGCGTTCTGTGGAGCGGGAATCGTAACAAAAGGGGAAAAAAAAAATTGACCGTACCGTTATTTCTTGGGCAATTCGTTTTGTATTCGTTCGTTGTCCCGCTATTTTCAATTTTATTTCGGCGTCGTCAGTACAAACTTGAGAAGGAAAAGGGAGGAGTGAAAGAAACAATTGACCGTCAACTCTTGACGAATGTAAATTGAATCGTCAAGTTTAAAAGCGAATATGCAAAACTTGACCGTCAAGTCTTGACGAGTATAAACCGGGACTTATAGTGTACATGTGTCGACGTCGCTCAAGCAGCATTTTGTTTCCAAGCACGTGTGTTTGGGAAATTAAAATGTGCCCGACACTATTTTAGATGCTCGGGATCACAACCTCTTGGTAATTTATACCGACTTTTTTAATAAAATGCTCAAACCTTTTCATCGAGTCCTTTATAAAAGTCAATAATAATAAGAAAATTTGGGTACTCTAATCGTGATTGTATTTGTAGTACTTAACAATCAAAACTATTTATTTAATTTAATTTAATTTTTATGTTCACATATGAGACAAAGTCTTTTAAATGCAGTAAAAAATCAATGAATAACAACAAGTTATAACCAACAAATAAATAAAAACAAAAATTTTAAATTACTTATTTTAAGTTAAAAAAAAATGTAAGCAACGACTAAATTTAACTTTGAATTTTAAATTTAAGTTATAATCAACAAACAAATGCATTTGGCTCAAGAAATTAAATTTAGATATAAGCTTAAATTTTAACAATAAATTATAATTGAATTGAATTAAGACATATGTATAAATTACCTTTAAAAAGCTTTATCAAATAATGAAGAATATAACATTAATAAAATAGAAAATATTAAATAGAAGAAAGATAGTATCAAGAAAAGTGTTGGAATATTGCATGCTTAAAGTTGTGCTTATTTCGGATACTTTTGATTCACACAAAACTGATAGCAAAACTACATATTCTGATAGCTTTCACAAAAAAGTTAGAGTTCAAAAAATTGTACACAGGGATTACAAGATTCATATTTCTGGTCGATCTACAAAACTGTAACTTATTAAATAAGTAATTCGGAGTTTGTGTATAAATCAAGTTATGCAAAAAAATACAGTTTCTACCATCCAATAATTGAAAATATTGCAACCAAGTACTCGATTGCTCAAATGACTTATACGGTAAAACTTTTTAAGACCATAAACGTATTTGACAGCATTATTAAATACAAGTTGTAACTTAAGCTTTGACCTAGCATCAAGCTTACTGTATACAACTTCTGAGTAGGAAATTATTGGCATTATGAGTTGAATTACTAGCTTTCTTCTAGTCTCAACAGGCACAAATGATGCAGTTCTCCTCAGGTTCCATAGAATATAGTAAACTTTGCAAACAACATAGTTTATATGATCTTCACAGGAAAGTGAGGAGTTTGTATAGTAACCGAGATTTTTAACTTTACCTATAAATTTCAAGTCGATTCCATTCAGAAAAATGGCTAGTATATCAGCTGGTATCTAGACTTAAAAATTGGCGGAACAAATGATTTAAGAAGATTACGATTAAGCTTATTAGCTTAAGCCCAATCTACTATTTTACTCATGTCTTCATTTACCTCAATACATAAATCATCAACAGGATCAATTGGTTTGGACAAGTACAGCTGAAGATCATCAGCATATGCATGCATGGTTTTATGACGGCATTTGCTGAAAATATAAATAAGAAGGATTGCAAATAAAAGCGGACCAAGTACCGAGCCTTGAGCAACTCCACAGGATAAATTGTTAAAAGCAGACAGACTATTTCTCACCCTTAATCTTTGAGATCTTCCAACTAAGTAATTATATAACAGATGGACCGCAATTATAGAAAACCCAAAATTAAGCTCTAGTTTTTGAAATAGTAATAAATGGTCAACAGAGTCAAATGCTTTTGAAAAAAACTATCGATATTTTTTTATTAATCAAAACCCCCGCTTGGATACATCCTGGATTCGGCCCTGGGTTAGATTAACTGTACTTGTCCTCAGTTAGCTGCTTCAGAACCCAATGCCAAATTCCCTTCCAAATGAAAACATATACATTAAATAATTGTGGCATTTAGCTGCCATATAAAGTTGCATACACAAATTATATAAGCTCGATCGGAGTAAAACAATCGGCCTATAGTTTTGTATCTTACGGCTGTCTTTTTCTTAATATGAACCTTTAAAACCAGAATCTAAATAAAAATAAGAGTTCACTCAAATCTGACGACAAACATCGTGGTTAGCATTTAACGTTGGTCAAAATCCGATTTTGTAGAAAGGTTCTCCTGAACAATTGACTTTTATTAGCAGCGTTGTAAATTTATACAAACTTTAAATTTTTATTTCTGAAAAATATTGTCAGATGTTTTTTTGAATAATATAAAGTACTTAGAAACTATGTTTTTAAAACGATTTTCATAAGATTTTTTCAAAAGTTGGTCTTTATTTTCCTCTTATTTTAAGCTTTTAATAAAATAAAACCAAAAGCAAAACTATTAAGTATACAAAGAATTATAAAATGTTTATTGACGTTTTTAACGAAAAATGCTGAAAATTTGAAAAAAATTTAAATTCCCTTTATATGCGTTGAAAAAAAAAAGATCTAAATATTACCACACGTGCACACACATGCACATCCACATCCACATCACTAAATGTTGAATACGAATTATGTTCAGATTCAAAATTAACGTACAACGAACTGCATTTAATGTAATAACAAAGTCTATGCAAACATGTGTATAAACATAACACCTGTGTATGTGCGTATTATATGAGCATAAGATAAGTTCAACAGACATGTATTCAACTACTATAACGTTAGTCACTTACGTTTAACTAAAAAGTCAAGTAAGTAAACAAATTTGTCTAACTTGCATGCTAGCGTGTTAATCTTGAACATCACACGGCATCAATGCAAACATGCTGAAGCACTTATTTCTCACATGCAAACGTATATGGAACTGTTATGTGGTATGGGTATATATTATTTTTTTTTTTCTATTAACTATAGTATTCAAAGCTTCATGGTTTTGCTGCTTAGATTTTGTCAGCGTCATTTGAAGAATTAGCAGTAAACAAAATTATTAACATTATGAGCACTAACAGGGTGTTTGTGCAATTTTTGCATTAATTATTTGTGGTGAAAAACAAACAAAATTACTGTCACAGCAACCAGATGTTGATCATTAAAGATTGCGTCATTTTTGCGTTACGTACTCAACAGATTATTATAAACTTGGGCAATTTTGAATGGCAACTTTGAAATATTGACTTTTGCCAGAGCAGCTTCATTTTTAAATTCAAGGCATTCCAAGAAGAAATCGAAAGTGTCTAAGTATCGACGCGTGTTTTTGTACTACCTTAAACACCAGTATAACAGTGAAGCTTATGCAGCACACCTAGCTAATAAAACATGCTGATATTCTTAGAAACTGGTATTGTTTTTGTTAATGATGGTTTTTAAATAAACAGCTTCTATTTGTATTCACACCAATTGTTGTCTATTCATAGCTTATTTCCAATAACAGAGGTTTTTTTTATTAAAATAGTTTTGTGAGTGTGCGTTTTTTTATTCATTTGATAATATTTTTTAACTTTGTGCTATTGGCAGCTACACGGTGCTTAAACAAAAGACTTAAGACACAAACCTGCTGGTAAACAAGTTCTACGCATTCATACGTTATTAAAGCACTTAAATTAGCTTTAAGCTACGAGTAAAAACAAAAGACTTTAGACACAGACTAGGCTATGCAAATTTAGTCCACATTTGCTTTCCTTTATGTTTGATAATTTAAATATCTTGCCCACTTTTCACCGTTGTTATATTGCTTCAAATTAGAACGATCTAACGGTGCGTTAAAAATGATGCAATAAAATACTGATAAATACGTTGTATGGTGCATTAGGTACCAATAATCATACTTTTTAAAATTCACGCTCCAGCATTGGGAGCATTGGCATTGAAAGCGAATCAAACTGTAAAACTCAAATAAAAATCGGATATATCGGCCTTTTCCTAAGATATGTAAATACCATAAAGAATAACAGCATGAAATCTTTACGGTTTGTTCAATGTTTTTTATTAGGAATAATTCTTCATTATCATAATATTATTTTTTTATTTTTCATCTAAGATGCTTTACAAACATAGCAATTATAGCAAACAAATTCTAAGCAGAAAAGGCCTTGTTTTTAAAAAATTATTGAAGGGCTAATTGCAGGAACATAATATGTCACAAAAGTATTTTGAAATAATCAACTTTAAAAATTTGAAATAATATATTTTTGTTTGATGAAATCTTGTGCAAGAAAATTGTAGAAGAATCCTTTTTTAACTGTGTTCAAAATTTAAAAGGTAAAAGACAAAACCTCTTCAGTTGGTGATGTTAATCTATTTAGTTATGTATCGAGCCAAAAAAAAAATGATTTTAGCATTATATACTAAACTATGAAGTTACTAAATGATATAGCTGGTGTTACTCGAGAAGTTATATATATTTATGTATGTATAAAAAAACCTCTGAATCATAACATAATGCTCCCAATTTTTCACGCAATTGTTTGCAAATTTTGTGCTTTTCTATACACGCTCAGAAATCTTGGATTAAATTCTAATAAAAACTGTATTGTATATATGACCACACCAGAATTGCATTAGAATCTAATATATGTCAAATACTAAAATTGAATTCTAATCTCATAATAATAAATTTTAATACAGAATTGGAATGGAAACTAAGTTTAGAACAATACTATTCTGGTTTATATTTTAATACATTTATCATCAAGTGTAATATTTCAGCTATTAAAAAGTAATACGAATAAAAAATTTTTATTAAATATTAATACAAATTGTTGTAAATAGTAATATTAATTGTATCAAATTGTATTAAATAGTAATACAGATTGTATTAAACAGTTATACAAGATGTATAACATTTAATACATATTGTCCTGAAAAGGTGAAAGGAAAAATCAACATTTATAGAATAAATTTATGGAACATTTATGAAATAAAGTTATAAATCTTTTATATGTTTACTTACTTTTAAAATTCCAAGTGAAATAAAAAGAAAATAATTGGTCAACTAATAACAAAATATTTATCCATTTAAAGTTTCTTTTATAACATACGGTTTTTCGTTAAAAAAAACTATTTCTTTAGGTTTTATTTTGACAATGTCAAATTTCAGAATCAGAATGACAATTTGACAGATGCTTGATAGATATTTGTATTATATTTTAAGACAATTTGTATTATAACTTGTATATAATACAATTTTTATTATACTTAAATACAGATAACATTAAAATGTGTGCTTCTTCGCTGGCTCGGCCTTTGCGCAACCTTTTCAACATCTCCTACAGAACAGGAGTATTTCCATCTTGTTGGAAGGTGGCAAATGTCCAGCCGGTACCTAAAAAGGGTGATGCCACGAACCCTGCAAACTACCGACCCATTGCGATATGCTCTACGCTTTCCAAAGTTATGGAAAGCATAATAAACTTTAATATCATGAACTATCTGGAGCTCAACCAACTGCTTAGTGATCGTCAATATGGTTTCCGTAGGGCTCGCTCTACTGGTGATCTTATGGCGTTCTTAACTGAAGAATGGAACCAATGCGTTCATTTTTTCGGCGAGAGCAGGGTTGTTGCTCTTGATATTTCAAAAGCATTTGACCGAGTGTGGCATAAAGCGCTCGTGTCAAAACTTGGTGCATATGGTTTTGGTGGTAGTTTTGCTCGATCACGTGTTTCCTCAAAGACTGAACGATTCGGGTCGTAGTTGACGGTATTTCGTCCGAGAAGCACGCCATCAACGCAGGAGTACCACAGGGTTCAGTCCTATCGCCAACCTTGTTTCTGGTTTTTATCAACGACCTTCTGTCGTTGACGCATAACCCAATACATTCGTTTGCGGACGACAGCAGCATTTGTCATTCATATTCATTCAAAAAACGCCCAAGCTCTATGGAGATTGAGAGAAAAAGGCAAACTATGAATGACACACTCCTAAATGATCTACAAAAAATCTCCGAGTGGGGTCTTGCAAATAGAGTAGAGTTCAATGCAAGCAAGACCCAGTGCTGCCTGTTAACCCACAAGCGGATGGATTGCCCATTAGCTCCCCTCTATATGAATGGTGTGGATCTTGTGGAATCAGCCGCTCTTGACGTTCTGGGCATATCGATCCAATGTGATCTTCGTTGGAATAATCATATTTTCGATGTGTCGAAAGAAGCGGCCAAGTGCCTAGGTTTTTTAAAACGGTGCAAAAAATATTTCACTTCAGCTGATCTTCGCATGATCTACACCTCATATATTAGGCCGAAAATGGAGTACAATTCGCACATTTGGGCAGGGGCTTCAAGATCTTATTTGGAGCTTCTGGATCGAATTCAACGTCGTGCGATATATTTGATAGGGGATGAAAGTATTTTATCCACTCTCAACTCTCTTGGGCATCGACGCAATGTTGGTTGCCTAAGCCTTCTGTACAGGTACACTACCATGGGAAGTGTTCAAGGGAGATACATGGCCTGACTCCACCAGCTCGTGTGTTTCCCGGGTCCACTCGGGCAGCTGTTCAAGCCCACCCCTTTACCATTGCCTCAATGTCCAACAGAACCTCGCATTACCGAGAGAATTCGTTTTTTAGTCGCACGGTAAGGTTGTGGAACAGTCTCCCTGCGAGCGTATTTCCCGGCAGTTTTGAGCTGTGCAAATTTAAAACAAATCTTCACCGATACTACTCCATCTATCCACCCTCCAACTAACTATTACCTATCTTACGAATCAACACAATGCTTATGCATTTATAGGGGGCATCCCCTGAGCGTTGGTTCAGTCTAAAAAAAAAAAAAAAAAAATCAATTTTTTAATATACTTGAGAGTATAGGTTTTAATCAAAAATATATTAAAAAATGCTTACGCATTTTGGCTTAAAATGCGCTTGGCTTAAAATTAATTCCAAGATTTCTGAGCGTGTATACAAAAAATTCAAAACAATCTGGCCATTTCAGCTTATGAAAGGACATTAACAGAGCTTATTATGAGCTATTCTACTGTGCATTTTAATAAATTGTGTACACAATAAATCAAAAACTGGACCATTTTAGCCCTTGAAAGGACATTAACAGAGCTTATTATGAGCTATTCTACTGTGCATTTTAATTAAATTTTGTACACAATGGATTAAAAACGGGACCTACTTGTTTTATACCAATTGCGAACGGCTACTCTGCATGTTCTCAAGAAGCTTTTCATGGAATTTATAATTCTCTGGGGTATGCCATTGTCTGCAGAGTGGGTTTAAGCCAAGGTCCTTCGGCGCCAAAGCCACGCACTTAAACTGTGTACCCCGGCCGCTACGTTTTTTATGTTTAACCATTTATATAAAAATTTTTGACCTTTTTAGTCATCGCCAAACATACTAAAGTCCTTAAATTCATCAAACACCTTAATTGTTTAAGATAAATAATCTGGCATTTCTGCAAAGAATTTTCAAAGTTATATTATTGCAATTTGGTAATTGCATACCTTTGTGGTAAGCAACATATTTGGTTTAGATGTCTTTTATAGAAAAACTAGCATAAAAGCCTGTCCTACGACAGGTACTCCGCACACTCTTCCTTTTTTGGGCCATTTGCTGAAATAACTTTTTTTCTGTTTAAAGCTTGATTTTTTATTCAATTGATTTTGAAAAATACAAATGTACCACAATAAATAACACTTTACGTATTGAAGCAGTGTTGAAAAGGTAGTTAGATCAAAAAAGTACTATTATAAAAACCTAATATGATAAGTATCAAATATATTTTCTGTGCATACTTTCAGGCTGAACAATTTTGAGAACAGCATTGGTTGCAAAAGTACTGTACTGTCAAAAAATAATTACAATTTCTGAAATACTGTGTGCGGAGCAGCATGCTTGCATTTTATGTATTAAGATGTGCATACTTTCAGGCTGAACAGTTTAAGAGATATTGGACACGGAGCAGCGTTCTTGCCTTTTATATATTAAGATATCATTTTCTATAGGAACATGCAAGTTGCTTAAAATTTCCAAGCAATTTACACCACAAAATTTTTCATACCTGAAACACACAAAAAGTTTTTAGTACTAGTTTTATTTTTTGGTAAAATAGAAAAAAAAATCTCTCAAAAATAAATGTGCTGGCTTTGAAAATGAATAAATCGGTCATGTTACAAAAGATTGCTATAATTTTTTTCTGTTTGAAATTTTGATTAATTGTCAGTCCAATCGTGTTTCAATCTTTTTTATTTTCGTTTTCCTTCTAGTTTTATAGTTTTCCAAAAAAAAACCTTAACGAATTTCTTTATTTCGCAAAAAACTTTGTTAAAAATATTTGTTGTTGAAAAAATATTCAAAACAAAAATGGCTTTTTTTAATGTTCTTTCATATGGTATGCATAAAAGTAGGGTTGATTTTAAGTTTCTAACGTAAAAACTTAAAAATGTTTTATACGGTTGAAAAATCAAGCCTCAAAATCAAACTCATAAAAATGTAAGATTTTTTGTTTTGTTTATTTGTATTCATTTTGTATTTTCGTAATTTTGTTTGCATAAAAAGTAATAGTGTCTTGAAAGAATCATGAAAATTCCTCAATACAAAAATTCAAAAGATCGGTTGAGAAATTAAATTTTTTTCAATTATCTGAAATGTAATTTAAGTTAAGAATTGAATTATTTACACGAAAAAACATATTTCACAACATCAATATTGAAGTAAGCTACGCCAATGTCTCCCCTGTATTTTATTTCGTGCAAATCGAATGCAAAACTGTATATTGAGTTATTGAATTATGTGTATATTGAGTTACCATGCTATAAGTACCAGGATAGCTGGACTTTTCAGCAGAACAAATTCTTCCCGAGCCACAAAAGTTTTTTAATCTGAAATATACCCGTACTTTAGTGACCTGCTGTTAGTCATAACTTGAATGCTATCGAAAACCTTTGGGGAATTCTTTCGGCCCAAGTTTATAAAAACGGGCTCCAGTTCGATTCTATGAAGCATCTGAAAACAGTTCTTGATGAAGCATCTGAAAACAGTTCAGATGAATGGCAGAAAATCAATGGCTCCATCCTCAGATCGTGGATGTACTTCATGCCTTTCACGCTTAACCAAGTCATATATAAGTAAGGAAGGATATATTCTTTTATAAAATCTATATACATTTCTATTTTATTACATAAAATCAATAAAAAAAGGTTTTGCACACATAAATATTTTCTATGAACTTTTTAAATATATTATATTTTTTTAATAATAACAAGCTTTTTCTTTTTTACATATAAGTCCTTAATAATATTTCAATAAAAAATAATATAAAAACAAGTTAAGGTGTGTTTGCTGAGAATTTTATTTGAACTGTAGCACATATAATTTCTTTACAGAGGTATAATGATTACTTGGTAATAGGAGGTAGTTCCCTGCTTGATTACGACACACACAAATATGGCATTATTTTAACATGGGCGGTAATGTGTGGTGCTTACATCCAGCATTACTTATAATTCAGAGGTAAACTAATTGCATCCAGTATTACAAATAATAAGTCAGAGTATTACAAGTTACTATCTGAATTACCTATAAGCCAAAGGTCAACTAATTACCACCTGTATTGCCAATAAGTCAGAGATCAACTACTTACCACTTCCATTACTCATAAGTCGGCCTTTGTAGTCTAGTGGAGAGTGCCCTAGACTCTCAACCCAGAGGTCCTTGATTCGAATCGGGGCTCGGGCATGGTTCTTTTTACTTTTTTTGTTCATTCCTTTATTTAGGAATTATGGAAAATTAAAAATCCACAGCTAAATTGTGGAAAATGTGGAATTAAAGGAATGGAACAACTAAGGGCTGAAAATGCTTGTCGAGGTTAAGGCATAAAACTAGCCTCGGTTGAAAGCAATTCCAATTGTCTTTCTCGTTTGTTTCGCCTAATCAATAATTCACGTAGACAAGCTCAAAAAGCTTCGAGAGATACCTGAATATGTAAAAAATCAATTGTAAGCATATCGGTAATTCCATATCAAATCGACCACGTTTCTGACATCACTATTTTTGAAAATTTTGAAACTCACTGCTTGGATAGTTCTCCTAAAAAGTATTATATCTGCGTACTTTGTTTTTGGGTTTTAATTTTTTTTTTAAGATATACTCTGCGAAAAATATGAAAATATGTTAAAAAATACGAACTGTGCATGTATTCAAACCGCTGTAACTTTGAAACCGTTAGTCGCACAGAAAAAAAATTACGATATATTTTAAAGACCTTGACAAGGTCTTTATGGTGGTGCACTTTTGTTGTAGCAGTTTTATGAAATTTTTTTTTTAAGCTGAAATTTTTTAATCTCATTTTTCAAGGTCATCGCAACGAATTTTTTACCTTTTTTATACAGTGTCTTTTTAGAGCATCAACTCTCACGGCTTATTCAAAATTTTAGGTTGGAATTTCAACGATTACTATTTTTAACGTTTTTCTTTTTAAATATCTTTAAAATATTTCTTATCAATTTCTTTAGAATATTTCTTATTCTAATATCGAAAGTTTTCCATTTTTTTATGTCAATACCAATGAAAATCCAAAAAGATATCTTTTAACACTTAAATAAAGTCAATAGTTTACAAAACCAAACATTTTTTATTTTTTTTTTTTTAAATTTTTATAAACCTGTACAATATTTGACGTAGGTGCTGTGGATGTTACTCGCATTTCAATTCTTCCTTTTCCTTTAGGAATAAATGAGTGGTGGGTCAAAGTTCCATGTATTATTTTTGCTTTATTAAAGCGTTTTTTGAGAACTTGAGCTTCTTCGCGGTACTGTTCTGAAGAAAAAAAATTCAGTGTCAATATTTTTTATGTTCTTTGAAACCCAATTAAAAAATCTTTTTGGGGTATTTATAGGCTCGTTGACATTTTGCAGACTAGCCCTCGCAGCAAGTCTTTTAATTGTGCCACCCAAGCCGTCACATGGCCCTTTGCCATGTGATGTAGCAAAAAAGTGCCACTCAGCAGAGATATTAAAATCAATTTTGTGCTTACACAAATTTATAAAGTTTTTTTTGTTTTTATATTGAGCTCCTGCTCCATCCGAGAAGTAAAATATTTTAGTTAGTATCCCCAATTTTTTTTTAAGAAAATTAACTAAGCCACGCTGAAACAAATGCACTGCTATGGTGTCGTGCTTCAAGCAATCAGAAATAGCAACGTAACTTAAAAATTTTACTTGTTCATTCTCCTTGAAGTAAATTGAAAATGGATGTAGAGTCACTTGGTCGTTGTTCCAGTGTATACCTTGTACTGAGTCCTGTAGAACAAACGCGTAGTTTTCTGAAAAGTCGCATATAACTACACACTCTCCAATTTGCAAGTCCTCTTTTTTTTTTATTCAAAAAATTGCTTTGCTCTTTTGCTATGAAAGAGTGTGTTACCAAGCGCTTTAATTTTTCCGAAAATTTCTCCAAATATTCTTCTGTACTAGATTGTAATGTTTCTAGTGATGTACGATCAACAGCTAACCATTGCTTATAACTTACGATTTCAATCATATTATTTTCAAAAATTTCTTTTAATTGATCGATCAGATTTTGTAAACCAGGACAATTATTGCATGATTGAAAAAAGCAATTTAAATTTTTGGGTTGCAAATAATGTAATTAATAAAATCTTTATAAGTTTTAAGCTTTAACGAGTCGTTTGTAAGTTTTGGTAGTTGTGCACCATCAACCATTAATTTGACATTTTGATGAATGCAGCAAACACAAACCGAATGGGTTCCGCTAGCACCAGCAAGAATGCAGTTTTTAGGCCTCAAATCAGCAAACTTTGAAAACTGAACTTTTAGGTCTGGGTGTTTTGTTTTAAAAATAGAATGGGCTTCTTTTAAATTGCAAAGAACTAATCTTTTTTGTTTTATGGTCTTTGCTTCGCCAGTTCTTATTGTGATGCAATCATTTTTTCCGGGCATTTCGCGACTTATTTCTGGCGATTCGTAAAAGTCAAGAACACATCGCAAAACCTAAAAGTAAAAAAAGTATAAAAAGTATAAAAAGTATAAAAAGTAAAAAAAGTAAAAAAAGTAAAAAAGTAAAAAAAAAAAACTAGCGCACTATTTTTAAAAAATAAAAATAAAACTCGTCCATTTTAAATACCTTTTCATCCAGAATTTTGCCAGCCTTAGGATTTGGAGAGGATAAAATTCCATTTTGCTTAAACAATTTTTTTGAAATTTTTATCATATAATCGGTTGTATCAAAGTGTTTGTGAATTTCTTGAAAAGACCAGTCCGCAAAAATAGTTAAAATTTTTATCCGTTGTTGTTTATCCGTAGTATTTTTGAATTTTGATTTTAATTATGAAACAATAGAGAGATTTTGTTTGTTTTCTTTGCCTTGTTCACTTCTTATATTTGTCGCTTTGAAAATCTTCTTCTCTAATGTTTCTACTACTTTTTTTCGTTTTTCAGTGGCATATTTTGTTTGCATTAATTTCCTTGTGCTTATTGGTGAATGCCCAAGTAGCGCTAAACTTTGGTTAAAATCCTTAAGCGCAGAGTTGATTGGTAATTTAAATTCGTTCTTTTCATTTTCCGACTCGCTATCATATTGAATTTGTGGAATGTTGTTGCCTTCATCCAAGGTTGGATATTTTTCATCACTTGCTGCCATTAGTCGGCAAGAGTTGCAAATTTTTAAAGAATTAGATAACGGCTTCACAATATTATATTTCTGCGCAAAACTTGCTGTAACTGTACGTAACATTTTTAATGGTGACGTTTTTTTGGGGTTTTGTATACGAAAAGGATTGCAACACTTATGATGAGGCGCCATTATCTCATTTATTTAAAAAAAAAAACACGTATTTCACACTTCAAGAGCAACGTTCTCAACTATAAAAAGCAAATTTGTTTTTAACTTTCATAAAATATTGTTCGACTTCAGTTTTTGGGACACGACACTTGTGGCAATTCATACTCAATTCATACTCAGAAGTGTAAAAATTTGAATTTTTAGATGTAAATTCTTACGTGTGGGTAGTAGCATAAGGTGAAATTTCTATGCTTTGAAATGCTATAACTTCTAAACAATTAGAGGGAATTTTTTTAATCACTATTACGTTTTTATGAGCAATGATTCTTGCAGTTAATCACGATGACTGGTGTTTACAATTACAGTATGACCTCTCTCATCTGGAAAATACATATTAAAAAGAAAATATTGAATTTTCGTTATAAAAACAGAAAATTTGTTGTAGGCATTTTTTCAAAAAATCTTTAAAAATAGAAATCGTTGAAATTCCATCCTAAAATTTTGAACTAGCCCTTGGAATTGATTCCTTAAAAAGACACTATATAAAAAAGGTAAAAAATTTGTTGCGATGACCTTGAAAAATAAGTTTAAAAAATTTAAGATTAAAAAAAAATTTTTTTTCATAAAAGCACTGCAAAAAAAATTTACCACCAAAAAGACACAGTCAAGGTCTTTAAAAACTACTTTAGTTCTTTTTCTATACGACTTACGGTTTCGAAGTTAGAGCTGAATGAAAACATGCACAAATTGTATTTTTGAAGATATTTTGATATTTTTCACAGTGTATAATTTAAAAAAAAAAAGTTTTTGGCAAAAACAAAAAACACAGTTTAAGTTATTTTTACGAGCACTACCTACATTCAAAGTTTGAAAAAAATCGGAAACACAAAGGTCAGGTTTTGCTCAAAAAAAGTCGAATTGACATGGAATCACCGATATACTGAAATAATAAATAAAACACACAAACTCAGAATCACACAAAAATCAATTCCTCTAAATAAATCTATCCCTTTTCTTTCAGGTCAAAGACCAAACCTTTTTTGTATAAGGTGCATGCCATGCTTCTTTGATCTTTTTTTTTAAAAAAAATACGTATGAGGTCAACTACTTACATCCTCTATTACCTTTAAGTCAGAGGGTAACTAGTTACCTCTCGTGTTACTTGTAAGTCAGAATGTAATCTACAGGGTTGTCCATATTCGAAGCGCCCATCTGGCAACACTGTAACTTTCCGCAGTGATGCCAAATCGACTAATGACATACCGCGTTTGAAGCGTCATTCCAAGCAAATGTTTACAATGGAACAGTACACGCCACGCGATCGCTCTAAAATTGTTGAAATTTACATTCAACAAAACAAGTCAATAGTGAAAACTCAACGTGCTTTCAAAAAATGAGCGATGAAGCTCATTTTCAGTTGAACGGAACGGTAAACAAACAAAATTGCCGTATTTATGCCACTGAAAATCCACAAGAGATTCAAGAGGTACCTCTTCACGATGCAAAAGTCACTGTTTGGTGCGGCGTTTGTGCTAAAATCCTCATTGGGCCGTTCTTTTTCGAAGATGATAATGGCCACAGAGTTACTGTCAATCAGGAGCGTTATCGCTATATGATAAACAATTTTTTCATGCCAATCGTTCGTCGAAAGCGTATCAGGCACTACTGGTTTCAACAAGACGGCGCGCCACCACACACAAGCCGCACTACAATCGATTTTTTGAAGCAATTGTTCCCTGGCCGTTTGATGTCAAAAAATGGTGATTTCGATTGGCCGCCAAGATCACCAGATTTAACGCCTCCAGACTTCTTTTTGTGGGGTTATTTGAAATCAAAGGTTTACGTCAACAAGCCAAAGACCCTATAAGAGCTGAAAACCAACATCCATCAAGAAATAACCGCCATTCCCATCGAAATGTTGAAGAAAACCATGGAAAATGCTGCAAAACGGGCACAATATGTCGTAGAGGCCAATGGCGACCATTTACGAGATATCATATTCAAGAAATAATGTAAGCAAATCTACTTGAACCCAATTAAATGATATTCATGACAAAGAGACAAAAAATTGTGGTTTCTTTGATTTATTTAAAAATAAAATGGCGCTTCGAATATGGACAACCCTGTATTAACTCCAGAATAACTAATAGCTCAAAGAGTAACTACTTAGAGTAATTACTGCCAGAAAGAGTACTCGTTATCTTGTTTAAGTTTAAATTAATTTTTTATTAAAAAAATTATGCCTATATAGAATTAAATCAAAAATGTTTTAAATAAAAAAATTAAAGTTTAATACAAAAATTTTAAAACATTAATAAAAAATCCAAAAATACATTTTTGTATTAAGAAATTACAAATTTTTAGATAAATCATAAAAAAAATTACAAGTCATTCAACATGTAAATTACAAAATAATAAAAGTTAGTCTTATTGTAATGAAGCATTTTTTTTTTGTTGATACATTTTTTTTAAAGAAAATAGTTTTATAATTTTTGAAGCCCTCTTTTAGTTCTATTTCAAATTTTTCCTTCGCATATCGCTCCTTTAAAAGTGCACTTGTAATTAAATATATATAATTCTAATTGCGAAGTAATCATTTGAGATGATATTGCACATTGAAAAAAAAGTAATATATATAAACCCAGGAAACTTGAAGCAAATCTTGCCATAGAGCACTTGGACTTCGTTTTTGAGATACCTGAACTGTCTTTAATGGTTAATTTAAAAATTTTCATATATAATTTCTATAATTCATAAATTTTCTGAAACTTCTGAGGAATTACTAGTGTTTGCGAAATTAAATTTATTTTTTTTAGCTTAATAATTAATATTAATTTTTTTTTAACTAACGAACTTAATTTCTTTTGCCTTTGCCTATAAAAATGATTTTTAGTTTGCCAATCACACTTACCGTATTGATTTTTGATTAAATGTTTTGTATTATTTCACTTTATAGTACAAACTTGATCAACCGAACGCATGGAAATCACTTTGAGCACTAAAGATCTAGATATTGCACTTTCCGCAACGAAACCGGTCTCAAAACAGGGCAATAATTGAATGCGCATTTTTTTATTATCGTATTTACTGTTGTTTTTGTTTGAGTAGACAAAAAGTATTTTTTGTGTTTGAATGAAAACATGAACTGGCAAAAAAAAATAATATGTATTTTTGTTGTTAAATTATCAAGTGTACAGCTTAGGTTATTTATTTTCAAATCGGAAGCGAGGACGTAAAGTTTTTTTCTATCATATTGGCAGTAAGAAAAAATGTTTGATTTTCAAAAATTGTGTGAAGTTATTACTATTTCAGTAGTAAATAACTATTAATAACAAATTGATAGGAAAATAACAATTTTCAACACTAAAATTAATACTCAAATAGAAGTGAATTTAAAAACATTTTTTAGAGTGTACAAATTTTGAAAATAATAACATGTGCTGAAATTCTTCGAATTTTGATTCAAAATACGAACTTCCGGTTTCGGAAAAAAAGGAAAATTTTTCGAATTTCGAATTAGATCCCGGAATTCGAAAATATAATTAATTTTCTGTAATAATCCATAAACAACTACATTTTTTTTAAATTTTTTACCTAAAAAAAGTGTTTTTAAAAAATTGGTTTTTTTTTCTAAAATCCCACACACATAGTTTTTAACCAACTTCAAAAAGGAAGAGGTTCTCAAGTTGGTTGGTTTTAAATGTATGTACATCGATAACTCCTAAAGTACTAGCCCGATTGCCGCAATTTTTTGTCAACAGAAAGAGACATTGGACGCGGAGGTGCGCGTCTAAAAAAGTAGTCGGTATTCGACAAAGGGGCAAGGAAATATTAGAAAAACGCTGTAACTCGAATAATATTGACACTAGGACACTGAAATTAGGTACAGGGGTAGGAATAATTATGAAAATTTACGGTCAAGAAAGTGGGCATTGTTGGACAAAGGGGCGAGGCAATACTAGAAAGAACCTCTATTTCGAATAATATGGACACTAGGGTAATACAATTCATTACAAGTATGTGTAGAAGAAGTGGGCGGTAATAGACAAAGGGCATGTCACTTTTAGAAAAGCAGTGTATCTCAGTTAATATTAACACTAGGGTACTGAAATTAAGTACAGGGGAAGGCAGAATTATTACAAATGATGGTAAAAAAGTGAGCGTTATTTGACAAAGGGCGCAGAAATCTTAGAGAAACACTGTAACTCGAATAATATTGACACTAGGGTACGGAAATTCGGTACAAGAATAGGTAGAATTATAACAAAATACAATCAAGGAAGTAGGCGGAATTTTACAAAAGGCATGTCACTATAAGAAAAACACTGTATCTCGAATATTGACACTACGGTACCAAAAATCGTTATAATAATGGGCAAAATTGTTGTCATAGGCCCTTATTATGAGTTTCTTTCGACGTTCGATCTTCGCTGGCTATCGAACAACGAGTATCGAACGTTAAATTCTTATTATGAGCAGTTCAACCCTATCGAAATGTTCGTTGCTCATCGAAATTTTAGTTGAATAGGATTTTGCTTTCGATGCGATGCGTGCTGAGCACAAATTGTTAAAAATTTAAGTACAGGGTTGCCAATATTCGAAGCGCCCATTTTATTTTTAAATAAATCAAAGAAACCACAATTTTTTGTCTGTTCGTCATGAATATCATTTAATTGGGTTCAAGTAGATTTGCTTACATTATTTCTTGAATATGATGTCTCGTAAATGGTCGCCATTGGCCTCTACGACATATTGTGCCCGTTTTGCAGCATTTTCAATGGTTTTCTTCAACATTTCGATGGGAATGGCGGTTATTTCTTGACGGATGTTGGTTTTCAGCTCTTCTAGGGTCTTTGGCTTGTTGACGTAAACCTTTGATTTCAAATTACCCCACAAAAAGAAGTCTGGAGGCGTTAAATCTGGTGATCTTGGCGGCCAATCGAAATCACCATTTTTTGACATCAAACGGCCAGGGAACAATTGCTTCAAAAAATCGATTGTAGTGCGGCTTGTGTGTGGTGGCGCGCCGTCTTTTTGAAACCAGTAGTGCCTGATACGCTTTCGACGAACGATTGGCATGAAAAAAATTGTTTATCATATCGCGATAACGCTCCTGATTGACAGTAACTCTGTGGCCATTATCATCTTCGAAAAAGAACGGCCCAATGAGCATTTTAGCACAAACGCCGCACCAAACAGTGACTTTTGCATCGTGAAGAGGTACCTCTTGAATCTGTTGTGGATTTTCAGTGGCATAAATACGGCAATTTTGTTTGTTTACCGTTCCGTTCAACTGAAAATGAGCTTCATCGCTCATGATAATTTTATGCCAAAATTGCTCGTCTTCTTCAGCCATTTCGATGACTCTTTGGGCCCATTCCAATCGACGTGGCTTATCGGTAGGCAACAATTTGTTTACCAATTGAATTTTGTACGGAAACAAATTCAAATCAACACGTAAAATGCGTTGTAAAGTGGATCGGGGAATGCCGAGCTGCTGAGAACGGCAATTTTGGGATGTTGTTGGTGACTGCTCAATACTGGCTCGTACGGCTGCAATATTCTCATCCGATCGCCTTGGTCGCTTTTTATTTGGCCTATTTGGGTTACCAAGAGTTCTACCAGTTGTAAATCTTTCATACAAATGATAAATTGTTTTCTTGGAAGGCGCACTTTTCACTTTATTTATTTTTTTGAAGCACGTTGAGTTTTCACTATTGACTTGTTTTGTTGAATGAAAATTTCAACAATTTTAGAGCGTTCGCGTGGCGTGTACTGTTCCATTGTAAACATTTGCTTGGAATGACGCTTCAAACGCGGAATGTCATTAGTCGATTTGGCATCACTGCGGAAAGTTGCAGTGTTGCCAGATGGGCGCTTCGAATATTGGCAACCCTGTATTTTGTGATTGTATTTTCCTTTGTAAAGACTAAAAACTAATATTGAACTGTTTTTGTAAATTTTATGCAGATCTAAGCAACAAATCGCAGTTAGATAAACTGGTCTCATTGATGGAGGCAAACTTTGACCGCAAAGGATATTTGTTCCAAAGTTCAGGTGAAAAAGAAATGGGAAGAACTCACGCCAGAATTAAATTGCTTAGGACCACTAGTTAGAACAACAGCAAAGTGGCTTAAGTTTAACTAAAAAAAGCATTGGTCAACAGTTTTCTACTTCTAGCCAGTTCCGTCAAGCTTTCATCCTCCTCTGACGAAGCATCGAATCGTATGAAAATTATTTTCTTCATAGTCATAACTTTTTTGTCTTATTTTTTGCAATCAACTTTCAAACCAATCGTATTTAGTTGAAATAAAACAACGATCACCTGATAGAAATATACTACCGTGAACAAATAATATGAACGAAATTCACAATAGCGCTACTCTGTGTCGAAAGCACGTTATAATACCAAATTCAAATTCGTTCGATCAGGCCCTTCGACTACAGTCGAAGATCGAACGCAGCTCATAATAAGGGTCATAATCTCTAAAAAGGAAGAAATAAAAACTTTTTAACAAACAAAAAACCAACTTCAAAACCACTACAAGGTAAAAAAAAATTTAAATTACTTTTTACATTAATTCTTGGTCGAATTTGATAATTTATTTATATATATTATTAAATTGGAAATCTTATTATTAAACTTTTCTTTCTTTTCTATTTTATTTTATTATCACAAATATATTCATTTCTCCATGAATATAAAACGTTTAAAGTCGGCGCTTATATAGTCAGACTTTTATAAAATAAACGCTCCGGCTTTAAAGGCTTAATATATATATGGAGAAATTAATATATTTATGATAATACAAAATAGAAAAAAATTATAATAATAACTAGCTGAAACCCGGCGCGTTGCTGCCACTCTCCCTATTCAAACGCCCATAAAATGTTATCAGTTAAACAGCATGTCTAAATTGAGGTCAAATACTGAATTCTGAGACTGTGCGACCTATATCCACAAAGCTATTCGATATAACAAATTTGGGTTGTATAGGAAGTGCCACTCTCTCTTCATCACCGCTAATAGAATGTAATCAATTAAACTGGATGTCTACATGGAGGTCGAATACCGAATTCCAAAACTGTGCGACATATAACTCCAAAACTATTCGATAGCACAAATTTTGATTGTATGGGAGGTGCCACTCTCCTTTTCCTACGCCCATAAAATTTTAGCAATGAAACTGCATGAGTACATTGAGGTCGAATACTGAATTTTGAGGCTGAGTTACCTATAACTCCAAATCTATTCGATATCGCAAATTTGGGTTAAATTGGAGGTGTCACGCCCCCCCGACAAACTCTAAAAAATTTTATCAGTAAATCTGCAAGCGTAAATTTTGGTCGAATACTGAGTTCCGACGCTGTGCGACCTTGAACTACAAAGCTATTCGATATCATAAATTTTCGTTGTATGGGAGGTGACACTCAACCTTGATCAACGCTCATAAAATGTAATCAATGAAACTGCATGTGTACATTGAGGTCCAATACTGAATTCCAAAGCTGTGAGACCTATAACCCCAATGCTATTTGATATCTCTAATTTGGGTTAAATAGGAGGTTTCACGCCCCCTTGTCGTACGCCCACAAAATGTAATTAATGAAACTGCATGTATAAATTGGAGTCGAATACTGAATTCTGACGCTGATATTCAATATCGCAAATTTACGTTAAATGGGAGGTGCCACGCCCCTCTTACCAATGAACATAGATTGAATCAATGAAACTGCATGTGTATATTGAGGTCGAATACTGAATTTCGGCGTTGTACGACTTATAACTCTAAAAATATTTGATAGCACAAAGTTGGGTTGTATGGGAAGTGCCACTCCCCTTTGCCCTACGACGACAAAATGTAAGTATTGAAAATGCATGTATAAATTTAGGTCGAATACCGAATTCTTACGCTGTCAACCTATAACTTCAAAGCAATACGATATCGCAAATTTGGGTTGTAAGGGAGATGTCACGCCTCCCTGTCCAACGCCCATAAAATAAAACCATTGAAACTGCATGTGTAAATTGAGGTCAAAAACTGACTTCCAAAGATGAATTCCTATAACTTCAAAGCTATTCGATATCACAAATTTGGGTTGTATCGGAGGTGCCCCTCCCCCTTGTCCACTCCCATAAAATTTCATCACAGAAACGGTACGTCTAAATTGTGGTCGAATACCGAATTTCTAAGCTGTGCGACCCATAACTCTAACTAAAGCTATTCGATAACAACAATTTTTTATTTATACTTGGGAGGTAAAAGGGGGTGTGGCATTGCCCCTTAAACCATCTCGTACTCAAAGCAAAGCGTACTTACAAAATTTGAGCTCAATCGGACCAATGGTTTCGAAGTATTTTGATATTTTCTTTAAAGTAGGCGTAGATGAATTGTGACCACGCCCATTTTTTCAAAGTTAATTATAGTTATCATACGAACTTATTTACCAAATTTTAATTTCATACGACCAAAACCGTCTTAAATACAGCATTTTTATTGATTTGTGGGCGACAAAAGGGGGTGTGGTACAAAACCTGCAAAGATACACACATGCAATTTCTTATGTGCACCCTCCACACAGACCACAATCACCCCTGAAAATTTCATTGAAATCGGGCAAGCCGTCTAGGAGGAGTATGCGAACAGGAAGTTTTGCCACTTAATTTTATATATATAGATATCAAAACAGTGGGCGCAAAAGTGGGCGTGGTCAATTTTTCTTTCAGTAAACACTTAAATTGGATTACTACGAACATTTGAAAAAAAAATTATCCAAATCGGTCCAGCCGTTTTCCGATTTTAGATAAATTGAAAAAAGTGGGCGCAAAAGTGGGCGTGGTCAATTTTTCTTTCCGACAAAACTTAAATTGGATTACTATGAACATTAAAAAAAAAATTATCCAAATCGGTCCAGCCGTTTTCCGATTTTAGATTAATCAAAAAAAGTGGGCGCAAAGTGGGCGTGGTCAATTTTTCTTTCCGTAAAAACCTAAGTTGGACTATTACGAACATTTTAAAAAAAAAATTATCCAAATCGGTTCAGCCGTTCTCAACTGATGCAATTACCAACGAACGACATTTGATTTTTATTTATATAGATAGATTTCCAATTTAATAATATATATAAATAAATTATCAAATTTTACCAAGAATTAATGTGAAAAGTAATTTAAAACTATTTTTTACTTTGTAGTGGTTTTGAAGTTTGTTTTTTTTTTTTTGTTAAAAATTTTTTGGTCCGCTACACGTAGAATGCGCCATTTGTATTTTAATTATATTTGAATTTTTTCAATGGAAATAATATTTCTGTTAGGCCGTCACCTCTCTCTGCTGCACACAGCAGCGAACCTCAAAGAGTAAAAACTGTCGTATAAATGTTTTTAAGAACATAAGCGGTTTAGAATCGGCATAAAATTGATAAGACCAGATTAACATCGTTTATGTTCAAACATTTAATAACACGCACAACACTTGTGAAGAAGAGAATGAGTTAATCTGTAAAAAAGAAAATTGAAAATAATTACAATAATTTCTTGCAATTACATTTTTCAATATACAATGAAAGATTTATCAATTTAAGCCATTTTACAGGAAATTGCAGACAACATACATATGATCTTTTTGTCCGCTATATTCGTTTTTACTCTGATATTAAATAATAGAAAACAAGGTACCTACCTTCGCTTTTATGGGAGTTTGTGTTACGAAACAGAGAAAATTGCTGTTAAACCATTAATATGAGTTTGCTTGTGCCAAACAAATATCTGGTTAATTAAACACAATGCAGCATGAAAAAACGAAATAATCAAAAACAGCACGCTTACATTAACTGCAGACTAACAGCCGCTGTTTTTTAATATTGTGCAACATGATGCATTTTTAAGTGCATCATCAGATGTTGTCAACATTCTTGTGGTTGTGGTTATTGTACAAGTAGTTACTGCCTATTATCAAATTAAATCCATAAGAAAATTAAATTAATGCCTTCTACTGTTATGAAGTAATGTTTAATATTATTGTTTTGTTAAAGTTTAAATGCTTGACATAAATACTTTATTAGAAACAGCAAACATTTTCGTTAAGAAAACAAAATTTTTCATTTGGCTTTGTAATGAATCTTTTATTCCTTCAAATTGTGTTTTAGTTTTAATAGTTTAATAAAAGCAAATACTTAGAAAGCCAATTTCAATTAAAAACTGTTAACTTTTAAATTATACTAAACACAACATGTGGTTTTAGGAAAAGATCATGGACAGCAAAGACCATAATGTTAAAAAGTCTTCATATAACACAAAATTAGCAAGACTTAACTTTCTTATATCTCTTGAATTCCTGAGAGTTAAAAAGCATTCCCACACTCATGCTTTGCTATAAAAATGGAAAATTCATTCAATTGCTCACTTTTTTTGACTCATCACATATACGTGTTAATTCTAATGCTTTCTTTAGGTATGATAAACCAGCAACCTTAAGTTACGTTGAACAATTACGGGCTCTTTTTTTATTTTTTCGAGACAAACATTTACGTTAGACAACCTATGAATAAATTAGATGGGAAAAAATTGTCCTAAGTGAAGCTTTAACAACATAAATGAACAAAACTTATCTAAATACTCTATGATGTGAACAAAATGCAGGTTGTAATGCAGCTAGTGTTAATTGGTTTTAGTGCTTTATGATTTTTGGTAAGTTTCACAGCTAAACATGTTTTTGAGTCGTAAGAATTTGGAATTTCGAGGCACTGTATAATTATAAGAAGAAAACGAAAGAAAAGTTTGCATGTGTTCAAAACACACGGCTTACAATTCACATCTAAATTTTCAATCTTGCTTATTATTTTGTTGTTGAAATCAGTATTTTCCTACATAAAATCATTTTTGCCTACAAAAAGTTTTACATTCTTAATCTTTTTTTGGATGAAGCCAATGTGTTTGAAACAAATCGTTGGCAAGTTTGTAAGTATTTTTTTTTCAAATTCTTATTTTTACTGACATTTAATCAAGTAATGCCTTTTTATGTTTGGTAATTTAAAGAATAAGCAGAATGTGATCTTTGTGGCAGCCGTAGCCTAGTGGGTAGAGTGCGTGGCTCCTAAGCTAAAGAACCACGGTAGCCCGGGTTCAATTCCAGCTCAGACAGAAAGTTTTTTCAATTGAAATAATTTTTCTGTTCGGTAGTCACATTTCTGCAGGCAATGCCAAACCTCAGAGAGTAAAAATTGCCATGTAAAGCTTCTGGAGAACATGAGCCGTACGGAGTTGGCATTAAGCTCGTAGGTCCAGTTCTCGATCATTTGTGTTCAAACATTTAATAACACGCACAACACAATTGATCAATAGAAGCTCGGTCAAAGTCCAAAGTTGTACTTTGGCGACTCTAAAAATTGGCAGTACTGCATTATTTGACATTTGAAGAGTTTGGTAGGAATGGTATTGCTAACAAGAAAACTTTTTCAAATTCTTTAGCGGAATATTTGCTACTCAATCTTCCGACTCCATAAGCAATTGACTAAATGTACACTCTGAAAACTGATTGAAAAATCTCTAAAATAAATGTTGTGAAATTTCACGACATTTATTGGCGATTTTGTAAAAAAAACTACGCTATGCAGCGAGTTTTTTCAATTTTGTCTGAAAATCAGCGTCTTTTTCCAAAATATGTATAATTACTCTACTATATACGCTATTTGAGCGTGTTTTCGTTCAGAGAGTCTTAAAATATGTGTATACCTCTACTGTTCACGCTATTTTAGCTCTACTCTCTTTATTCTCTCTACTTTTCACGAAAACACGCTCAGAGAGCCCTAAAATATATATATTCTCTACTTTTCACGCAGTTCCAGCGTGTTTTCGCTCAGAGAGCCCTAAAATATATATATTCTCTATATTTTTAACGCTATTTCAGCGTGTTTTCGCTCAGAGAGTCTTAAAATATGTATATTTTTCCTACTTTTCACACTATTTCAGCGGGTTCTTGCTCAGACAGTCCTAAAAACGCTCCAGCAGCGGTATTTTACGCTTGTTCTTAAATAAACACCTCTGCTTTAACGTCATATGATTTCAAAGAGTTTATTCGAACAAGTGTCAAATTATATACAACTTAAACAGTAGATTGGTCACAGCTTAATTACTCAAGCCTACTGAAGTAGGAAAAAGTAGCGCCTTCTGCTGAGTTATTGACTCTATACAGAGTTGTTGTTGTTGCCATGTTCAAAACTTACTTGAGAGACTTCACGCATTTCTAGCTTTTTTTTATAAGCGCAGACAAGATTGGAAGAAATAATTTTATAAGAGAGTTTTTACAAGAGAGCGAAAGAAATAATTGTAGGTGAGAGAATTCACGCATTTTTAACGATAAATATTTATAATTTTGCTCAATGGGATTAAACGACAATAAATGTAGGCTATCAGTTGCGAGCAATTATTGTAGTTAGTTCTCCTTATTATTGTAGTTAATTCTTAGAGTGTAGGGCAGGTTACAGAACACAATTTTTGTTTTTCGCAAAACTTATCTGCCAGCTGAAAAAGAACATCAGCTGTTCATCTGTAAGCATAAAATGGCGCAATCTGTCTGTAAGTAGAAAATATCGCAAAAACTGATCTGAAGCGTTTTTCACAACTGATCTGATTTCTCATGAAAAAACGCTGCTAATATTTTAAATGTTGGTATCAATTTTTTACAGTATATCGCAATATGTTGTACTTTCATTGCAAAAAACGGTTACATCCTCAATACCATAATTTTAAACATATTTTATTTAAGTCGAAAAATATGACAAAAAATGCTTAAGCAAAAAAATAGTTAAAATTAAATGGAAGAAAAAAATATTAAAAATATTTTTTATATTCATAGCAGTACAATAACATACAAATCTGAAGGTAAATGTGCGATTCAATACAAATATGAAAATACCCAATGTGAGAGTTAAGAAAAATAACATAAACCAAATAACTATATGGTTTTGTTAACATTTTGCTTTGAAGCGATTTTCAAAATAACTTCTCCCGGGTGTCTGAGGAGTCGATTCCACCGAATGGCTCTATAAATAAATAAATAAATGAAAATATTAGCAAATTTTTGTAGATACTAAAGTTAGTATTTAATACCTATTGTAACGGAATAATGATTTTTTTTAAATGTTTGAAACGTTATAGTTAACTAGTCACATTTTGACTAACTAACTAGTTAGTTAACTAGTCAAAATGTGACTAGTTATCTATAAATTTAGCAACTAGTTATTTTATAACTAGTAAAACACAGCTTTTTTACAGCATGCAATAACAGCTACTACAGCTTTTTCGCACTTTCTCCGCATTCGATCATCTTAAGAACCAGCCCAAATAACATTAAAATATCTAAATGATATCGATAAGAGTGGTCCAAAACAATCTAAAGTGAGAAAAATTAACCCATCATGATATGGGTTGGGCTCAGGTACAAGACAAGACATAACAACTAACCATGCGTTTGCTTAGATCTAATCATACATTAGTTTTCAAATTACTTTTGAGTTGGCCTTTCGATAAGTTAACATCATAAAAGCTACAGTTGTTAACAAAGGTACTCATGCGATGTAAAGGAGCAGTAGCCATATAATTTGTTCTACTAAAAGGTAAGTAAATTAAATTGTTAGCATTTCTACTACTTCTACGGTTAGTGTTAACATTTATAAGAGTTAGGAGTTCTACTATTATATTTTTGAACTAGCTGGAATACAGATATTAAGTTATATAGTAACTTCTTTGTTAGTAAGATTTCACTAGTTTAACATATAGTACTTTTTTCGACTAGTTTCATTTTTACTAGTGAGTTCACTAGTTAAATTCATAACTAGTACGATTTTTCACTGCAGGGATATTTATCATATCTTCTATCACAATTGTACAGGTATTGCCAACTTCAAATTAAAAATTATTGAATTCACTTTTGTTTTTAATCTTCTTTCACATGATTATGTGCACTTATTTAAAGTGCGTGGTTTCTCTTCAAAGTTCTACAAAAAGTTTGATCTCAATAAGTCAAACTTTTAAAAGTACTCACAATGGCACTGCGAAGAAAAAAATTTCAAAAAATTCACTTCAGGAGATCTTACCCTAGAAAATTTTTTTTCACAATTTCATTAATTAATTTTATTTCACTCATTTGGTTAAAAACAATAGTGGCAAATATTTGTTGAGGGCAACTCAAAAAACAGTGCGCAAAATCAGAATTGGTTTAAAAATTACTTCAATTTGGTGTATTATAGTGTGATCGAAACGCATTTTATTGTTTTAACTTTGAATTTTTAATAATTACACAATTATCTGCCGATCGAAACAGAACTTCTTGGACTTCGTTGCATAACATTTTTTTTAATTTTTGTCCCAAACCCACTGTGTAGCGGTCAAAAATGGATTACCAAAATTACGGATTCAAAATTTTATCGCATGTGTCTTCAATTCAATGTAAATTTTCTGAATATATATTATTGTTTGCTTTAAACATGAATTCAATTCAATTCATATACAATCTAGAAAACAGGTTCGTGTCTTAAGTCTTTTGTTTGACTGATTCAAAAATATCTTGGTGCTCCACAAAATGGCACATATAAAACATGCTGTGCTACTTAAATTATATCAAGAACATTAACATCAAAAACAAGCATTACAACAACATTTTACTCTTTTAATCTAGCACTGCGATAAAAAACAAACCTGAGTCCTCCGCTCGAGCTTCTTTAGACACAAAATAATAGCTCATTTTTGTGCTCTAATTAACTAAAATGTTGACTGTAGCTACAAAAGTTAATATTCAGTATTTTTGCTTTAAACAAGACTTTTAACAAGACACAGAAGTCACTCATAAATGACGGAAGCATAGTTGACCACAAAGCAATCATGTCTCTGGTTCCAAAGTGATGCATTGCTGCTAAACTGGATGCTGCTGCTGTTGCTGCTTCTACTCTGTTGCATGCGATGAGCTGTGAATTGTGTTTATTGCAAAAAAAGCTGCTGCAACATGCTTGCTCGAATTGCAACTAGTAGCAGCAGCTTGAACGACAGCCTGACTGGGTTAGTAGTGTGCGCCTTATTCAGCTGGGCGACTAACTGAGCAACTTAACTTGACTAAGTTTGGCAAAAAAAAATGTAGCAAAAACAAACTGCAATGCAAGCTAGTTTCGACTGCAACGAGCTATGAGCGCATGTTTAGCTAGTTTTGCAATTTTTTTGTTTATTTTTGTGCTTATTAATATATAACAAAATCAAATCAAATAGCTGCAAACTAAAAGGAAGTCAAACGAATGAAGTTGTTTGGCCAAATGAACACCTGGGCTGCTGCAAGCAATGACCGCAGCGGTTTAGTAATTGTTTTTGTTTTTATTTTTTTAAAACCAAACTATGCTTCAGTAATGGAGCTTTGAGCTTGCGCGCTAATAAATTTTGTCACTTATATATTAGCTGCACACGAATACAGTTTGTAATTCCACAGCTAGCAAGCCTAGAAAAGCTGTTCAACAGGAAATATACCCCAAAATCACAAGCGCGAACAGCTCTCAAAAATAGCCCAGAATAAAACATTTACAATTTATGCAAAAAAAAAAAAAAGGTAACGAAACTGTGTTGGCGGTATTTTGGAACAAATAATAGCGGAGAAAGTTACAACTAAAGTAACTGCTATTCATTGTTGTTGCCTTTGTTACTATTACTGCAAATGCAAAGTAGTGATCTTTTGTTGTTGCTAGTTTTATTATCGTTTTTTTTTTTCTTGTTTGTTATATTTAACGTTCATTATTTGATTAACTTGAATTGTTTTGAGCAGCGGCAGCTTGTTTGGCCTGAAGTAAAATGCATTGCATGGAGTTTGTGCTATTTTTTGCAGTTGTTATAATATTTGCAATTGAATTTGAACAATTTTAGAAAACTAGGAAATATTTTTACATATATTATTGTAGTTATGTGTGAGTGTGCTCTCACTTATCATTATCTTCAGCAATAATTATTATTAGAATAATAATACATAATAAGCGATAGTTACATATAAACAAGCTCTATTTTATACGAAAAAATGGAGTGAAACTTATAGAATAATTTTCTTTTAAAGCAGAGCTGATTATATTGAAATATTAATCTAAGTTTCGGTTATCAAGTTTACAGCATTTCAATATTTTCTACAAAAGATCTTCTAAATATTCATTTAAAGAGTGGTAGTGAACATAAGGAATTTCATTTTCATTTCAAGTTACTTTTGATCAATATAAAAAAATCTTAAGGGGTCTTTTCCATTTGAACGGCTAAGAAAACACTTTGTAATTATTTTTACTAAAAACTTCTTTAAGTGATGAAAAATAAACTTGTGTGCATCAAAATACATATAATTAACCCTCTAAGATTACTTTTTGAAATAATGAGAGTAAATACGTCGGATAATTTTTTTCTAAGGTAAATCATAGCTCTTAAATTCATAAATGAACTCAGAAATGGTGTAGAAGCTTTCGTTTACCCGTAAGAGGAGAAAATGTGAATGTGCACTCATCACTATTTTGCTGCTACAACGTACAAGTTTTATATATTCACATATACAATATGAAACTTGATTTTATTAGTTAATAAACACACCTTTGACGAAAAAAATTATGGGTTTGATTAATTAGTTAAATTCCACTTTTATTAGCACAGCAAAACACAATAGGGCAGTTCACGATCTTGTTGCATCGTTGCAAATGCGAAATAAACAGCTTTTACAAAAACAAAAAGCATTGGAAAGCTTTTGCAACATATGTTTTTTGTTTTTGTAAAAGCTGTTTATTTTGCATTTGCAACGATGCAACAAGATCGTGAACTGCCCTAATGTGCACCAGGCAAAATTTTATGCGCGAAAAAATATATGGCTTTTGCAAACCACAATAAAAGTAACGTTAAAAGCTTCTGAGAGCTTTCAAAGCTTTTGAATTAAGTTTGGTGTGTTTCATGGGAACAGCCGAAAAATATTCAAATGATAATTAAGCTTTTACTTTTTTTTTGCGAATAATATGATAAGTGTCTTGAAGCACTCTTACGTGTTAGAGGGTTAAGTATGTTTTGAATTTTTTTTTGGTTTGGCCTTTTATCGGCTCTCTTAAGCTTTTCGCAATTTGGACATCATTTTTCGAATCCAAAAAGGTGGCAACGATTTCTCAGCTTTAACAACAGGTAACTGAAAATTGTTTTAGTTCATCTTAACGATAATACTTAAAACTATAACATTACGTATAATCAGCCAACTATTTTCAAAACTAAAATTGAAAAATTGCCCTATTTTTTACACTTCTAACGCTCTAAAAATTCGAGTTTTAGGTTTTAATAGATGATTGTAGGTAATAAGTTTAAAGATTTTACAATAATAAATATAATGCAAAACAGTTTCAGCTCAAACGGCCTTTTTCGTTAATCTTTGGTACCGTTTTAAGAAATCCTGAAATTTTTAACCCACATATCGTCGCCCTAATTCTAATCGGACGTGTGTCAAAATAACGTATATTAGCGGTTTAGGTAGATTGGTCAAAGCTACATCTATGTCCTTTTTAGTTTTTAATGTTTGTACGAAAAAAACGGAGGTGGAACGTTTGAAACAATACATTATCGTATGAACTTCATAGCTAAACAGTTTTCTTTGCCACCTGAACAATATATAATTTTGACTTACGTCGTATTATAGTATCACTTTTCAATCTTTCGATCTTTTTAAAGTGAAGAAGATCCCTTTAAGGCAGTTTTCATATCGTTCCCTCTATCAAAGAAAATAAAATAAAAAGTATTTCAGAGTATCGAATCGGCATTTAAAAATTTATTTTCGTTTTTGTTTTAAAAATTCATATTTGTGAATTGTGTCCGAACATGTGTTAAAAAATAAACAGGGCTTTCAATTTCTTTAACATATTTTCTTTTAGTTTTTTAAATTCATTGAAAAAATAATGTTTTAAATAAAAAATAAAAACTTCATTTTTAAGTATAAAATTTAAATATAATACTTCTTTTTTTAAGGTAGCCCATTGCAGCGCAATATTATCTTAGTTAATGATATCAACTATGTCCTTTTCCGATGAAAGTATTAATAAGTCATTAAGACGTGAGTCACTTTGCGTGGTTCTTAAATAATTCTTATCTAATTTTAATTTGCTGAACATTCTCTCATTTCCTGAAACAGTAACAGGCACTGTGCACAGCAAACGCGACATTTTGTTAACTGCAGGAATAGCTTTTTAATTGCATTCTAAATTTCTACGCCTTCGCATAGATCATAGAAAACTTCAAATCCCGCTTTAAATTGAAGTGAATCCATCAAACAATTTTTTGGTAACAATTTTATTGATTCTAGAATTTTAGATTTGACCCAAAAGGTCAAGCTAGTTGAAGATAGAATTGAATTAAAGAGTTCATACAGAGGCTTTATTGTTTCTAAGCAACTGCTTAATTTATCTCGCATCAGTGAGGTTATCTTATCCAATACAAGTTTAAATACTCTTCTATAAAAACAGTTCCTCAAAAAATAAGCCGCGTTGGCATTGCTATCATCCAAACGTTTCGGCGCAAGGCGATGGCGATGACGAATTGAGAATTCCTTTTCAGCATCAACATTAAAAGATTTTAACAATGCGACAGCACTACTAATTAGGTTATCCGTACCTTCAGACTCCGACAAGTAATAAATTGCATAGCATCTAAAATATTCAGTTCAACGGCTTCAAGGATTCAGTCAGGAGTTTCACATTTACTTGCACATTTTTCATAAAAACAAGACTTATAGTAAAGTCCTCAGAAATGAGTTGGTTTAATAGCGAATATTCAGCATTTCAAGTCCACTTGTCAATTTTCTTAGAGATTTGGGAAATTTCGTTTAGAACATCAACAATGACATAAAGCGATGCTTTTATAATAAATGAATTTTGAATGCAGATTTAAAAATGGTATTCTTTTTTTCATCATCTCGAGTTTAAAAGTTAAAACGGACCTCTTTTCAATAGTTTGACTAAATCCTTTACACTCATTATTTATTTATTTATTATAATTGTATTTAAATTAAAATGTTAAGTCTATGAAATTAAAGGCTTTACATCAGAATTCTTGAGCTAAGAAAATTCTTTAAATATGTTGGCCGATTTCGATCATTAAATTTTTTATTACAAATGCGGGGTACTTCCGGATAAAAATTTCAATCTCAGAAAGTTCTACAAAAATGTATTGCAATTAGAAAATAACTGGCAACCAATCAGTTGTTTATAGAACTTTAAAAACATATCATTGGGCTACTTAAAATTGCCACACTTCTGGTTTTTAGAGATTTCATGTAAAACAAGGAAAAATATAAAAACCGCTCGGTAAAGTGTAGTACAACACCACGGGGTTTTTTAACTACACTAAAAACCACGCAATTGTGAATATCCTTAATGTGTTTTGTTTTGTTTTTGTTATTTTATAAATTAATTAAATAAAATTTTTTAGTTTCAAGTAATAAATAACAAAAAATTGTATTAAAAACGTTTTGAATTATTTACTTCTTTAAATTTTCAATCCCGAACTAATCCCGGGATCCCGGGATTGAGATTTTCAAAAATTAGGTTTTAAAAAGGGGAATATATGTGGCGACTGAGTAAACCTTTGTTCGCTTGGGCTTGTTTTATTCTACTTATTTTTTCAACGTTTTGACAAGATATTTGTATCAGGGACTGTTATCATTAAGCTATATCCAAAAACTTAAGCATTAATCATTATTTTATGATTTTTAAGCTTTTGCTCAGATATAAAAATAGTAATCTGATTTTATCTTTTAAATCTTAAATAAAAATCATTAATATTTTTTGGTCAAACAAGAATATCATTTCCGGTTTTCATTTTTGGCCAAGGACACGGTTGCACAATTGGACTAAAAGTGGTCCATTTCATCTATTTGGTCCGCTGCTCTCTTTTACATTACTATGCATTACTATTTCCGTACATTTTTTAACAAAATTTATACTACTTTTCTGAACTTTTTCTGCATTTTGTCAAAAGGGAACACTGGATTCGTTTACAACAATTCAACGCTGATACGACTTAAAATGAGTTAGCCGACTGAAGTTTGTTTAAAATATGACTTAAAATTAGTTGGCCGACTGAAGCTCGTTTAAGACACGACTGAAAGTGAGTTAGCCGAGTGGATTTTGCTTAAGGTACGACTGAAAGTGAGTTAGCCGAGTGGAGTTTGTTTAAGGTACGACTATAAGTGAATTGGCCAACTGAAGATAGTTTTGGGTATGAATTAAAATGAAATAGCCGACTAAAGTTGGTTTTTGTTATGAAAATGGCAATAAAAGGTACGACTGGCTTTGATGCGTTCATAATTATTGTTTATAAAAATCAATATTTTAAAAAATTTTAGTAAAAAATAACAATTAGGACGACTCTAAAATGTTGCCGCTGCATATACATATGTATAAATTATTTATATTCAATTCTGAAGTATATTTTATTGTAATTCTAGAAAATCTTGCTTCATTTTAAATGTTGTTCTAATTAAGTGCAGGCTATTCGCCATGGGCCGGGTTTAAGTGAGATAGCATTTATTTGAATCCTAACATATGCTAGTTTATGCTAGGAGAAAACTAAATTTGTTTTTATCGAAATTTGTTTTTGTTTCAAGAATATAGTTTTTCACATTTATCCTAATTTATCAAGCTTTCTAAACTAGCTTTCAAGCTTTTTAAACTAATAACTTTAAAAATTCCTTCTATAAGTTTTCATTTGTAATATTCACTATTATTTGCTATTTCTAAAATTTAAAATACATTTCTTGATTCCAGTAGCTGAAAAAACTTGAATTTGCACTGTTAATTCTTTATATTTCTGCATAATTTTTTTGTCATCAATTAGAATGTACATCTTTTTGATAGCACTATATGCTTGCTTGCTTAGTTGACGCTACAACCGTATGTCGGTCTTGGCCTCATCTAAGAATTTGCGCCAGCCATTTCTGTCTTTCGCTTGCTAGCGCCAGTTGGAAATTCCAAGCTTCGTCAGGTTGTCCTCTACTTGGTCTTTCCAACGAAGATGCGGTCGTCTTCTTCTGCGTTGACCACCGCTGGATAGCGAATCGAATGTTTTCTTCACTGGAGCATCGTCTTTCATGCGCTGAACATGACCAAGCCAGCGAAGCCGCTCGATTTTAACGCGCTTGACTATGTCGATGTCAGCGTACAGCTCATACAGTTCATCATTCCACCGTATTTGGTACTCGCCATTGGCGCAGGTTGGACCGTAGATCTTACGAATAATCTTTCTCTTTTCATCTGAGTCTTTTCATCTGAGCTGCTCAGCGTCCAGGTTTGTGATGCATAAAGTAGGACGGGCATGATGAGCGATTTATAGAACGTGATTTTCGTTCGTCGAGAGAGGGCTCTGCTTCTCAATTGCCTACTGAGCCCAAAGTAACACCTGTTGGCAAGAGTTATTCTTCGTTTGATCTCAATGCTGATGTCGTTGTTTGAATTAATGCTGGATCCCAGATAAACGAAGTTCTTTACAACCTCGAAGGAGATATTGTCAACGGTAACGTGGGTTCCAAGACGCTGGGACTGTTTGTTTGTTGACACTAAGTATTTCGTCTTACCTGCATTCACTGCCAGACCCATTCGTCTTGACTCGCTTTCTAATCTGGAAAATGCTGCACTGACTTTGCGCGTATTATGGCCAATGATATCGATGTCATCAGCATACGCAAGCAGCATAACACTCTTGTAGAATATTGTGCCACTACGTCTCAGATCAGCAGCTCGGATGATATTTTCCATCATTAGGTTGAAAAAGTCGCACGATAAGGAATCACCTTGTCTGAAACCCCGTTTGGTAACAAATGGTGGGGAGAGGTCCTTCCCGATTTTAACTGCGCTGCTGGTGTTGCTCAGTGTCATCCTGCAAAGCCGTATTAGTTTTGCAGGAATACCAAATTCAGACATGGTGGAGTACAGGTGCTTCCTTATTGGGCTGTTGGGCTGTCGAAGGCGGCTTTGTAGTCGACAAAAAGATGGTGGGTGTCAACTTAGTTTTCTTGAGTCTTCTCCAAGATTTGTCGTAGCGTGAAAATCTGGTCGATGGTGGACTTTCCAGGTCTGAAGCCACACTGATAAGGTCCGATCAGTTCGTTTAAAATGGACTTCAATCTTTTACATAAAACTCTCGACAGGATCTTATATGCGATATTAAGAAGGCTTATCCCACGGTAATTGGCACAGATAGTGGGATCGCCTTACTTGTGGATTGGGCAGAGCACACTGAGATTCCAAATGTTTCGGAATGCATTCTTCCGACCATATTCTGCATAGAAGCTCGTGAATGCATTTAAGTAGAGCTTCGCCTCCGTTCTTAAACAGCTCAGCAGGTAAGCCATCAGCTCCCGCAGCTTTGTTATTTTTAAGCCGAGCTATAGCTGCCAGAACTTCATCATAGTCGGACAGCGGAATCTCAACACTGTCATCCGTTATTCGAGTTTTCGGAATATCATCTCTATTGGTGAAACACCGCGTTACAAAAATGATCTTTTGTTCTGTCCTATGAACCAAATGTACCTTTTCGGAAATGTCGTAAAATAAAAATATACGTGTATCGTCGTTATTCATGCACACGTAAGTATTTTTTTTTTTTATATGTTAAGATCTTTGGTGCCACAAATTAGGATTGCTTCATATGTTTTTTCGAAGAAACAGAAGGAATTGTTGGAACTTGATTAAACTTTCATTTCTAACAGTATAATGTTATGTGTTTCTAAAATTTGTATCAGGTTATTTGTACCGGTTTTTATTTGTTAAAGAACCGATTTGTTTTAAGAAATTTCGTTAATACCTAAATACCATATGCGGTGATTTCAGAAATGCTTTTTTTCTGTACCGATTACGAATATGGCAAAGGGAGATTTAATGGGAGTGCATGAGGCAAAGCAACTAAGCGATCCTCAACAATCACTCCAAGTCGACTCGTAGGTCAGCCAACGTCGACTCCAGTATATACATTTACGGTGGCCTCCACGTGGTAGCTCGCGTAATTCGAGTGGCGGCTTTCGAGGGGAGAGTCTTAGAGAATGTGCGGTTGGTTGACACTGAGCTTTCACTAAATCCTGAGTGCCCATGATCCTCAAAGCAACGTGGCGATTCTTGGCGCCATTTAAATAACCATTTGGCACCACCAGCAAGCCTAACACTTACCAGTAGAGCGGTTCAGGCCCAACTACCGACATGTATCCTGTGGACGGGGCTTTACTATTTTACCTAACTATCATCACAACATGAGTTCAAACGAAATGTAATATAATTCATCTGCACCGGAGGTGCAAAACTCACGTATAAATAATAATACAACTGAAACCGCAATAATGCGAAATAATCGTTTGCGTATTAAAAACAACATCTTTTCATTGAAACAAAACTGTCATATTGGTGTTTGGAATGTACATTTCCTTACAGACCTCGGCAAACTGCAACCAGCCGCTAAAAAACATCACACGGAGAAAACTGTTTGCTAAATTTGTATTGTGGTTAAGCAAAACTTGCGCTTGATTCTCAGCCACTTCAAAATTATGCTTAATTTCAGCAAAACTAATCAAAATTTGCTATTTCAATTTATTATAACTAAGCAAATATTTGCTTGATTTAAGTAAAAATTTGCTTTTGCAGTTTGTAATAACTAAGCAAAATTTTATTTAATTCAAGCAAATAGTTTGTAATAACTAAGCAAATATTTGCTTGAATTTAATCAAAATTTTGCTAAGTTATTACAAACTGCAAAATCAAATTTTTACTTAATTCAAGCAAATATTTGCTTAGTTTTTATAAATTGAAATAGCTTATTTTGATTAGTTTTTGCTGAAATCTAGCATATTTTTGAAGTGAAATAATTATTAACATTGAATTGAATTGAGAAATTACCACCTTCTGGAGATTTGAAACTCGGCCGCGTGAGTGTAAGCGCATGGGCTTTTCATCTGCACCGCAGTTGTTAAACAATCGTCGCCTAATTTTCTTCATTAAGAATAAACATGTGCTCGTGTGTTTAGTAGACACTTGCTTGAATTTAGTAAATATTTGCTATTTGAGTTTATAATAACTTAGCAAATATTTCCTTGAGTAAAGTAAAATTTTGCTATTTTAATTTATAATAACTTAACAAATATTTGCTTGAATTAAGTAGAAATTTGCTATTCCAATTTATGATAACTAAGCAAATATTTTCTTGAATAAAGTAGAAATTTGTAATAACTAAGAATTTATAATAACTAAGCAATTATTTGCTTGAGTTGAGTAAAAATTTGCTATCAGTTTATAATAACTAAGGAAATATATGCTTGAATTTAATATCATTTTGCTTTTTTGTTAAAACATGAGGAGTGATTTCAATTTAGCAATCTCTTTCTAACACCGCATCGTGATTGAGCAAAGTTTTGCTGATTTGTTTTTAAGCAAAAAATTTTCTTGATTCAAGCAAAATAGTTTTCTCCGTGCTTCCTCGACCTAATCGGAATGATTGAATGTGTTATGGAATGGTTCTGGCGAAGTTATCCTTCCGGGATGCGAATATTTCATTTACTCGCGTAGAGATCTTGATTATCCCAAAATAATCATCAAAGCACACAAAAAAGACATTCTCTGAGGTGTGGGTGACTTCAATGCGAAAATTGGTTCCGAAAATCGTAATATAGAGCATTTAAAGGGAAATCATGGGTTTGGCGTTAAGAACGAAAATGGTGAACTGCTCAATGAAACATGCAAAGAGTCTTATCTCGTCATTGGTGGATCGCTCTTCCTCCACAAAGCATGTAATAAAGCAACTTGGGTCTCTCCAGACAACATAATCGAAAACCAGATAGATCATATCTGTATAATGTATTTTTGTAGAATGTAAAAAAGCAGTAAAACGCAGTGCCGACATCCTCTTGATTGCAAAAATTTTACTAAGGTTAGCTGCTGTACAAAAGCCGAACGAGAAATGAAACAAAAATTCGACATCGAAAAACTAAAGTTGAAAGAGATCAGAAGAGCTTTTAACGGCTAGCTCATGGCCACCTCTGAAGAACTGCAGCACTCGTAATTTGAAGGTGTGGAGACGATCTAGCAGAAATTGCTCTAACGAATTTTATCCAAAGAAACAACAACAAAATTTTCAATATGAAAAGGAAAACATCACTAGCTGATTAATTAGTTAGCTGATTGATTAACTAGTTAGAGCAATTAATTGTTCTAACCTGACCTAAAGCTCAATAAACGATTTTAAACTATCAAACAATTAGAATTTTTATTTAAATCATAGAAAATCAACACAATAAATAACAAGGTCATATAGAAAACTTTAAGTTGTATATTAATTTTATTTGTTGTTAAACAATTGTGACATTTTCTTGAAATGGTTTTTATTAAGTTGCAACAAGAAACGGCAACTCAACTGCACTACCTTGATTTCAATACAAGATTCAATGCATATTTCAGAGTTTTTTGGCGAACAGGGGAAAGAGAGAGGGAAAAAAGACAAGAACAAACGATGCATCAAGCGAATATGACATAAATTTCAATTCGATTCTTTATAAATATGAAAAAGGACTTTACGATTATATAGATAACGGTTTAAAGATACAAAAACACGTCGTTTTCATACCTGCAAATCAGACGCTGCTTACGATTATATAGATAACGGTTTAAAGATACAAAAACACGTCGTTTTCATACCTGCAAATCAGACGCTGCCGTTTTAAGTATCGTTTAGCTGAAACAGTGACATTCTTGGCTTGTTGGGTTATAATACAAAAGAGAATACAGATGCATGTAGCTAGAGAGTATGTACTACTACTACAAGAATGATAGAATTAGAGATTACGCTTTGCGCAGGTCCGTTACTTCTGCTAATCGAGTTTGACAACCATCTGTTCAGTTGACTACGTCAACTACGTCACAATATTTTATTTCTTTGAATAATGTACTGCGATCGGTCGTGTTTTATTTAATTGTGTATATATCGAAGTATATTTGCGAGTTTTTAACTTAAAATTTAAAAAATGAAGTGTGCAGCTGCTAATTGTGGTAACAATTACAAACAAATATTTTTCAGAAACCTGATGTTTGTAATAAATACAAAAATTAAACCAAGAAATTGTAGAAAACGCACACAAACGAAAACGAAAATACAAAAATATATTAACTTAACAAAATTTATTTCATTATATAAAAACTTGGAACTATCATTTATTTGTCCTTTCAATTCACAGGTAAATTAATGGAAATAAAATATCTGGGAGTGTTTAAACTACATCAATTTAACTCTTAATAAACATTTTTATAAAATCCAAGTCGAAAAATAATGCTCACTGAAGTTGGTTTCTCAGACAAATTTTTTTTTTGGCTAAGCTGCAAACTGGCTGTAATAAAATAAAAGGAAAAATAATGTTTGCAAAGGAGTACTTAATAAATTTACCTTCTTCTCGTTCCAATTAATTGCTTCTTACTTCTTTTATTTTAATTATACAAACTAAAATATATGCAATTTTCATTTCTGTGTAGAAATCGTATGCAAAGTGAACGCTCTTCAAAACAGCATTGATATTATGACGTACATGCGCAGAACGACAATTTTGTTGTACTCATTTTCTTGTCTTCGGCGCAATCTTTGTATTCTATCATTCTTGCTACTACTACTACTACTAGCCAAGGTTGCCAGTTAATATTTAAAACAATTCCGACAAAAAGTTCCCTCTTTGACAGTTACATAAATTAAATACAACAAAAAAAAAATTATACCGCAATAAAACAGAATCAAAAAAATCCCACGGTCATTAAAAACTGCCACAAAAATACCACGCGTTTTATAAAAACCACCACAAAATCCATATGCATTTAAAATTTCCACAAAAATCTCATTCGCATTAAAATATTCCACAATAAGTCCCATATGCACAAATAATTTAAAAAACATTTAGAAATACCACAAAGAAATTTTGCTTACTAAAAAAGAAAAAACAAATTTTAAGAAGAATATTACCAAACTCCCACGGATATTCAAAAAATACACCACTGAATTTCCACGCCAATTAAAAAATACCACGCTGAATTAAAATATTTAATAGGAATTCCCAAAAACAAAAATTCCTAAGGGCAATTAAAAATTACCACGAATGGGATTTTTCCAACATTACTGGCAACGTTGCGACTAGCTGCTGATATTGTTGTTTTGGTTCTGCATGCGCTGCAAAGGTTCTATGTTCACTCGGCAATTCTATGAGTAATAACTGCTTTCGCCACAAGTAGTTTATGGACTACTCGGGCATAAAGGAGACGTTCTTAAACCACCTCATACGGGCGAATAATCGAGAAACTGCTCGCGGCAAAAGCTATTATTGCCGAGTGACAAAGAGATCTTGCTACCAGAGCAATAATTGCTTTCGCCGCAAGCTCGAGAATTTTCATGTGTAACGAGTGAAAAGCGGGACGTAGTAAGCAAAGTTCTGTTTTTTTCTGTGGACGATTCGGCTAATTCCTTCTAACGCTGCTCAACCGCTGTGATCATGCTCTTCTCTGTGCGTCGTTGTTTTAGATTTGCTTGGTAATTGTTGTTGATTCAGTTAGCTGAAAATTTTTAAGATGTTCTTAATGTTTACTCGACATGAACAGCTGATTTTGACAACTAGCTCGCTTTTCTCTACTTTCTACTTCATTCCTCTCCGATTCGGCCCTACTTGGTTATTCTGCCATGAGTTGGAGTACGAATAAAACGAATGTTTATTTTCAGCAAGATAAATACAATAGAGAATACAGATGCGTGTAGCTACAGAGGCAGTATGTATACTACGCAGGTTAGCGCATGCGTTACTAAGCATTTGAAAACTCCATTTATTTTTTAAATACCATAATAAATTCGAATTATTTATATTATGCATTATATTTTTTCCATACTAAAAATTTATTTTGCTTACTAAAATTTTAATTTTAAATTACTTTTAAAATATACATATATGTATATGCTCTTTACTACAGGAAAAATAAATAATTCAAATTTACCCATATTTATTTCCATTAATTAAACATAACTTTGAATTACATTTAATTTTAACCAACAAAACAAATGAACATGAACAACAAATTCATCACCAAAAATATCAAACGAAAACTTTTTATAAAACAAAACAAATTTTTACATGAATTTAATTGTGAGCTTTTTAGATCAGGTAAGTTTGAAGAAGGACAACAACAACAAGTTTGTTTTTGAATAATTTGTATGTAGAAGATGAAACGCTTTAAAATAGTTTTGAAAAATATAAGTAAAAAACCACCATTTTTCTCTATTACTGTATAAAAAGGAATTCTACGTCTATACTTACGATACTATCGAAACTGTGTCTTTTTTTTAGAGGAAACGTTGCCTGAATTTGAATTTGTTAATTTTTTTTTTACTGCAATCATTTTTTCTGTTCCGTAAACCTCAATTAAGTAATGTACAAAATTTAAGTTCGTGTTTTTCGTACTAAAAATTTAACAAACCATATTAATGTTTTCTTTAATTAAAGTTACTTTTTTCAAAAATTTTTAGTTTTATTTCTACACATTAGCACTGTAGTACCAAAAAGTTTGCGTAGAACTTCAAGAAAATGGTGCAATAAAATACCAATTAAAATTATAACTTTAAACTAAAGACTTAAGGCACAAACTCGAAAGGCATAAAACTTTAATAGAATTAAGTTATTTACTGCAATTGTAATAAAGTGAAAACTTATTCATAAAACAACAAAAATATATTCTAACCTAAACTTACTCTTTTGCGAAATATATGAAATAAAAAAAAAAAGCATTAGGGTAATTAAATTTCTTAAGAAACTATTAAGTTATAAAAGTCACTTACAAGCCTCAAGATAATTTTTATCACATAAAACATTTTACATTTTTTAGCATAGCATTTAGTAATAAATACTTTCTTTTTCCTTGACACTTTTACGACTTTAACGGCGGTTTTTTCTTAGCTTTCTGAGAAAAAGTTTTGGAAGTACACAAATTTCCTTTAGTTGAACTTGTGCAAGAAAAGAGTTGTTTTTTTTTTAAATTGTTAGAGTTTCTGGAACAAATTTTAATTAACTTCAGCACTTTAAACTCTCCTAAAAGACACACTTTCTTCTTTTAATTATCGGCATTACCTTTGACCACCGCGACTGAGCGGCTATAAACATAAAAATGATAATGAAAGTAAGTACAGGAATATTATAAAGAGGGGAGGGGGCGTGTAGTTAGGAGGCAAGATCTTTTAGACATAAATAACTCGATAAAAGTTGTTGTAGGCATGCTTTTTTATATATAGATTTGTGATTTTTATGACCGCGCAACATTGGCACTCATAGTTTAATAAATCTTGTTGCACAACTTTAATGCTTTTCACGAGCGTACTCGGGCAGTCTTCAAAGCTCTGCTATAAAAGAGAAGCCTCAAGGTATGCAGCATATTTTGCAGTGAGTAAAGTGCATAGAGAAAAAAAACAAGATATGCGTTCCGAGTGCCACAAATCAGTACAGCACATAATTAAACTGATTAGTCATGTGCCTCGGCTGTCTTAAATACTCGCAGAAGGCAGATGCAGTCGAAATCTTGCCACCATTGAAGTAGCAGCTGGAAGAACTTGATTTGAAGTGCGCATGCGCCGAGTTTTGAAGCCTTTAAAATACCTGCCGCAGGCTAAAAAATCACTCTCAGCTGCACTTAATGCATCGCAGCTAATGTTGTGTCTAATTTTCTGGTTGTCAGTTGGAAGTCATACTTAATAAAGTATAAAAATAATGGTCCTGTCAACTTGAGGGCTCTTTGGAATTGTTATCAACTTATAAAAATTTGATTTATTTTTACTACTCGTGCTGTGCTTGTTCTTGCTTAAGCAAAATACGTTGTTTTTTTTTGTGATTTTTGTTGCAAAGTGTTGAAATAATGCTGCAATAAGAACTCTATTTATGGTTAGAATCAAAATTATTGGAGCATGTTGCAAAGTTTTCATTGGTTTGGTGCTTTCATTTGGTTTTTCCAGTTTCCATTTTTTTTTTTTTCAATTAATGTTAAATGCAAATTATATCAAAATCAATAAATGCACTTTACATAGAAAAAAATCGAAAAAAATAAAATAAGTTTTTGCACGAAACACTCGTTGAAGCAGAGTGTTTCTCCTCTGTGACCCTCAGCTGCGCGTTGAGGCACGTTGAACCCAGCTGTGCTGCGTCGTTGTCGATTTGTCGTTCGATTGCGGCATTTAAAGTTGAGTGAATTAGCCATTGTTTGTTCGTTGGCTGGTTCTTTGTTTGACTGAGTGCTTTGTCCACTTTTGCGTCCGTTTGTCCCTCCGTTTGCCTATTTATTGGCCAATTGTTTGTCAACTTTTATTTTCTGTTTGTCGCCAACTGCTGACTGTTGTCGTTGAGGTTGTCGTTGCTGTCCCTGTTAAAAGTCGTTAGTTTGCATTAGTTACATAAGCACGGAATTCTAACTTAGTAATAAGCATAAAAATTAAAAGCAACAGAAATAGCGTTATGTGTTGGATGTGTCAATATTTGCATAACTAATGCAGAAATATTATTTGTGTGTCTAAGATGTGTTTAGAGCAAGGCTTAAGCACGGTTTTGGCTTAAGAAAATAGTCTAGAAGTTATATGATTTTATGGGCTTAAAGTCATAAAAACTTGCATAACACAGAAAGGCAGAATATTTTTTTTTCCATCTGAATACATTATTTCTGCACTTAACTCTCAAATTTACTGGTAATATACTAAAAGACCATTTTTAGGACATTAACCCAGCAGCAATAAAGTTGCCTGCAAAATAATAGTTTTACACTAAGACTTACTTTCAAAATAAAACCCACACAAAACACAATTCACCCAACACCATGGATCTACATACATAAACTTTTCATTTAAATATATGTCACCCACCACAATAATGGCATGATTATAAAGCAAAATAACGCCAAAATATAAAGAAAAACACAGACAGTATTTATTTAAGGATTATATTGCAGGCGTTTACTTGATAAAAACCAGAACTTGATCTCGTTTACAGAACACGCCATGACTGTGCAACAGCGACACGCCAGGCATGGCTTTTATTAATGCAACGTAGCAGAAAATAAAATGCAGTTTTTTGCCAACTGACCGCAGCAGGCAACTTTAATGTGTGTCAAATTTTGTGTGATGCTTTGATTTTTGGCAATAACTGTTTAAGAATGTTAAGAGTTCAATGGTACTGTTAAGGCGCATGCTGATAGTACCCAAGAAACAAAAAACTGAGACTGACTGAAACTAGGTCAGGCTACACAAAATAATTGCCATATTTGTAAACGATGCTTTAAACGATTACTTTCAAATTGTAATCGTGAAATCAGTCTAGATTCTAAACAAAAATGTAAATATAGTAAGAAAAAATGACATATTACCTTTATGACTTTAAGTCTAATGTCTTAACTAACATAAAATTCGAAGAAGAGTAGGAAATAAGCTATTTCTTAAAATTTATGGAACCATATCGTATTCTAAATCCATTTATTTAAATTGATGTGAATTGATGATGAAGACATGCATATAAAAAATATTTCATATTAGGAGTAGCAAAACAAATACGGCTAAGTCCTCTTTGACCCAAAGCAACATTTTTCGATTCGGCCGGATCAACTAGCCATATATGTATAACGGATAAAATTTGCAGCATTTAAGGTAGCTTGCAGTGTAGCCAACTAGTTAAGATACTTGTAAATGTACTAGGTCAAAAAAAACCTAGATTGATTTGATTTGGTATTAACCTTATCAATGTTAGTTTTACCTGACGGATCTGGATCACAGAAATACATGTAGAAAATAGCGGAAAAACATGGTAGGCTTATAGCGAAAAAAAACACCTGCCAGCTGTCAAATTCTGCACTAATGATGCAGAACTTGTAACAAAGGGTACCTCGGAATAAGGTGGGTGAAATGTCCAGCCTTTAAATTTTTAAATTTATCTAATTCTGTATTACTTAGGATTAAAAAAGGTGACCATGATTAATTTTCTCCCACCCTCCCTACTGCCCCATTTCAAAAATCTCATGGTTAATTAGCCTGATTCAATTCGATTTAATCACAAACAGTGGCTAAGATAACAACATTTTTCAGTTTCATTTCATCACAAAAAGAGGTTAAATTGACCTGAATGTGCTAATCTTACCCTGACGATTCATGTTGGCAAATTTATACCTGAAATTTAGTTAAAGTTTTGTTAAATTAACCAGATTTTTTTCTGGGTGTATATTTACCAGAACAAATAATTTTCGAGCTTGCCAAATTTTGTGAAATGCTATAAAAAATCCGAGGCATCCTATTTTTATAATAAAATTCTCAGAAGGCGCTGGGTGGCGCGTGGTAAAAATTACTTTAAAGTACATCTTACTATCTTAGTTTGTAATACAAGGTAGTTTGATTCTGGTCAAAGCTGGCTATTGTTTATTTATCAAATTTATTGAATTTTTAATTTTTTTTTAAATTTTTAACCGCGTTAACGAGATAACTTAAGAAATGCCTGGCTTGAAAGTTTAGAGTATACCCTTTCATAAAATAGCCTTTCTCGATTTTTACCCAAAAGATCCTGTGTGAAGGATATTCGAATCTAAAGGTACATTCGAGGTAGCACAGAACTTTTGATTCCTATCTGATTGTCTAAATCTTGGCGATTTAGAATATTGTGTTGATGTTTTCCTTAAATTTGGCAAATTAATTATTTGCATATTTATTGCATATGCATTTTATTGTTTTTGAGAAATATATGCTTGAATGCAATTTTTTAACTTTTTCAAAAAAATTAATATAAGGTTTTATATCTCCGGCACTAGAAGTGGTACCGAAGATAATTTCCTTAATTTAAATTCTTCATATATTTCTATTATAATCAATTTATAACACCAGGTTAAGACCACGAATTTTTTTCCTATTTCGATTTTTTAAAACAATTTTCCGTCCTAGCAATTTTATTATTTCGTTAAAACACCTCAACTCAGCATTCACAATAATGTTATACAAAAATTTTGAGTTTCTGAGTTTGCCATTCGATGGGTCTCAATTGACTTAGCAATTGCTGTTTAGAAGTGTTTTAATGAAATAATAACCATAATAGAGATATTAACAAAATTGTTACATTTCATGCTTTAAGAAACTTTTTTAAATATCAAAATAGAAAAAAAATCGTCACCTTTTCCTGCTGATTTAAAAACGATATTTTTAGATAGGGTTTCGTTCAAAACTATTTGCAAAATCCGAACTGAGAAAATTATTTTCGGTACCACTTCTGGTGCCAGAGGTATAAAACCTTATATTTATTTTTTTGAAAAAGTTAAAAAATTGCATTCAAGTAAACATTTCTTCAAAACAAGAAAATTCATATGCGAAAAATATTCAAATTATTAGTTCGCCATATTTTAGGAAAGCCTTAACACTATAATCAATATCAAAAAAATTTAGGCAATCAGAAAACAATTAAAACTGCTGTGCTATCTTGAGTGTACTTTAAGATTCGAATATCCTTCACACAGGACCTTTTGGAAAAAACCAAGAGTAGCATCGTGTTTGCCAAAATATTGTTAAAGTTTATATTTACTTTTGCTTTAACACATGTGTCATTTTTCTTATGAAAATTAAAGCATGTTGAGATCGTGATTTTTTTCTGTTTTTCTCAAAAAAACAACTTTGTCCTCGCGGGAGAGGAAGAGATTTTTATTTTATTCTAAATATTTTTTTTGGGAGATACTGACCACCCAATGCAACTTTTGAGACCTCTTAGAATATCAAATTCGAAAAAAATTTTAATTTAATACGCCATAATGGCACGGTTGCCAGCTTTAGTAGAAAAATCCCATATTTGGGAATTTTTAATTGCCGTGGGAATTAAAATTTCCATGGTTTTTTTTAATTCAGCACGGTATTTTTTAATTCACGTGGGATTTTTTTTTGGGAATTTTTAATTGCCGTGGGAATTAAAAATTCTCATGGTAATTTTTTATTCAGCATGGTATTTTTAATTCACGTGGGATATTTTTTGGGAATTTTTATTTTTTAAGGATTTTTTTATCATTATTTAGCGCAAGTCTTCGTTTCCCTTCAGCTTTAAAATGTAATTTTTTTACAAATATCTCCGCACGCTTTTTCACCCCTGGTTATATATTGAATGTGTTATGAACGCATCCAAATTAAAAAAAGCGATCGCAGCAACACATTGAACGTACTGTTGATAATTTGAATATATTCGTTGACCGTTTGTGTTAAAGTGTAACGCTTTTACAAGATAAAATTAAATATTTTAAAAATAACATGACGGGCAGAAAAAGAAAGTTATTATTTGTGATCACAGCTATTTTTGATCACAGTTGTACATGTTTTATTTATTAAACGTGTTATATTTGTTTGCATTTCAATGTAAAAAATTAACCAATATTTATATTTTTAATAAATTTTGTGGTATTTTTTAATTTGTATGGTATTTTCTGTGGTATTTTTTAATGCGTGGTATTTTGTGGCAGTTTTTAATACTTGTGGTATTTTTTGTGGTATTTTTTAATTCGTATGGTATTTTCTGTGGTATTTTTAATGCGTGATATTTTTGTGGTAATTTGAAATACTTGTGGTATTTTTTGTGGTATTTTTTAATTCGCATGGTATTTTCTGTGGTATTTTTAATGCGTGATATTTTTGTGGTAATTTGAAAGACTCGTGGTATTTTTTGTGGTATTTTTTTAATAGCCGTTGGATTAATTTTCAGTATTTTAGTATAGGAATTGTTGTGGTAATTTTTTTTTTTTTTTTTTTTTGTTCTCATGGGAAAAAGGTATTTTTTATGGGAATTTGAGGTGGCAACTGTGCCTAATGGGCATTTCCAGAAAAAAGTCAACCGTGACCAAAAACTTAAAACTTATTAGAAACTTTTTATTTTATGATATTATTAAGAGAAACATTTTAATATTATTAATTTAAGAAATTTCTTTATAAATTCATTAACCATGATGACCAAACCATCTGCACTGTTTCATAAATGTAGTTTCCTTTTTTGAAAATGTTTAGTAAATGTTACGTAAGCTTTTTGTTTTAGTAAAAATGGAAGGCATTGGCTAAAGGTAAAAGTGAAATTTTTAAGGCAAGAAAAGGACAATGTAGTAAATTTGTTTGTTAATTACTAAATTACATTCGCGTGAGTTACCGCAAATATTTTTGGAAACTCAATATATTTTTAGATAAGCAAAGTCCATAGGTAAAGTGGGTTGTTATGAAACTTCACTGGTTCCCCATTATTTAAAAATTAAAAACAAAAACAAATTATATGGGAAAAATCGCTGAGTTTTTACAATCTTAACTTGCTTGTTAAACACACTTATTTTTTTGTCACGTAAGTAACTCCCATATTTACCACTACCATATTTAATTTGTTACAGGATCGACAATTTTGGTAGATCATACCATTACTATGTCTTGTAAGACATATGTACATAAGAAATTTTTGTACATTAATAACATAAACTTCCGAGAAAACGAAGCTTTAATTCGTATGCATGTCGCGTTAGCTACAATGGAAATGCCCATATTTCATATCAACTTTGAGGTTTTACAAAAACAAAAATAATTTTTTTCACAAATATTATTTCAAATTCAAATAAACCAAATATATTTTTTTCGAAAAGTATGAAAACGTTATAATAATTTGCAAGTTGCACTTTTTCCAGCCCCCAAAAAAACTATTTTGCACGAATAATTATTATATATGATCATATTATTAATGATCAGTCACAACATTTTTATTTTTTATTAAGTTGTTTTTTGAAGTGATGTCATATGGCATCAAATTTCCTTAGAGGTTAAAGAAAATGATAAAAATCAAATGTTTTGCATATGAGCATTTATTTTTATTTATTTTTTTTTTAGATTTAAAAATTAATTTTTTAACAAAAACTTTATTCATAAATTATAAAGTAAATAAAATAAATTAAAAATTCATAAAAACTTATTATAAAAAAATATCAATCACAATTGAAAAATAATTTCTATAACATATATGTATTTTTATTTTTACATTCATGGTATATTTTGAAGCAATTCCGAATTTCATTTGGAATGCACAAATGAACGTTGCATTTTGAACACATGTAGCTTGAATATCCTTTGCATCGTTGAAGTTTGCACCTGAGTTTCTTTGCTGTATGCTCTGGCCAGTGCTGAAAACCATCATAACGAAAGGAAACCGATGGTCCTGTCTCGTAGCGCTGTCTGGAAGTTGTGGGGCTAATTCTTTCTGTAGTTGTTGGGCTACTTAGACTATCCTCGTCAAAAGCAACTCGAGGACGTCCACGTTTTCGAGCACAAGTAGCCTGAGATGATAACGTTAAAAGCCCATCTGCAATATCATTACGAAACGCCAATAGATCCATGCACTCCTTTGATTTCAAATGATTACCTTCACAATCTTTTGTATATTCTAGCCAGGAGTTGAATAAAGCCAGATCAATAAAATGGTCGAAAATTTTAAGAGTCCACTTTTTTGATCTAATAGAAATTCTGTACAACGAAAGAAGCACTTCCTTCCATCTTGTCAACGCCTCCCATATATTTATTGTACATAGAAACGATATTAGGTTGCGAAATTTAAATTTTTTTTTTTTTTTTTTTTTTTTTGATCAAAACAGAATCGTGTTACTTTATTTACCTTTTCATCGCTTAAAGTCGATGAAACAATATTAATATTTCAAGGCCATAACATTATAGTTTCTTTCAATGCGGTTATCGAAAGTGCCTCTACCTTTTTTTTAAATCTTTTTCGGTTTGGAGTGTGACTTTTCCGATTCTATTGCTTTGTATCATACCTGTTGCCCAAATTCCTTTTTTCTGCAAATATCCCATTAAGTTAAGGGTTGTGAAATAATTATCAAAATAAAATTTGAAATTACTTCCTTCTGGAATTGTTTTCGTGAGATGTATCACTATATCAGAACAAAACCCTAACTTTGAGTCAGCCGCAATAGTGTTTTTACCAAGATAAATTTCAAAATAATGTAGAATACCTTCTGAATTGCAGAGGCAAAATATTTGTACACCCCATTTTATGGATTTTTTTTTTTGGCATAGTATATTGTCTTAATACAGTTTTTCCTTTAAAGTAACCATTATTTCACCCACGCAGAGATTTTCGTCTTTTGGAATTGAATATATTTTTTCAGTGAACATGTTCAAAATGTTACGGACTTTATAAACCTTATCAGTAGAATCAACATCTATACAAAATTTAAAATTATTACTAATGAAATCTACTTCTCGTCATACTCTGACAAAAAGATGGAATTTCGGTGGCCTTTGACCAATACATCTCCAATCACGGATAGCCAATTGCACCGATCATAATTTCTAGCGCTATAAGCTTGTATAATTCTTTCCTTTTTAAATTAATTGAAGTACTGTTATTTTTAAGCGTAGCTTGGTTTGTAGCAACAGGTATTATCAACAAAATCAGCATTAACCTACTCAAGAAATATTGAGCTGGAACTTTTAAATTTCTCTTGGGATTTTCCAGCTCAGTAAAATTTGCTTCTGGAGGAGTCCAAAAAGTTTTTTCCAACGAAATTCGTCTATTTTCTCAAAAGGAATTCTCAATATTTCACCTTCTTGAGAATCTGAAAGCCCAACAAATTCAAGTCTTTTGGATTGGTCATCAAGAGGTAACTTTTCTTTTAAAGTTTTATCTACTTCTAAATCTAAAACCTCGAAATTATCAACTTCCAGGTCTTCAATATATACTTTGTATTGGCCATTTGGAGATAGCTCTTCTAATAAAAACGAATTCTTTCCTTCAAATACTTCATACAAATCTAATAAAACGTCAGGTTCTTCTGATTCCTCTAAATCGGATAAATCAGAATCTTCAAAATTATTTAAAATTTTTTCAATTTCATTATCATTTATTTTTCTCGACATTATGAATAATCTTAATACAAAAAGAGCACCTTCACTTTCAAACGCTAAAAATATAGCGAGCAAAATTTGATACATGCATCATAAGCAATTTGAAAAATCGTCGCGTGTACAATAGAATTAAAAATTTTTTCAACTATGCAGAAATGTATGGTAACTATTGGTTAAGATCAAAAAAATTTCCAATATTTTGTGCTTTTTAACAAAAATTATAAATTTGTTATGTCACCTTTTCAGTGAAAAGTTTACTTAGACTGTATGGTTCAATAAAAAATGGAATTTATCGTCCTGTAAGCAATTAAATATAAATTTTTTTAATGAGACACCTCCATAGAAGTCTTATGTAAAAAAGTATATACAAATTATTTATAAATGGTGCCTATGCGGTTCCACGGGGTCTTGAAAACCGATGCCGCCATATGGCATCAAATTCGCGAGAAGGTTAAAGATTTGCGTTAAATTCGAAAACTTTTGGAGGAATTCCAGAGACACTTTGGCTACAGCTTTAAGTGAAAGGAACGTCGATGAGGTATTCGAGTCTCTTTCTAAGTTAGGCGTGGCATGTGCATAATAGGTGCTCCAGGGTCTCCAATGTGCCTGGTTCCTTGCACTTCCTGCAGTTGTCATACGTGGTGATACCCAACTTCCTCGCGTGGGCTGCCGCAATGCAGTGACCAGTGAGGATATACCCACTAGTGTTCTGCAATCACTGCGCTGGCGTGCCGAGATGAACACAGTTCGTTTTCCGGCTTGCACATTGCATATTCTATCGTTTGCACGATTTCGTTTCTCTCTACCAACGACTCACTGCTTGTATGGCTCTATTTTCACGGTTCCTGTACAAATCTTTGTACATGTACTACGAATTCTGATCTCAGCCCAGCTCGTTCCTTTGCTAGCCCGTCTACCCAACTTCCTCGCGTGGGCTGCCGCAATGCAGTGACCAGTGAGGATATACCCACTAGTGTTCTGCAATCACTGCGCTGGCGTGCCGAGATGAACACAGTTCGTTTTCCGGCTTGCACATTGCACATTCTATCGTTTGCACGATTTCGTTTCTCTCTACCAACGACTCACTGCTTGTATGGCTCTATTTTCACGGTTCCTGTACAAATCTTTGTACATGTACTACGAATTCTGATCTCAGCCCAGCTCGTACCTTTGCTAGCCCGTCTGTTATCTCTTTCCCCTCAAGGCCATGGGGGCTAGGGACTCAGTAGATGCGCACTCTCTTCGAAGAGCATAGTGCATCTTTGCTGGCCAGTACGCTTTTGGACTTGATGGTAGTGGAGCGCATGGATTTGATCGCCACTTGGCTGTCGGCAAAAATGTTGATATAAGAGTGGCAAGAGTCCATGCCGAGGGCTATCTCTGCAACCTTCTTTATGGAAGATGCAGCAGTGGTTCAGCAGTTTGTATGACTGCCTTTTACTAGACTCTTATACCGCACAATACACAGCCGCACTTATATCCGTAGGCCCGTATACCTTTGGTATACCAGTAGTTTGGTCCTAGAAGTGTTCGTGTTTTGGAAGATATCCAGAAAACTACATGGTTAAAAATCTTCGACTGAATTTAAAACTTTTTGGATTACATATAGGATACACAAAAAAGATTACTTTTTAATCCAAGGAAAAGTTTAAAAGTTTCTAATCCAAAAAAGATTAGTTTTTAGTCCACAAAAAGTTCAGAAAAGCTATATAATTATCAACTTACAATAAAAAAATTTCTGACCAGTTCGTGATTTGAACACACGTCCTCTGATGTGCTAGTCCAACACCTTTAATCGTGTACAAAATGTTATACACGAGCAGCTGCCATTGGATTGTATGAAAATTATTACAATATACTAATGATTTTAGGTGGAGGTTTTCATTGAGATTTCATAATAAATGTTTGTTACATGTTTATAATAGATTTTATTTTTATAAAATTTTTTATAGTAATAATTAAAGTGATACTAAATATAAGTCTGAAGTCCTATCTCCACGACAGGTCTCAGTTCGTAAAATTTCAAGGTACCTTATCCAAACAGATTTTCGTTACATCCGGCGCACCACAAGGTAGTCACCTTGGTCCACTTCTCTTTAATATTTTTATCTCAGACCTATCTGATATTCTTTGCGATATCCCACATCTAATGTATGCAGACGACCTAAAAATGTACCATGTTATTAAATCGGAAACAGATGTAATTTACTTACAGTCGAAACTGTCATCTCTTGAGCACTGGTGCAATCAAAATAAACTTCATCTTAATGTTAAGAAATGCTGCGTAATAACCTTCTCCCGTAAAAATTTGGTAACAAATAATAGTTACTTCCTCAATAGCATTGAACTTAAAAGAGTCAACCATATTGTTGATCTTGGTGTAGACTTGGACAACAATTTGCGTTTCAACTTACATTATGATAAAATTGTATCTAGGGTCAGCAAACTACTCGGTTTTATAAAACGGCGTGCAAAAGAGTTCAAAAATGTTTGGGTCATGAAAGCTTTATACTGCGCGTTAGTGCGCCCTATTCTTGAATATGGATGCATTATTTGGAATCCTGCTTTCGAATCACACAGTGAAAGACTTGAGTCTATTCAAAAGCAATTTCTGCTTTTTGCGCTTAGGGACACGTATAACCCCCGTGAGTACAATTTATTGCCACCTTATGATTTTAGGCTTAGCCTTCTGAATTTAATGCCCCTTTCAACAAGAAGGACTTTACTTAGTTCATGTTTTACCTTCGATATCATTAACGGTGTTGTTGATAGCGAGTATATATCAAACAAGATACAATTTAATGACCCGATCAGACGTACACGGCATACACGACTATTAAATGAATATCAACATCACACTGTCTACGCAAGAAATGAGCCGATAAATAGGTGCTGTAGAGAATTCAATAATATCAGCGAGTACTATGCACCCCCTATGTCTAAATTAACTTTTAAGAAAAATCTTTCCAAGTCCCTATTTCCGTCATAATACCTTCCTTCAAGCAACTAGGTTTGAAATCTTTTTTCCCTACTAAAAACCCAATAATCCTGCACTCTTCATTTATTGTCCTTTTAGAAATTAAGAATTAAATGCTAAGATAATAAATAGCCAGTCCAATTCCCTTCTCAGATCTCTCCTAATCTTCTTAAATAAAATTCTTAGCTATATTACTATGTATAAAATATGTTAGCATGTAAGTTCCTTTTCTTTTTCTTTTCTTCTCTCCTTTTCTTTTTGACGTGTTATTGAATTCATGTCGATCAGGTTGCATATCTTCGAACACCAAAACAAGGCAATGGGAGAAAGAAAAAAAATAAACAAACCTGTTAGAATAAGTAAATTGCCTTGCTTGGCCAATAAATTAATAAATAAATAAAACATGTAATATAATAGTAAATAATAAAAAGTGTAATGAAATGTATAGGAATGATTCTTAACCTATGCTTTAAAATAAGAAAAGTGTTAGCTTTCATTTGAAACAATATATAAAGATAAATACAATGTGCATAAGAATTTCAAAATCCGTGTGAAATATATATAGGAAAGTATAAAATGATTTAAGATTGAAACAAAATATTATTTCTGAAAGTATAACAACATGATCTTAAGTAAACATTTTTAAAGTTAAAAATGAAAAAATTAACAAAAAACACAAATAAGCTCCAAAAATTTTTTCAGTTTTAACAATGAGTTTTTACATTTTCAAAAAATATAAAAATAGCATTAGCAAAAAGTTATAATTTGAGCAGTTGAAGTTTTGCACAAATATTATTTATGTTATTTTATATTGATATCGCGCAAAATATTTAAATTAGGTTGGTCAGTTTATTTCATTAAAAAGCATATTGCATAAACGTAATCAAGGGCAAATTCTAAGAAAATTTTGCCAGGAAACCATGGGCCTATAATAAAAACTAACGATGCGCATTTCAAAATGAAGACTTCGTTTATGACTTTTTCCAAAAACAAAGAGGCTTTTTTAGTAAACAAGAAAGTATGTTAAGAGACAATGTACACTATTGGTTTAATTAAAATATTTTTCTAGCCAAAAGCAGTAACGTTACCATATGATAGAAAGTTTAGAAACAAAGATTATTGAAAATACATAAATTTTTGCATTGGAGGTTTAGTTGAATTTTTTATAAAAAACAAACAAAAGGTTTTAGAACTTTGACAAAAATGTAAAAATTTTTAAAGATGAGGATAGACTCAAACGGCTAATAAAATTCTCCTTCGAAAAACCAAAAACCAATGAAATACCTTCTTGTTGTTGATAAAACGATAGTGTTTTCTAATAAACCTATATGTTTTTCCAAAAAGTCACACACAAATTTTTCTGTTAAGAACTTTTCCTGGTTAAGTCTATCGATATTTTATTGTATCCTTCGGATTCTATAATAAGGGAGCTTGAACCCTTAAGATACCCCCTCGGATACGGGCCTGCGGGAGACAGAAATCCTCTATGTATTTAACGTAGACCCCTGCCGTGATGGCTTAATTCTACGGTGCTCCAAAGCTTGAGACAAATATAAAGCGTCGGCCAACGCCCCTTCGGATTTCAAAAGATCCACCAGAAAGGTTCCCCTAATGCCATAGCACAGACCAACCTTTAACCAACCTTTAACCATCAATTGACTATACATGACCGTGACACATTCGGCCACTAAAATTCTACATGACTTGGTTATAAAATAACCATAGGTCATTATCGGTATACATACCGATAATTTTACCCATTTTTTGGCACGCAACTTCGCTCACACGATCAAAGAGGGAAGTCTCTGTCATGAAAACTAGGAAGCGATACCTACATAAAACCTATGGTACAGCTGCTATTTCATAAGGTTCGCCGATCATTTGTGGACACAACTCAGACTGTTTAGGTTTCCCCGTCGCCTGTTCTCAAGTTCCAAAGGAAACAGTATATTGATCCCGTAGTTGCTTACCTTCCTAACATTTACTGTTTGAAATAACGAGAGTTAAGTCTACCATCATTCTCTTAGTAGCTTAAGGGAGTAACCAACCCGAGTTCAACTTAAGTGTAACTCACACCGACCTTCCTGGTCTAACCACAGCCAGAGCGTATGAAACCCCGAAGGACCATCCGAAGTGTCAAACTCACTAACACCTCTATTTCTTATACCATGGTTATACATTGGTAAAAGTGTCGTAATATTATCTGTCATCAATTTATCAAATTGTCACTTTTTCGCACACTCATCAAGTTGGATTAATTGGAGCCATATTGTCTATTACACCTACTCAGTAAACTACGTAAGCTAACGACGAAAGAGCAGCACTTTGGTACACAATAAGTTGCAGGCTACACTAAAACAGCTGTATTTTATACCACTTAAAAGCACTGACAAACGCTTACTTCAACAAACTTCCTCCGAGTTGTATACGACAAACAGTCCCAAAAAAGTTTTCACTCACAAACGGATGCTTCAATCGAAAATCTACTTAATCTACATGCAACGGTTAATATTTTCTTTTCTCTTGGGCAGTTTTTGACGTTAAATTAAACAATACTCTCGATACTAAACTGCAGGATGTTGCTTAAAAAGAAGATCTGGCGTCAATCCAAGTCAAAATTCAAGAACTTAGCTCCGAGAATGCGCAGCTCAAGGAAACAGTTCAGCATCTACAAAATCGTCTTGAGCAGGTGGATAGAAGCAGCAGACGTGGTAGACTTTTAGTACGTGGTTTAAATAGTAAGGAAGTAAGGCCGGCAAGATAGATGAGTTCATAAAATTATGCTCAAATGTTTTGAAATAAGCAGTTGGCGTGACAGATATGATAAAACTACCAGCGATAAATGGCTTTGTAGCAGTTTTAGAGTCATCGTATCAACATTTTGAGGTTTTAGCGGCTAGAATATTGTTAAAAGGCTCAAAAATTTACATTGAAAAAGACTTCAATGCTGAAGAACGCGATAAACGTTGCAATCTTCGTCAATCTTCAAGAAAATTATCGTCAGTAGAAAAAGAAGTCAGGGTGCGCTTAGGTGACTTCACGCTTTATGTAAACGACAAACGTTTTCTTTGGAAAAATGGCAAGATGATGGCTGCAAATTCCGCTGATGCTCAGTTAATGAAAAATCCTTTCGGCAAAGTTCAGTATGATTGCGAAGTTGCTGTCAATGATTACAATAAACATGGAATTTCTCCTATGTCTACAGTTTTGCCGGCATCGCCATCCACTACGTCTACTTATAACCGTTAGCAACTAGAGGTGTGTCATTTAATATCATATAATATATCTCAATTTTAGTAATTTTTTCTCATATAATAACACTTAAGATATCTTCTTTCTGTTTGAAACGCATGTGTTAGCCGAAAAGCAAAATAATTTCTCTAGTTATTTTAAAGATTATGTTTTTTATGCGAAGATGCTAAGAAAACTCATAACGCTGAGAGAGCAAGTGGTGGTTGTCTCTTTGGCTTTAAAAAAAGTGTTAAAAAATTATTTTCTCTTAATTTTGAAATTTGCGGAAATGCCTTTTTGTCGATAAAGATTGATGATATGTGCTGCAGTATTATAGCTCGCTATATAAATTGTAGTTGCTGGACAAGCAATTTTGAAAAATTTTAAGCATTGGCGTCGGAAGCGGGGGGCAAGGTGGGCAGTTGCCCCCCCCACTTTTTTAGCTAGATAAACAATTTAAAAGGAAAAGTTATTCAAAATATCAGTTTTTTTACAACGATAATATTTTTGTATTATATATTTTCCTCTTCTTTCTCTCTTCTTCATGTTTCATGTGAAGAAATTTTGGTGAACTTTGTTTGCACCACCATTTGTACTGCCCCCCCATTTGTACTGCCCCCCCAGATGAAATTCGCTTCCGACGCGATTGATTTTAAGATTTTATAACAAACCTTAATTCGCCGATGTTTTTGATTATTGGTGACCTAAATGCACGCGTTTCTAAAGCACAAGTACTCGATAAAAATTTAATAACAGATTGCCTCTTTATTTGTGAGGAAAGGCTGTCATTGTTAGATACAAAATCTTTACAGGCTTACTTCTAGATCGAGTACACAGTTGTATTAGTCGAAACTATATTGTAAATAAATACCAAGCGGGTTTTTTTTTTTTTTATTCGCTCGGAAGTATGAAATCTTCCAAAGATACGTATACCTGTCCTATACGCATGCACGATTTACATTCTAGATCCTGCCCGAATCAGCCGGGACTGACAGAATGTACCTACGTACTAAAACATACCCCCTATTGGCAATTTGGATTTTCCACTAAGCACATTAATTGGCTTTTCAGCGGAATTCAACTATTGAATATATATAAAACGCGTATTTAAATAAACTTGATTCTATATAAATAAGCAACATCGAGTTAAATAATAGTAATTATCAATTTAAGGTACTCGAAAAACAATCCTGATTTCAAAAACAATCCAAAACACTAAACTCATTTTAACTGGTTTGCGACCATTGTCCAACCCAAGGACCTACGTGGAAATGAGATAAATCTCATATCCGCCAAATCAAAATCCCAATTAGTTGGATATGCATTTGGGCCAACGCAGGCATAAACTTGTGTGGAAAAGAGAAATACTCTGGCACACCAATCCAAGTGATAGTGTGAGTTCAGTCTAATTTCAAATCAAGAAACCACGTGAGCACGTAAATACCAATTCGATTAAAAATTAAAATATTGAATAATTAAAAAGTAAGTTTTAAAAAACGATTCATATTTGATGGTGCTTACTTTATAAAACATCATATCGAGACAAAAAAGAGAAACAGAACAATCTCAATTATCAATATTACATTGTTATAAAACTGCGTTAGGTATAATAGGATGAAGTTAAATTGATTTAATTATTTAAATGTAATATAATTTTCCGTTTTAAGACGTCTACCGAATCAGAAAAATTTATCATGTTGAAGTTATCATTGAAATCACTGCGCATACATCGTAAAGGTTCATGAAGAGCGTAATTAGAACTGCACTCACTCAAATTGGAAAACAGAAAATGTCTAGTTCCTCTCCTTGGGATGTTAAAATTTAGAGCTGAGATGAGATATTCCGAATTAATCTCGCCACAAAGTAATTTATACAGAAACATGACATTAAGCATCATTCTTCTGCTTCTTAGGGAAGGTAGTAAAATAATTTTAAGGCGTATTTCATACGAGGGAAGCATTATATTGGGGTTCCAACGACTATAACGTAAAACATTAAGTAAAAACTGTTTTTGAACGGATTCTATTTTTTCGATGTAGACATTATATTGTGGGTTCCATGACTGATGCATATTCAAGAATTGGCCTTACGAGAGAGGTATATAAGAATTTAGTAGTAAAGGGACCACTGAATTCTTTAGCCCATCTTTAAATGAAACCAAGGACTCCTCTTGCCATATTTATCACCATATTAACGTGGAGATTGAAGCGAAGTTTTGAATCCATAATAACACCAAGATCGAGAAAACTCGAAACTATTTCTAAGTTAGTGTTATTTATAGTGTAATTTATGTTATTAGCAGATCTTCGCGAGAATGTCATTTACTTACATTTTTTTAAGTTGAGATTTAATATATTTAAGCTACACCAGTCCACAAGTCTATTTAGATCAGATTGTAAAAGATGTCGTTCTTCGGGTGATTTGTAACAAAGAAAAAGTTTCACGTCGTCAGCGTACATTAAGACGTTACAGTGTTTTATTACCGAAGGAAGATCATTAATGAATAGTAATAACAAAACCGGTCCAAGATGACTGCCCAGAGGTACGCCAGAAGTGACCGAAATACTTTTTGAAAGAGAATTCTTATATAAAACCTTTTGAGTACATATAGATAAATACGAATTTATCCAATTTAATAATGTGACAGCCAATACCTGGGCTCAAGGTTCCACCGGACAAGGTCTTCAACATCCCGTCTACAGACCAAAAGTTTTTAGTACAATTATATTTGACTGTGACACCTTCAGATACTAGAATTGTACATGACTAGGTTAAAAATAACCGTTGGTTTCCCAGTAAAATACCGAGAGAACCACAATCCTACTTCGTTAGCTTAAGTAAGGCTTAATTAAAAGCCTCTTTCGGAAAACTAGGAAGCGTGAGCCGTAGTATACCAATTGGATTATACTCGATCGAAAGATTCTATGCTTCTTACATAAAACCTTCATTCTAAAACAAGGTCTGCAGAACAACGATTGATCAGGTCTCCTCATCATTCATGGATGATTGCCCTCGCTCTTCAAGTTATATTGGATTGATCGTCCATCGAAAGCATATTACAAAAACAATGTTATGATAACTTAATATCAAAACCATGCTTTCTCCAAGATTTGGCACCAACAACCAAAGCTCAAGGTAAACCTTTTTATTTTACAGAAATCAGATGAACATTCAAGAGCCGTGCCCCATAAATTGTCCACCTAATAAAAAACCATCACCCTTTACCCTGGCTTTGGACAGGCAAATTCCACCAAACAAATTCCCAAGGCATTTGGGGGGTTTAGGGCCTGCGGGAGACAGCAACATGTAAAAAACAAACTCAATTAAGAATCAAGCTGAACCTAACTGTGCTTACTTTGTCTGTTACTGAGGTCACAAGTTGGTGCCAACCATAGCCAGAAGTAGTTGTTAATTAATTTCGAGTCAAATTTTAATGGTTTCTTTGAATTTGAGCTAAATCGTGAATCGGCTAAAAACTATAAAGGTATACAATTAAAACCTTCAAAAGAACATTATAACAACAATAATAACCAAACTAACAACAGCAAGACAACTACACTTTCAACAACACAAAACTGCAATAACAGTGGTTTCATTAGCTATTGTTGCTTAGATGTTGAAGCGGCTACTGGACGCGGCCTCAGCATTATTTTTAAAACAAATGATATTTTTTTTCTTACAACTTGGAAGTTACAATAAATATTTGCTGAAGCTGTTGCCAGTGGCGTAGCTTTAAAACTTTTGCGCCGGGGTATAGATCATTTGGCCTCCTAAAATAAATAAAGCAATTTAAAAACAATTACAATATACAATAAAAATATAAAATGCAAAATATTATTTGCAAACCCCAATGAATACCGAGGAACATTTTGACGCCCTCAAGCCTATGCTTCACACCTGTACCCCCCTAAGCGGCGCTACTGTTTGTTGCTGCTGTAATTGCGGTGCACGGCTCACCTCTTCTGTTGAAAATTGCAACGCATTAAGCTATTTTGGGTGCAGCAGAGACGTTGTTTTTGTTGTTACCAGTTGTGTAGTTTAATAGCTAGCTTGTACATAACTGGTCAAGATCTTTTCCCTTGAGTTTAAGCAGCATGTTAATTATTTAAGAACGCAAGCTTTTGATTTTCAATTGAAATTAAGTTAATGAAGCAAAAGCTGTTGATGGTGCATGCAGCAACACTACCACCATAAATATAATTAACACCGGCTGCACATTCAAGCAGACAGACAAACAATCAGAGTTTTTGGCTTTGTTCATTGCTGTTTATTTTAAAAGCTGCACATTATAGCTACTTATCTCCCCCATTCCCCTCTCCTCCCCCCTTTAACTTATTGCGATAGTTTTATTGATTTTCTTGAAACTCTGCTCGTCTTTAAGCACTTAATATTAATCATTAATGTTTTATGTTTTTCTTTCTTTATAACTCTTTCTTTGTTGGACTCTTTGCAGATCTCTGCCCAAGAATCGCCTGCAACACAGAATGAATTTGCGCCGCACGTTTCGGCCACATGCAAAGCGGGCACCATGACCATCAAGGTTAAATTCGATGGACCTTACGTTGGCGTTGTACATGCGCGAGATCATCGAACGGCGCCATGTATGAAATTGGGAGATGGCAGCGATGCGGTCGGCTTCAGTCTGAATCTTTTGGCAAAACAGGGAGCGCCCGATTATTGCGGCATTTTGGTCAGCAATGTTAATGGAGGCAATGTAAGTAAAGATCAACGATCAATTTTGAACTTGTAAAAATTTAGATTAATTAATACTTTAGTGGCAGACTGTGGTTAAGAATTATTTTAAAACGTTTAAAGGCACAGAGATACTTTTTAATGTAGTAAATATTTTTGAGTTCGTTAAAAACTTTCTGTTAGGGCCAATTTCTTCCAGGTTAATTTTACACCAAGCGTATAAATCTGGAGATAAAAAAGTGGTTTTGTTCACATTTTATCCCGGCTTTATGCTTAGAGCATAAATTCGCTCTCAGTTTATATCGATTTCCATTAGAATGTTAGAGTGTTGCCCATTAATTAAAAAATGTGTGGGGATTTTTGGTTTATTTTTGAGAATTTAGGGGGTGGAGTGAACACTAGGTAAAAATGGATCGCTATTTTGCATCTGATGTGAGAATTTTAAAATTATAAAATTTTCCTACGCATAGGGCTGCCAACTAAACATTTTTTTAAGAATTTTAAAAATGAAGAAACAGTATTGGTTACTGGTTACTTCTTTCGAATCTGGTTTCAGAATTTTAAAAATGCAAGATGGCGAATAGAGTTGTCACCTAATTTCTTGTTTATTTATGCGAGTTCGACGCTGGGAGAAACACTAGGTAAAATTGGGTCGCTGATTCCGAATCCGTTGTCAGAATTTCAAAACTCGAATATTTTTATACACATAGGGCTGCCACCTAAAAATGTTTTATTTTAAGCATTTTAAACATAAGGAGAGAGTATTGGGGGTTACTGATTTCGAATACAATGTCATAGTTTAAAAATTTAAGATCGAGGTTAGGGCTGCCACCTAAATTTTTACAAAATTCACACAGTATTTCCACCTAATAATATGTATTGTTGAGAGTTCTAAACATCATTTAAAACAGTTAGGGAGTCACTGATTTCCAATCTGAAGTCAGAAATTTTAAATACAAGATGGTGGATAGGGTTGCCACCTTAATTTTTTGTATTTGTATGAATTTGGGGCTGGCAAAAAAATGGTACACCAAAAATGGGTCGTTGAATCCGAATCCGTGGTCAGAATTTCAAAATTATAAAATTTTGAAATAATAAGGTTGCCACCTAATAATATGTATTTTTAAGAATTTTAAAATACAAGATGGTGGATAGGGTTGCCACCTTAATTTTTTGTATTTTTATCAATTCGGGGCTGGCAAAAAAATGGTATGCCAAAAATGGGTCTCTGAATCCGAATCCGTGGTCAAAGTTTCAAAATTATACAATTTTGAAATAATAGGGTTGCTTTTACTTTTGAAAATACATATTATTAGGTGGCAACCCTATTATTTCAAAACTTTATAATTTTGAAATTCTGACAACGGATTCGGATTCAGCGACCCATTTTTGTGGTACCATTTTTTGTCAGCCCCGAATTCATTAAAATACAAAAAATTAAGGTGGCAGCCCTATCCACCATCTTGAATTTTAAAATTCTGACTTCAAGTTCGAAATCAGTGACTCCCTAATACTGTTAAATGATGTTTAAAATTCTTAAAAATACAAATTATTAGGTGGCAACCTTATTATTTCAAAACTTTATAATTTTGAAACTCTGACCGCGGATTCGGATTCAGTGACCCATTTTTGGTATACTTTTTTTGCCAGCCCCGAGTTCGTATAAATTTAAAAAATTAAGGTGGTAACCCTATCCACCATCTTCAATTTAAAAATTTTGAGTTCAGATTCGAAATCAGTAGCCCCCTAATACTGTTTCTTCATGTTTAAAATTCTTAAAATAAAACATTTTAGGTGTAGAAACACATAAAACTCTATGTGTAGAAAAATTTTCGAATTTTGAAATTCTGACAAATTCTGATTCGGATTCAGAGACCCATTTTTACCTATTAGTTCGCGGCAGCCCCGAATTCATAAAAATAAAAAATTTAGGTGGCAACCCTATCCAACATCTGGAAGTTTAAAATTCTGACTTCAAGTTCGAAATCAGTGACTCCCTAAGACTGTTAAATGAAGTTTAAAACCCTTAAAAATATACTTTACTAGATGGCAATACTGTGGTAAAAATTTAGGTGGCAACCCTAAAATCCATCTTAAATTTTAAAACTGTGACATTAGATTTGAAATCAAATCCGTTGTCAGAATTTCAAAATTACAAGAATTCGCAAAAATACAAAAAAAATGGGTGGCAACTCTATCCGCCATCTTAAATTTTGCATTTATACATCAATTCCGAAATAAGCTACCCCCTAAAACTGCCAACAACGGAGTCCACAGAACTCTTAAAAGTCCTTTTACGCTTTTTAGCTTTATCTACACAAGCTCATTGAATTTTTTGGATACTTGCTTTAAATTAAATTTTATTTATTCGATTGCTAAACCTTAACAGGTTTTATGGCAAAATTAAAATTATAAAATAAGATATTAAATACAATTCAAAAATATGAAGTATGATTTTGATTGAAATCATGTATTATTAACAAACTAAAAAGTTTTAATAAATTGCTTAAAGTATATAATTTTATTAAAGTATAAAAATAAAGTTTTTTCCTAAATGACCTCTATATTTATTATGTTGACTTTATATGATTTAAATACAAATTCTAAATGTTTGATAGTTTAAATCATACTTGATTTTAAACACAAATTCTAGTTGTTTGATTGTTTAAAATCGTTTGTTGAGCTTAAGGTCAAAGTTAGAACAATTAATTGTTCTAACGAATCTTTCCAAAGAAACAACAACAACAACAAAGTTTTTTCAATATGAAAAGGAAAAATCACTAGCTGATCTGATTGCACAATTTCTGCCTGGCTAAGGGCGTCATCAGAAATCTTTGTAATACCCGTGCAAGCGCGCGCTAACGCACTGCACCACCGGGGCGATGAGATTTGAAGTGTCAATTTCTCAGTTTTTTCCCAATTTCATAATTTCACATTTGTTGTTGTATTTCTGTTTTACTTTAGTCTCTATGCTTATGTTATTATATGTAGTCCAACAGCCTGCTGGAAGCAAAGAAGTAAAATATAAGGAAATGGTGTTGCTTACACATACACTGTACGTGAACTGTCGCACCATTCGTAAATTGTGCGAGCGAGAAAGAGTGTGTTTTTTGACATTTTTGAGAACCCTGGCATCTGATTGGAAGACTCCTCAGCAAAATAGTTGAAAATAATTTAATTTTAAGCATTTTTCACAGCTTAAAAAGCAACAAAATTAAAAAAAAAAACCACTAAAACAAATGCAATATGAGTTGTGCGGTTAATGTTAATGTTAATGTTGTGTGGTGGAGATGCGTACTGCGACCTAAATGAGATCTATTGTACCTCCTTCTCAAAGCTCCGCTGGGTTTGCGGATTACAGAATTTCATCCAGCCCTATTTCTCTAATGAATTTGAGAATATTCTTAGGTTCAAGGGATGAAACCTGCTCTAGACTCAGCTCATAATTCCCCAGTGCTAGTTTACGCCTGCGAGCCACGGCGTCGCAGTTTGTAAGTAGGTGTATTGGAGTCTCCTCTGCTTTTTCACAGAAACGGCAGTTACTATCGGTCTCTATGCCCAATTTCATCAGGTGGTATTTCAGTTTACAGTGTCCTGTAAGGAACCCCGTTAGAATCCTAAGATTCGGTTTGCCTAAGCTTATGCACAATTTTGCTCTCCGAGTGTTAAAATCTCTGAGGAGCAATTTGGATTGTCTTAGCTTTGGGAGGCTTTTCCAAAGGTTTGAACGTTTATGCCTCTCCTCCCTTCTTAGTTCTTCTTTTATAGAATGTGTGCCCAATCCGCAGAATGGTTCTGGTCCTATAAATTTTGTGGCTGCACCCTGTCGCGCTAGACCATCGGCTTCTTCGTTACCCTGTATTCCTTTGTGTCCTGGGACCCAAAATATAGTAACAGTGTTATTCTTGCCTAGCTCGTTGAGTTTTGTTAGGCATTCCCATGTTATTCTCGATGATATCTCACAGGAAACTAATGCTTTGATTGCTGCTTGGCTGTCTGACATCACAACTATATCCTGACCTTTGTATTTACGGTCCAGATTGAATTGTGCACACAGCTGTATTGCTAGGATTTCCGCTTGGAAGATACTGGGTGTTGTCCCCATAGGTTCAAAGTGCTTGGTTCTTGGCCCGTACACCCCTGCGCCTATACCTTCCAATGTCTTGGACCCATCTGTATACCATGCTATACTATGTGGTTTCTTAACTTGCGATATCATCTCGCTGTCCCACTCTTTCTTGGTACTAAGCTTAATTCCGAAGTGTTTTTCGAAGTTATACCTTTTTACTATATCGTCTCTTGGTAGATCGATGTAGGGAGTCTGCTTTGCAATATCCTCCTTCTCTCTACTGCTGATAGTTTTACCTAAACCTGTCCCCTCTTTTGCAATGCCCAGCAGAGTTCGCTTGGCTACTCCCTCTATGACAAGGTGTAAGGGTGTTAGGTCCAGAATTACTTCTAGTGCTGCTGTAGGGCATGTCCTCATGGCCCCTGTGATGCATACACAGGCCAGTCTCTGCACCTTTGTTAGCATATTCCTCATTGTGGTTAGCTTGGTTCTCTCAGCCCATGCTATTGCACCATATGTGAGGATGGGTCTCACCATCATGGTATACATCCAGCGGAGAATTGTTGGGTTACAACCCCAGCTTTTCCCCGCCAGGCTCCTACATACCATGAGTGCGCGCGTTGCTTTGTTTATAGTTACCTCTGCATGTCTTCTCCAGAGAAGCTTTGAATCTAGTGTAAGTCCCAGATACTTTGCTTCTCCTTTGAAGGGAATTTCAGTGCCATCCATTCTCATTGTTCGGAGGTTTGGCAGGCTTCTTTTGTTAGTAAAAGGTACTATGGTGGTTTTCGCTGGGTTGATACTTAATCCCACCGTGTTACACCACTCCTTTGTTACTGACAGTCCTCTCTGTATCAGGTTACAGAGTGTATCCTCGAACTTCCCTCTCGCTATTAAGGCGATGTCGTCTGCGTAACCCTGACATTTTATGCCATTCTCGGTTAGCATCGTTAATAATTCGTCCACAACAAGACTCCACAGCAGTGGAGAAAGGACTCCGCCTTGTGGGCAGCCTTTTGTTGTTTTGATTCTTTTAGTGGTGTTGCCCACTTTTGTTTCTGCAGTTCTAGTGCTAAGCATTTGGCATATCCATCTGCTGAGCATATCACTTACTCCTTTTTTATGTAGAGACTTCTTCACAGCTTCGTGAGAAGTATTATCAAAGGCTCCCTCTATGTCTAGAAAGGCACAGAGTACGGTTTCTTTGTTTTTGAAAGCTGACTGGATGTTACTAGCCAACTGGTATAGAGCAGATTCTGTAGATCTACCCGCCCTATACGCGTGTTGACATGGGTGCATTGGTGCCTTCTCCAGAATCTCAGTTCTTAAATAGTTATCTATTACCTTTTCCATTGTTTTAAGTACAAATGAGGTAAGGCTAATGGGTCTAAACGACTTTGATAGCGTGTAGTCTATTTTCCCTACTTTTGGTATGAAGGTGACTATCGCCCTTCTCCATTTCCTTGGGATATAGCCCAGAGCAAGGCTGCTTCTAGTTATTTTTACTAGGTGAGGCAATATAGTTTCTGCACCTTTTTGTAGAAGTGCAGGAAAGATGCCGTCTACACCTGCTGACTTGAATGGTTGAAAGGTTCTGAGTGCCCAATCTAGACGAGCCTTAGTACAAATGCTCGTTGCGAGTTTCCATTCTTCTTGATTTGGAGTAATCTGCCTGTCTGCTGTCTCATACTCAGTTACCGGTGTGCTGCCCGGGAAATGAGTTTCTAGAAGGTGACTGGCTCGTTGCTCTTCTCTAAGCGTATAGCTTCCGTCTGGCAATAGAAGTGACATTCTTGTCTCCACTTTGCCTTTAGCCATTGCTTTGTGTATCCTGGCTGCGGCTGGCGTGGAAGAAATGTCTTCGCAGAAAGTTCTAAAGCTTTGTCTTTTGGCTTTTCTGATTTCTTTATTGTACTCCGTTAGAGTCGCCTTGTAGTTGTGCCATTCTCCGTTGCGCTTTGCGGCATTAAAACTACATCGCACCTTCTTTCGGAGTCTGGTTAACTCAGCGCTCCACCAAGGAGTATGTTTTGTTCTTGCCTTGTGCCCTGTTGGGCAGCTAGATTCGTAGGCATTATATACTGCATTGTTTACCTGCTCTACATAGCATTCAAGTTCTAGGATGTTACTAATTCTACTCCTAGCTTTTACGCTCTGTAGGTTTTCTTTCAGGGTGTTGGTGTAGTTGTCCCAACTGGTATTTCTTGGGTTTCTTTTGGGTTCTATCTCTTGACATTTTGCCCCAAGTCTAAACTCTATTATTCTATGGTCAGACATTGAAGGTTCCGTTGATACCCTCCATTCCCTAATCATATCCCCAACCTCTGGGCTTCCTATGGTGAGATCTAAGACCTCTTCTCTAGCCCTAGTGACAAAAGTAGGTGTTACCCCCACATTGTAAAAGTCTAGGTTACTACTTAAAAGAAATTCTAAAAGGTACTCACCTCTGGTGTTGACGTCGGTGCTTCCCCAAATTGTATGGTGTGCGTTGGCGTCACAGCCGATGATTAGTGGAAGTTGCTCTTTCCTGCAGTGCTCCACTAGCCGTTTTATCTCCGCTGGGGGGATGTTTAGATCGTCCCCAGGAAAGTATGCGGATGCGATCACTATGGCGCGGTGCTTGCCATCAGTTTCGATGTTAGTCTCGATTACTGTTAGGTCCCGCGTCATAAATTCTGAAAGACAAATATAATTAGTATTTTTCTGCATTAGGATGCATGCTCTGGGATTGCTTGTTCTGTGGTCCCAAGTTACCTGACCCTCTCTGCAGTAGAGGCCACTGACTTTTCCCCTTTAGCACCAGGGTTCTTGGATCAGCACGAAGCCCAGTTGTTCTGTGGTAAACCTCCGAGCAATAACTGCTGAAGCAGCTTTTGCATGGTGGAGGTTTACCTGGGCAAATTTCGTGCTGGTTTCTGTGCCGATCGTCATAGCACCGCGCTGCTGCCCCGATCTTCTTCAGGCAGCATTGCTCCTACCTCAGTTGAAGGTTCTTTACTACCATCAATCGAGAGAGCGGCGAGGTTCATGCCCTCTGCCTGATCTCCGATTGAAGGTGTTGCGGTGATGACCGAGACGGAGGCGAACTTCTCCGTGACAACTTCACCAGTTATTTGTGTTGGTGGCGTTGCGTCTCTCCCTTCATTGGGAGTTACAGACGTAGTTTCTGTGGACGTAGCTTCTGTTACCACTATCGACGTTGCAGCTGTGGGCGCTACAGCTGTGGACGTTGCTGCTATGGACGGTTTGGTCGTTGGGGGCGATTTTGTGCCCAACACCGGAATGGTTCCAAAGCGAAAGCTGGTAGTTGAGCCCCGTGACTTGATAGTTTCAAGTGACTCCCTATCTATTGAGAACGTAAGCATGTGCCCACTTCCCTCATCCTTAGAGCTCAGTATCTTCCAATACTTCGTATTGAGACCATCGTTCTGGGCGGCAATAAGTCCCATCGATCTATTGATCTCCGTACTTGAGCTTCTTGGCAAGAACATCCTAATAGTATGCCCTTTTGGAACCTCCTCCCCTAGGCAAGCCATCAGTTCTAGCCCTTTCCAGTGCTCGAGCTTTGGTGCTGATGCTCGCAGCCATTCTGCTGTTGAGGGATTCGAACAGTCGACCAGTAACATGCCCGGACGGAAGTGAATTCCCTCAAACTGTAGCTTGGTGGACCAGCCCTTCACTACTTCGCTCAGTATGGCTTCTTCTAGCTCCGAGAGCTCATCCGGACTTAGCATTTGCCGGGGGTATTCTTTGGGTAGGACCGCAATTTGTATGCCTTTTGTTATGCTGGCATAGCTGGTCCTCTTTTTCAGTGGTTCTGGTTTGGGTAACTTGGCCCCAGGTTCTGACCTACTATTACTCCCAGGAGCTATTTTTATCTTCTTGCTCTCTGGGCGTTGAGGAGGCGTTATCTCATTACAACTCCTCTTCGTTGTCTCTGGTAAGCCGGTGATTCCCCGATGCTCCAACGCTTTTTCACGAGCTACTTCGGGTGCCATGCCCTGTTCCAGGTAGCGCAGATACCATCTTACGCCCGCTCCACTTAGACCAACTCTCAGTGGGTCGTCTAGTCCTCCTGGCTCCCCACGCTGAGGAAGATGGACAAGGCGACGTCTACTATGGAAGGGCTTGTGTGTGTGCCCTTCTTTTGTTTCCCTTTTCTGTGCTGCTTCCTTGGATGTGGACGCAGTTTCCGTACATGGGATTCTTTTCGGAGCCGATGTCGTATCTTCCCGGTGTTTTTCCGGGGGCATTGTGACAGGATTATATCTCCTAGGGCTCGAAGTTTTCCTTTGGTGGCTCGTACTAGGCCTTTGATCGTTGTGGATGTTATGCTCCACTCGATCTCTGCCGTACGGGTTCCTCCTGATCTGTGTTCTGCAGTGTCTGTGATCATCTTTATGGATTTTATGCTCCACCTGATCGCTTCTGCGTGAAGTCCTATTGACTTGAGTTCTGGTTGGCGGAGGAGGATTACTCCTAACTTTGGTGCCCTGCTTTTGACCTTCTCCTTGGAATCTCTGTTCCATAAGGTCTGCTGCTCTGCTTGCAGTGATTTCCCGCAAGTCTTCTTGTTTGTTGTGTTTTTGTTTTTTGGTTGTACTCATAATCTTTGGTTCGACCGGTAGCTCGTGTCCGAGGACAAAAACGTCGCAGTCTATTTGTTATGGCTGGGAAAGGGTGGTCGACCATGCCAGAGCCCGCATACCATGGTAAGGCCACAGTTACTTCACGAGGCGGCCTGTTATCGTGAAGGCGCCGTTCCAATACAGTCGGTATACCCCCTGACTGCAAACCATCCAATGGGCACGGTACGCATGACACCCTGGATTAGGGGGGAGTAACTTTTAGTTCGCCACAAGACCAAGACTGTAGGCTCCGCAAAGCTGTAGGGTTATGCCCTACAGGGAGGAACTGCTCCCGCCGGCAGCATTGCGTCATTGCAGCTTAAGCCCCTACATCGCTTCAAGATTGTCACTCGTCATAGGGGAGTTGTGCGGTTAAGAATTGTAATAGTTCCCGAAAACTTAAAAGCAATGCGCATTCGTTCCACAGGTAAATATGTCCATACGGTTTAAATTCTTTTAACAAAAGTGCTTTATTTAGTTTCTAACGATATTTTTTTAACTTATTTGTGTTAGAAATGTATATATTTCTTATTAAAAATTGTTTAAAAATGCAATTTAGACCCCGTTGATTTTCCGCCAGTTTGATCAAACCACATCTGTCAAAACACAAACACTGCTTCAGGGGCGCAGTCATTTTTCGCAGTTGAATACATGTTTGGGGCGCTCTTGTTTTCAGGATAGTGAATCAGATTTAGTACCTGTTTGTTAAATTTTTCTGATTTTTACACTACAACTAGGCAGAAACACCCAAAAATAAGAGTTTTCAAAAATTAACCTAATATAATTTGTAATTAGAGTTGAAGTTTAGAATTTAGGCCTTCAAATATAGAAAAATTACCTAAAAAATCTTGCAGTTTTTCTAGTTTTTCAACAAAACTAAGCTTTATGGGTATTAAAACAAAGGTTATGTTTGCATCTATTCAAAGAGGTGTCAAATTTAGAATTCCATAAGAATTCATTAATATACAATATAATTTTTTATAATAAGAATTTGTCTGAAAGACTAGTGGTTTCTCTTTTACGAAAGCAATACATTAAAAAGAGAATTATTAAAAAGATAACTACATTCAGAACTGCTGTAGACAGAGAAGCCTGTGTGGTACTTACTGAGGTTTGTAAACCCTAAGCAGCATCCGAAGGCCTCCTTTTGATACATTTATTTTTTTTTTTTTATTAAATTTGGAAAAACCGCGCAATTTTAAGTAAAAAAAGGGTAATATCTTAAATGCATGTATTTTTATGTTTGATATCTTGTTAAATAGAAAGAAAACTTGTATTATCTCTCTTTTGATACCCATAAAGTTTAGTTTTGTTGGAAAACTAAAAAAAATCAGCTAAGTTTTTAGTCCACTTTTTCCAACGTTGGATGCCTATAACTTCTAAGCCAATTGCGAGCGAACAAAAATTTTTTAAATAATTAGAGTTGTTGCTATTCTTGAAATGTTTCTAATTTTAATGCATAAGAACAAACTTTAACAGTTTGGGCCTTCTTTTACGATACAACCGAATACGGCCCTTTGTGATTGTTTCTGTATTTGTGTGAACCAACACCAATATAGAAAATACCACACTTTTCTGCTATTACACCACTTCCTTATATTTTACTTCTTTGGCTGGAAGTCTGTACTAACAAAGCATGTTTACTGAAGTTGTTTTTAGAATTTTGCTGATTTTGTTTTCAGCTGTTTCCGTTTGGTCGAGCTCTACCATTTGATTAAAGTTTTTTCCTAAATGACCTCTATATTTATTATGTTGACTTTATATGATTTAAATACAAATTCTAAATGTTTGATAGTTTAAATCATACTTGATTTTAAATACAAATTCTAGTTGTTTGATAGTTTGAAATCGTTTATTTGTTGTTGTTTTTGTTTCTTTGGAAAGATTCGTTAGAACAATTAATTGTTCTAACTTTGACCTTAAGGTCAATAAATGATTTTAAACTAGTAAACAACTAGAATTTGTACATAAAATCAAGTATGATTTAAACTATCAAACATTTAGAATTTGTATTTAAATTATATAAAGTCAACAGTATACAAAAAAAAGTTAAGTCAAATCGATAATATCAGACAGCATAGCAGGGTTGCGTTTTCAAGACAAACAAGGTCAAGTTAGCAACAATTTTTGTATCTGGACATCGGCGGAGTCGTATGACAAACAAGGTCTCTCATACCCAATAAAACACCACTCCAATAAGTATATATATAATATATATCGTTCTGTCTTCCTGAAGCCGGTGGGATCCTGGCTTGACAGGGTGGTCACTCGACAATTAATATATTACAAATTGATCTAACGTTGTGTTCCAAGAGGTAAAAAACAAGACTCTATGGTACCGCCGACATATATAGTCAAATTCATTATGAAGTTATAAGGCAATTGAAGATACCAGGTTCAGGTCCATTCAGATTATTTAGATGTTCATACACCAAAATTATTCATTTGAGGCTTAGGTCGACTTATCCATTTAGATTAATTGGATACTTGCGAGCTTACAAGCTTTTGCCAATCGATTCAAGCTTTTCAACTTTCTGCCCGACAAGGCCCGATCAAGGTCTAAACAAGCCAAGCCAACGAGCAAGCATGGATATGACTTGTATCTGTTTGGTATTTTTGCAAGCTTGCTAAAGCTTGATTTTTCAAGTTTGAATACATACTTGAATTCAAGTACTTGAAAAGGCTTAAACATCTGGTCTATATCTCCTCGACATGTTGCTTGTTTGCTATCAAAACCGTTTTAAACGTCGCAAAAACGTATCACAATCGCAATGTTTGCTTTTTTACAAATTCTCGTAACATCAAAGAAGCAATTCATTTACAAATAAATTGAAAAAAATCAACTGAAGAAATCAAGTTCGGACATGATCTTAATAGCCTCTTCTAAAAAAACCTTATCAATGCTTGATATGCACATATTTCAAGGTCACCAGAGAATATCCTTACTGAAAAAGTTCCTTATGAAGTTCTAGGCCGATAAATACTACCGGTGATTCGATCAGGATGAATACCAGAAAACGCATTACGTTAGAAAAAAGTTCCTTATCAAAATATAGATTGCCTGACCAAGTAAAATAATATACTTACTCTTTCCCAATTCCAATCGTGGATAACTACATATAAATACACGGGTAAATGGGACGTTACACGTCATTTTGATCACAATTTAAACTTCATGTCTACGAATTCCTTAAAATTCGAGGGTCGATAGACAAATATTGAAAACAATATCAAAAATTTTGACTTTTTTAATGTATATTTAAACAAAAGTTGTATTGAGCAGAAAATATTATGTTTTTGTTGTTTTTCGATTAATTTCAAACTGAAACATGGGAAAATTCTGAAAAAATTACTTATACTACTGTGTTCAAATCAGACCTGTAAAAATAATTACAAGTACAAGTATAAGTACAAGTACCTAAGTACTTAAAAAATAAGTACTAAGTTTAAGTACTTCCATACTTATACTTAAAATTTTCAAGTTGAAGTACTGTACTTTCAAGTATTTCTCAAGGACTTTGTTAAGTACTTGGTGAATTTTGTACAACATTCTTTCAAAAAATAAAAATGCATTAGTTTGTTAAAAATTTCAGCAACTTCTTATTATTTTCAATTGTAAAAATTAGTTTAAAAAAACCCTTAAAATATAATTTAAAGTTTATTAATGTTGGCCTTCATCAAAACTAATTTTTCAAAAGAAAAATCTGTTGAAAATTGACTTCTGGGACTGTATATAAAACCAGCCAATGAAAACAAATGCTCCACTGGAGCGGGAGATGTAAGAGGTGTCCTCATCTTGATTAATAAATGCTTCATAAGAGGGTAACCTTGCAACATCTCAAAATGTGAAAATTTATTATTGATGTACTTAAAATTTTGCTCTTCTACAATTTTGTTATAGTCTGCACTTTGAAACGATGTGGATTGAGTTGGCGTAAAATCTTCGCTCGATTCAGCTAAATAAAAATGTTGAAATGTGAAAGAGCATAACTTTTTTATTTGTTAAAAGGCTACCTGGTCTACAAAAACTAAAAAACTCCTGCTGAAGTACTTGTACTTCCATACAATTCCAAGTATAAGTATAAGTATGGAAGTACTTCAAGCATAAGATGGAAGTACTTGTACTTGGTATTTATTTTTTAAGTACCTAGGTACTTGTACTTACACGTCACTGAATAAAATATATAATTAGTACTTCACTGTTCTGGTTCAAATACAAGAGTACCCAATGTCTTTATTGAAAAAACCTTTATAAAGGTCAGACCACTCCATGTCTCTGGTTGAAATATGGGCTTAGCGCAATGTGTATCGACTTGAACATGGTAAATTGCTCTCTTTCAAACAAACAGCGGTACTTTTTATAACTTTTACACCAACTTAATATAAGCCAAGATAAAGCAACATGAAACAACAACAAAAACTTAGACAAGCACTAGAATCCGCCTTGATTTCAATTCGTAGAAACTTCAACATAAAATGGCAATTTTGCTATTTGTATAAGCGATACAGAAACAACAATATCAACAATAACAACAACAACAACTAAAATCTAGGCAAACACAAAGCAATGTTAACCTGGCCAAGTCAGTCAATCAGCGCCAAAGTGATGCGAAGCAGCAGAAATAAAATTTAAAAAAATATATGCAAAAACAGGCTGTTGTCAATTGAAATGCTGTGGTGCGCATGACACAAAAACAAGCATGACATGAAAAATTAAAACAGCAAAAAATAACATGCAGAACAAATGGCAAAACAAGAACAACAACAGCAGCAACCTATCTGAAAATGCTAAGCCCGCTGCGCCATCTATTGTCTATCTGCTGCATGAAATGAGGCGCAGAGAATAGTCGTAATAAACTCCGGGCAATAAATTGAATGAAACTAGCATAGAAAAAAGGAACCTCAACAACAGCAGCAGCAATAAAAAAAAGATTTAATCCTACGTGCAATGCGATTAAATTTACACAATTCATAGAATCAAGCGCAATGTTGAGAGCAGCAGCAGCAACAACAGCAACAACAACAAATACTTGCGTTGGCGCAGGCGCACGTCTAGCTACAAGCGTGCCAAAATGTTGATTTTCACTCAACAATATCAGAGATATTTTCAAAAACTTTCAAAAGTAGCTCGATTATTTCTCATTTTTAGTTTGAAAACAAAAACAACTAAAATATTTTTTTTTCCTTATCTCAAATAAAGCACATAACTTATGTCGGGTAATGTTTTTATTGCTTGCCAACTTTTCTAGTACAAAACTTTTTTTTCTTTTGCCCTTGCTTAATAGCTCGCTGGTGGTCGTTATAATATAAAGCCGCACTCTTATCGAATGCTGTTAAAGGGTGTGTCTGGATGTCTGGTTGTCTGGATGTTTGAATGTCTGCATGTTGCAAGTTTTATGTCTGTTGTTGTTATGTTTTTAATTATTATTGCATTTAATTTTTTGCTTTTGAGTATTTTTTCGGAATCTGTATAACGATCGCATAAATAACGCCACAGCTTTCATGACATGCAGGTAGACAGAGAAAAATGTATACTACAAAATTGGTTTTGACAAAATTGCTCTAAAAACACTTAGCTTTTTCTTATCTTAAGTTCTCTTCCGAAAAATTTAGAAACAAAAAAGGTCAACGTTGAAATTCCTTAAAAACAATTTTATCATAATTGATCTTTATAAGTTCATATCAAAAATGCTTTAGTGTGCATTCAAAGCTGAATTAAAGGAAAATTTCATTAAATACATTTTATTTTCTTTTAAAAACCATTGTTTTTTTTTGTTTTTCTAAGAAAAATCTTTTGATTTCAATAAACTATTGAATAAAGCTTCAGTTCGTTTCTTAAGTCTTTTGTTTGCACGAGAGCCAATTATGGCTTTAATATTAATTTAAATTTTTTTGTTTTAGCAAACTATAGCAAGTGAAAAAAAATATTTTAAAACTAATAAAAATATGTACAAGAGAAACAAGTATATAAAGGGTCCGCCAAATAACTTTTTTTTTTGAAAATTCTATAAAAAAAAAAAATACTGGATATTTTCTCAAATTTCTTTTTTTTATTTGAAAGTACAATCCTTCCGGTTAATAATGAAAACTAATTTCATTCACATGGCTGCCTCGGCTGGCCATGCAGTAGCCTACACAATCGGTCCAATTTTTAAGCACATTATCGATTGTGTGCAGCTGTATTTCACCAATGGCTTCACGAATATTGTCCTTTAAAGCGTCAATTGCCTCTAGCTTGTCGGCTTAACACTTATCTTTGAGGGCACCCCACAAATAATAGTCCAACGGTGTCAAATCGCAGCTCCGAGGTGGCCAAACGACATCAGCTCTGCGGCTGAGAATGCGATCTTCAAAAACAGGGCGCAAAACATCGAGTGTAGCTTCGGCTGCGTGGCACGTAGCGCCGTCCTGTTGAAACCAAATGTTGCCAATATCCTCTTCTTCAATTTTTGTGAACAAAAATTCGTTCAACATGGCCCGGTAACGATCGCCATTGACTGTAACGGCCACTCCTTGCTCATTTTCGAAGAAAAATGGCCCAGTTATGCCTCTGGACCAAAATCTGCACCAAACAGTGAGTCGTTTTGGGTGCAGCGGCTTTTCAATGTATGCGTGTGGGTTTTCTGTGCCCCAAATGCGACAATTTTGCTTGTTTACATACCCGCCAAGATCAAAATTAACTTCATCTGAAAAGATGATTTTTTTTCGATCGCAGGCCCACTTAGCGAAGCGAAAACGCATTGGATGGTCAGTTGGCTTCAACTCCTGAACCAGTTGGACTTTGTATGGCGTCATACCAAGGTCTTTATGCAAAATTCGTCTCAATGATGTCTCCGAAATGTTCAATTGTTGAGAACGACGGTGAATTGATGTTGATGGCGCTTCACGCACACTTTCTGCCACAGCAGCAATATTCTCGGATGTACGCACTGCTTTTGGCTTTTCATGCTTTGGTTTATCGATGAGGATGCCAGTTTATTTCACTTTTTTCACAAGATAACGAACATACGGAGCTGACGGTGCTTGTCTTCTTCCAAAATCCGTACGCAATTTTCGCACGCATTCTGCAACATTACCATGATTTTCAAAGTAATGTCGCAATATTTCCCAGCGTTTTTCAAGCGTACACACAAACATATTCGTTCAGCGGAAGGATAAAACTAATTATCTGTCAAATCAGACATGAGCTAAGTGTTACCATTCACGAAATAAGCACTAGTTGAAAAAAAAAACGTTAGATGACGGACCCATTACATTAGAAACTTGGCCATGACAATGTGAACACTCTTCATATAAAAGATGAAGAAGAGGATAGTAATCGTTTTTTGGATAATTATAAAGTTTGGTATATCTAGTAATTTGGTATACAGTGGTGTTCACATAATTAGAACACCTTCACTACGAGCAATGTTTCAATTTTTCCCCCCTTATGCAAGCCCCTACAACTGAATATTTTGCAACACTGAACACTTCTGCCGTTAGCCTATGCAACGAAATAAATTCAGTAAACAACTCAAAACAGCACATATCACACCTTCATAATAGAAAATTTTTGTGTAATTATAAATGATCATATAAATAGCAGGCTTTTGACTTCACCGATTTTAGATCTTAAATTTCAGATATTTGAGGACTAAAATAAAAAGCAGGCATTAAAGCAAAAATATAAATCCATTTAGTATTAAAAAATCAGATGAAGAATCGGGCGCGGTAATCATTGCTTTCCAGAAATAAGGAAAATAAAAAAGTATAGCAGTGAGGGGACTGCCGACCAAAGCGAAATCCTATACATAAAATATTAGTATTCCCTGGAAGACGTTGTCCTGCCACGGACCGCCTTACTGATATATAAGAATTTTCATGCTAATATAGGGTTTTGGACTATCCTACATGTAGGACGGATTTGACAGGTCAGACGGACATGTAGGATGTGCGAAAACTGATACTGCAGCCCGTCCTACATGTAGGATGAAAATCAAAAAGTTCTAAAAGTTCCGCCATGATTTTGTTTTTCTCTGTGCGTCCTTGTTTGTAGATTTCCTTGGTAATTGTTGTTGGCGCAGTTAGCTGGACATTTTTTGTAGACGTTGTGAATTCTAATTTTATATCTACAGTCAGCATATGAAATTAGAGATATTTTTGTTAAGAGCGTATAGCAATTTATTAAATTTTTTATATATTACTGAAACTATTTCTTTTAATCAAAAATGTTGCCATATCAAAAATACATATAATTAAAGTAATTTATTTAAATTATTTCATTATTGAATTAATATAAAAAATTAAAGCTTATTTATATCTATTTATATCATAATACGAACACAATACACATGTACAGTGTACATTGTACACCATATCTATATTGCGTTGTGTATTAAAATAGAATATTCTAAAATTAAGAAATATCTATAGCATATAAATTATATATAATTCATATAAGAAATTGATGCCAAACCGTTTAAAAAATAGAATGCTTAGGATAAGCAGACTTTAGTTATCCAATTACTACTGAAAGTATTTCACAATGGTTATTATATAAATATACAAAATTACTCTTTAAATTTCTCATGAGCTAAATTGTTCATATATATGAACTATACATATGTATATTAGGGCGGGTCAAATTGTATGGAACGATTTTTTTTGATGAAGCGTATAGCAAAAACGTAATCTAAAGGTGATTCTGAGAAATTTTGCTCAAGAGACCAAAGCTCTAAGTCAGATTTGAAGCCCCCCCAAAATTTCCAAATAGATATTTTTTCATATATACCAGAGAACTGCATGAACGCATTCATTTGCAGTTTTTTGTCATTCACATAAAAACGTATGATGATATAACAGTACGCACCAAGCAGACGAAACGAAAGAATGCACATTTCGCTCAGTTGATGTTGATGCTTGTCGTGTGTAAATAACAGTAAGTGTCATCAAAAAAGCAACGAAACATTGGAAGTGAAGTTGATGCAATGATAAAAATCATAACCACAACGTAAATATGTGAGCAAGCTAAGTTGTCGTACACTTTTAATTGCTTTACCGGCAACACATTTACATAAAAATTATATCGATGGAAAGGTATTCTGGAGTAGAATTGTCTGAATATAATTTTTATTTGTATATGTTAACTGCAAAAAATTCCATATAAAATAATAATAGATGGATTTTGATGTGGTTTTCACTGTACGATAAAGGAGTTATTTTAAGTTAGATTTTAAGCTATAAATATTTGGTTTTCGTTTTTTAGGCAATTGGCGTGGGCTTGAGTTGAGTCATAAAATTTTAATTTTGAGCTGCTTGTCAGCAGCGTTGTCAATCATTCAGTGATTAATATTTGCGGCAAATAACTAAACAATAAACATATAGGATCAACAAACGGGAAACCCCAAACCACTCTTCAGGCTAAAAGTGTGACGCAAATAATATTTTTCGAACACAATCCTTTAAAATATATTAAAGGAAGCAAAGCAAACAAACCATGAAAAAAATCTAACTACAGAAACTGCCTGCGCAGCTATAAAAAAGGATCGTGTTTTTCTTATTTTTTGTAGGCCGAGGTTTTTTTCTTTATTACTGCAATGCAATAAAAGAAACGAACGAAGAATGTAAATACACTTAGATTTTTAATTTAAATTTTAAATTAATATTTGTATTTCAGATATATATATTTATTTATAGGGCAAAGTAGGGTGACGTGTAACACGTTTTTATTTTCTCTAATAAAAGTGTTAAACATTTAGTTTGGATTGGTTTAAATTACTATTCCTTGCAGAAGAACCGATTTGAAGTTGGTGTTTTACGGCTGTTGAATACTTTAAGAAATGGATGAAGTAGAACAAGAATGTCAAACATCACTTTTTTTACTTTTTCAATTCAGTGAGGAGATATGTAACACCAAAAAATGTTGGTTTTAGGACCAGACACTTTAATTTTTTTATGTTTATTTTAACTTTTTATGTTTAGTAAATGTATTATTTTGAAAACTTAATTAAATTAATTAGTTATGTAGAGGTTTTTGGCCAGTAATTTTTAATTGCAATTTTTAATATAAAAAATATAAAAATTCTATTTTTTCCCGACGATTCGTCACTTGCTTGGCGACATCTTCAAGGAAGTTTTTGTTTATTTTTTTTATTTTTTTTTTTACATAAAACTTGACTTTAAAATTTTTTAAATTACGAACACAAAACGTTACATTTCATGAACTTTTTACAAACAGATTATTTATTTTAACAATTCTTTAATAAACTAGCTTTCATAGCCTATGCGTCAATTGCAACTGCATAATTTCAATTATTTTTTAAAAATTTTTTGAATTACAAACACAAAACGTTACATTTCATGAACTTTTTGACAAACAGATTATTTATTTTAACCAATAAAATTTCAATTATGCAGTAGCAATTGACGCATAGGCTATGAATGCTAGTTTATTAAATAATTGTTAAAATAAATAATCTGTTTGTCAAAAAGTTCATGAAATGTAACGTTTTGTGTTTGTAATTTAAAAAATTTTAAAGTCAAGTTTAATGTAAAAAAAAAAATAAACAAAAACTCCCCTGAAGATGTCGCCAAACAAGTGACGAAACGTCGGGGAAAATTTAATTTTTATATTTTTTATATTAAAAATTGCAATTAAAAATTGCTGGCCAAAAACCTCTACATAACTAAATAAAAATTAAAATTGGCCCAAAAAATTAACTTAATTAAATTATTTCCATTTTTTATTAGTTTAATGTCATTCATCAATTTCGTTTACTCGACTGTCATGATAAGCCTTTTCTTCACGTATTTTTGTGGCATAGTTTTTTCTAATAAACATTAAAAATATTACAAATAAAAAATAAATAAGTAAAATAAAAGTAAAAAATACAAGAACATCAATATAACACACAAAATTATAGTAGCTGTTTTTTTCCAATTTGCTCTACTCCGAAACAAAGCTTTATATACAAAACAAATGTCCCAAATTTTTTTACTAAACGGAATATTCCGCTGTTAAGTTTTTCTAAAATTTCACAGTTATTCATAGTGCGTGTCAGTGCGTTTCTAATTTGAAATCTGCATACGTACTGAATTGATGAGGAACTCACCTTCGTTGATGAAGGAAAAGCAGCGCAAACAGCGTGTGCTCAAATTTTCAATGAACTCAACGAAATAAACCCGAAACAATTATGTCATTAAAATGGCAATATTGCCTTTACAATAACAAAGCATATCAATGCAGCTAGCAAGAGCGCACACTGCACAACATGACACGCAGTTCTTGCTGACGAACGAAAGCATAGCAGGAACAGTGAATTTTCGAACCTAAAGCAAAGACGAAGCATTCAATGCAGATCTCTGATATATACATAGAATAATTTAATTAAATTCGTCATAAAATCGGATACAATTATAGTAGATTTCTCAATCTAGGCTTATTTGAAAGGTATTTTTATTACCTTTCAGAATCTGTATTGATACCAATATTTTTTAATATTTTTAGTAGAGATATTAGGAATTTTTTGTCGAAAAATAGCCTAAAATGAACTTTTAACTAATAAATTCTGAATTTTCTTCGATTTTTTTCGAGGTTTTTTTTTTGCAGATTATGAAAGTTCCCCCTGGAACTCCCTGGGTTATTCCCTATACAAACAAAGTTCCCCATATTAACAAATGTTTGTATGCGGAACCAAAAGGAGGTTCCAGGGGTGTGCCACTGGCATGGGTGGATCGGCCCTCCAAATTTAGAAGGGGTCGGTCATACATTTGGATTCGATTGGGGCACTCTAAATGGGTCAAAGAGGGATTTTTCAAAATTTGACCTACGGAAAAGTTGGGGCATTAGAATTCGTTTTAGAGTTATAGTTCTTCGGGCAAAGTTTCTTATTTTGATCCATAGAATATAATTTTCACTGAGCAATGGGCGATTTTTTTGCATCCCCACAACTCGACCCGGCCTAGTGTACATGTATATTATGTTAGTGTTATGATATAAACAGATAAAAATAAGCTTTAATTTTTTATTTTAATTCAATAATGAAATAATTTAAATAAATTACTTTAATTATATGTATTTTTGATATGGTAACATTTTTGATTAAAAGAAATAGTTTCAGTAATATATAAAAAATTTAATTAATTGCTATACGCTCTTAACAAAAATAATTATAATTTCATATGCTGACTGTAGGTACACAATTAGAATTCACAACATCTACAAAAAATTTCCAGCTAACAGCGCCAACAACAATTACCAAGGAAATCTACAAACAAGAACGCACAGATAAAAACAAACTCATAGCGGAACTTTGAGAACTTTACGATTTTCATCCTACATGTAGGACGGGCTGCAGTATGAGCTTTCGCACATCCTACATGTCCGTCCGACCTGTCAAATCCATCCTACATGTAGGATAGTCCGAAACCCCCTTTTAGCATGAAAATTCTTATATCAGTAAGGCGGTCCGTGGCAGAACAACGTCTTCCAGGGAATACTAATATATTATAAAGGGGGATTTTTATAGAGTGATACAAGTTTAAATTATAATAAAACAAAGTAATATAATTTTAATATCACTGAAACGGGCTTTATTGGGTAGAAAACTTTTTGACATTAATGTTTAAATATGATTTCGGCCATGCGGCTGCCAAAACTGGCGCGTACAAGACGCAATCTGGAACACCAATTTTCACAAACTTTTCGCAGCATTTGCGGCCGTATCTCGCCGATAACTCTTCGAATGTTGATTTCCAGGTGTTTAATTGTTTGTGGTTTATCGACGTAGACAAGTGATTTTACATAAGCCCAAATAAAATAATCCAATGGGGTTAAATCACACGATCTTGGGGGCCAATTAATTGGTCCATTTCGTGAAATTATTTTTTCGTCAAAAGTTTCCTTGAGTAAATCAATTGTAGCGCCCGCTGTTTGGCATGTGGCTCCATCCTGTTGGAATCACATATCAGCAAGATTAATGCCAGCTAATTGAGGAATGAAAAATCTTAGAATCATGTTCCTATACCGTTCACCATTGACAGTAACATTCTGACCATCATCGTTTTTGAAGACATATGGGCCAATGACTCCGCCAGCCCATAAAGCGCACCAAACAGTAATTTTCTGTGGATGTAATGGTGTTTCTACAAAAGCTTGTGAATTCTCCTCACTCCAAATACGACAACTCTATTTATTTACGTACCCATTCTGCCAAAAATGGGCTTCATCGGAAAATAAAATTTTCCATGGAAATTCAAAGTCAATATCAATTTGTGCTTCAGCCCATTCGCCGAATTGGCGGCGCATACGATGGTCGTTTGGCTTTAATTCCTGCACAAGTTTAATCTTGAAAGGTTTTAAGCCAAGATCTTTTCGTAAAATCTTCCATAAAGTGGAAGGACACACAACCGCAGTTGCTGAGAACGGCGACGAATTGATTGATTAGGATCATCTTCAATGCTTTCCTGTAAAGCGGCTACAGATTCTTCAGTGCGCACTGTTCGGCGTCTCACGGGATGCACATTATCAGTAACAGTAAATGATTTCCGAAAACGATCTATTGTTCTTCGAATTAGCAGCTCTGAAGGACGATTATTTATGCCATAAAATGGACGAAGTGCACAATAAGTTTGACGAACAGAACCATTATTTTGATTAAAAATTTCCACAATTTGCACGCGTTGCTCTAGTGTAAGTCGATTTATAAAAAAATGTCAAAATAAACTAAACAAAAAACAACTATCGGCTGTTAAATGAGTGGTCAAACAAAGCAGTGATGCCAACTCAAAGTTGTATTACTCTATAAAAAACACCCTTTATGTAGGTTTTCTCTTCGGTCGGCAGTCCCCTCACTGCTATACTTTTTTTTGTAATTTTATTGTGTATTATTTTTTTATCAAAATTTAATGTTTTCATAAAATTAAATAATCATAGTCATAATCAATTAAAAAAAGTTTATAAGTTTATAAGTTCATAAATTTTTTTTGTAGGGAATTTGCAGAAGCACTTCAGGGAAAAGCATAAAATGAGTTGGCAACCCTGGTTGGGGAATTTCATATGATATCTTGATTTTCACTCCAAAATAAATAGACAGTACAATTGAATTGTCGTGAAAAAATGTTGCTTAGAAACATGTTGCAATCATTTCACACACGCAGAGAAAAAACATAGTCGCAACAACCATGTTTTAAGAGGATCATAGTATGATTCGGATTATGATTGTTGCTAGCATGTTTTTAAACATATAATATTTTCTTTGATCATGAAAAAATGATTACAACAACCATATTTAGAAAAGGAACTTTTTTGTAGGATCCAAAATATTATTGAAACAATCATTATTCTCTTATTGGGTCGAAAAAAGAATGATTGCAACAACTTTATTATGAACTTATTTTTAGGATCCAGAATATTATTGAAAAAAAAATTTTATTTTTTTATTTTCATGCACTCCAATTTCCATTGTCTGGGCTAAACAGAAATATTAATTCAATTGAAAAATCTTTTTGATAAAATTTTCTGTCCGAGCTGGGGTTTGAACCGCGGCTTTTCGCTTACGAGCCACGCGCACTACCAGTAAGCCACAGCCGCTACTACCGCTCACCTGACTAATGTCATTCATTAACATGGTACATTAAGTGCATTGTCACAAAAATAGCAATATTTGTGATAAACAAAATATGGTCACAATTGCGAAATATGTTTACGGTAAATAGAAACATGTTTGCTACAATTAAAGTTGAAAATGTCACTTTTCTGTGTGCTGGTTTTAGGAAAAGGCGATTTTAAAAAAAAACACAATAATTGAACAGTTGACAAACGAAACAGCACATAGCCAGGAATCGATAAAACTTATTGTCTCTGAATGAAGTGAAAGTTTTTCCTGCAAACTGTTCAGAAAAAATAAATTCTTTCGATTTTTGGCTATGTTCCGTTTCGTTTGCCGACAAGCAAAGAATAGTTCAGACAAAAATTCAAAATTCTAATATGTTTGTCTCTATAATAATATTCATATTTATCATGATTGACAGAACTACAACATTTTTGTTGCAACTAATAATTGAGGCAATCATAGTATGTTGACTATTTCAATGATGTTATGATTTCAACTATAATGTTATTTTTGGTACCACCATTAGTAAATAATGACTTTATTAAGGGAAAAATTGGTGTTTGCAGAAATAATACAATAATTTTAGTAAAAAAATTATTATTGCAGTAATCATGCCTCAACCATGTCTTTTCTCAGCGTGCAGTGGAACAGAGTTACGCTTCTTACGCAGCTGTCATTTTTTGTATGGAAATTTGAGCGGAATTTTACATGAAGCTGAACAGAGTACTATGCTATATCAAAAAATAATTTATCTTATATATTTTATATAGCGAAAAATATATTTATTAGATATATATATACTTTTTTTTTTAAGTTAAAAAATTTTAATTTTTAGAAAAATTCTTGTAAAGCATAGTACTCTGTTCAGTTTCATGTGAAATTCCACTCAAAAGTCCATACAAAAAGTGACGGCTCAGAAACAAGCGAGGAAGTTTTCACAACATGTTCGTCAGAGCAGTACTCTATTCCGCTGCGTGAAATTATCGCAACATGTTTCTGAGCAACATTTTTTCACGACAATTTAATTGTTCTGCCTCTTTATTTTGAAGTGATAAGAGAGAAATCTTATGAAATCTCCCAACTTATTTTCTGAGTCTCTCTGAGAAACGTTGCCATAGGAATTCATTGCAACAAAGTTTAAGTCAGAAATTTCACGCAACAATTAAATAGATGTTGCCAGCGAAATTTCACGCAAACGAACAGAGTACTAGGCTTAAGCAATAAATGGTCTACGTAAGTTTTTAGTTTCTTAGTACATATTAAAAAAAAAAAAATTTAAGCAAAAATTGTTCTAATTTTAAAATATTTTGGAAAATCTCGCTTTGTCTGTGGCTTTAGTAGTAAATTTATTTAGATTTATTTTTTTATAGTAAAAAAAAATAGAAGGCTTCTAGTGACTTTACATCATATTTATTTTAATGTATTTTCGTGCGGTACCTAATTGTAACCACCATAGAAATCGCAAATTAAAATGGTTTGTTCTGCATGACAAGCGTCTGGTATGCAATTTAACGAAGTTAATATGAAGAATACTAAAAGATTTTGTTTTTACAAAAACATATTGCATTGTTAGCTGAGTCATTGAAAAGAAAAATGTTTTAAATTGTTTATATATAAAAACTTATTATTGGCTGTGTGCTTTTTTCCATAGACTCCGAAACTACTAAACCGATTGTGTAAAATAGATTTTTTTTTCGACCATTAGGTGGTTTAAGAAGAAAAACATTTGCCACACCTTCTTTTTACGTCCCACAAATCAATTAAAATACTATATGTCAGACGATTTTTGTGGTACTTAAATTTGGTAATATGTTCGTATGCTGACTATCGACAACTGTACTAAAAATAGGCGTGGTCGACCAATAGGTACTCCTCTTTTGCACAAAATGTCCGTCACAAAATGCTTTGCCATGCCACGGGGGTAATTAAACAATGTATTGTTCCGATAGGTTTACCTTCTGAAGAGGCTCAGAAGCCAGAAATAAAGATTGTAAAAGATTTTGAATGTCACATACATGAAAATCTTCTAGAATACATACAAATATAGATTTGATGAATATGTTCTTAATTACTTCTGATCCTTCAATATAAACTTACCGTCAATCACCTTTAAAAAATATTCGCAAAATATCGCTAGAAATGTTAAAGTTCCTTGCTGCGCCTGAACTTACAAGTAAAGCCTAGTACTCTGTTCGTTTGCGTGAAATTTCGCTGGCAACATCTATTTATTTGTTGCATGAAATTTTTGACTTAAAGTTTGTTGCGAGCAATTCCTATGGCAACGTTTCTCAGAGAGGTTCAGAGAATATGTTGGGAGATTTAATATGAATGATCTCTCTCTTTTCACTTCAAAATAAATAGGCAGTACAATTAAATTGTCGTGAAAAAAATGTTGCTCAGAAACATGTTGCGATAATTTCACACAGCGGAACAGAGTACTGCTGTGACGAAAATGTTGTGGAAATTTGCACGCTTGTTTCGCAGCTGTCATATTTTGTATAGAGATTTGAGTGGAATTTCACATGAAACTGAACAGAGTACTATGCTTAACAGACAACAGGAATTACAGAAATTCATAGAAGAAAAAGACACAAATTCTGATTTTAGTGAATGTACCGAATCGAATAGCGATCTAATGACTAGTAATTGCAGCATTTTATGATGATTTTATAAAAAATTTAATTCTTCAAATAATTCAAAACAACTTATACTTAAAGCATAATACTCTGTTCAGTTTCATGTGAAATTCCACTCAAATATCTATACAAAATATGATAGCTGCGAAACAAGCGTGGAAATTTTTACAACATTTTCGTCAGAGCATACTCTGTTCCGCAGCGTGAAATTATCGCAACATGTTTCTGAGCAACATTTTTTCACGACAATTTAATTGTGCTGTCTATTTATTTTGAAGTGAAAAGAGAGAGATCATATGAAATTTCCCAAATTATTCTTTGAGTCTCTCTGAGAAACGTTGCCATAAGAATTCCTCGCAACAAACTTTAAATTTCAGAAATTTCACTCAACAAATAAATAGATGTTGCCAGCGAAATTTCACGCAAACGAACAGAGTACTAGGCTTAAAGAAAATATTGGATTTTATAATATATAATAAAAAATAAAAATTAATGCTTTCGTTTTTTTCGAGGGTATGGTAATAAAATGGTGAGGGTAAGTAACAAATACTACTAACACTTTAGTAGTCATATATTTGATTACCACGCCCACTTGTCCAATTCTGCTAAAATTTTGGACAATGTTCAGTTATCACATCTTTTTTCAGTCTACCTTTCATTTCTTTATAGAGCTGCCACGCCCACTGGTCCAAAACTTCTGGAATAATTTTTTTACCTTTCCTATATCTTAAACTTCGAAAACTAGGTACTACAAAAAAAATTTTCTCCGTCTAACTTGTCTGAAACGAAAAACTGTGCGACACAAGTAAACTCTTTTACCTTTGCCTTTCGGTGGAAATCTATGTCGTCGAAAAAATGATTAAATAATATAAAATTTATTTCATTTCAACTTTACCATATTAAATGCATACTTTATTCTATATCATTCTATATCATTCTTTCGGCAGTTTTTTATCAAATCCAATTCTAAGAAAACCTTTTTCAAGAGCTACAATAATTTTTTCCAAGCACTTAGGCAGGAAAAATGCCATCATCAAAAACGTGGATTATGTGAAGAAATAAAATTAAACGAACCTCTTGATATTACATTTTTCTGTCGTTTTTATTGTTAAGTAACTGTGTTTTTATGGAGCGTATCTGTAACAAAATTTTTCTTACTAATATTTGAGAGAAAAAGAAAAAGCAAACGAAGCTAAACTTTAATCGAACCAACCGAAACGAAGTAGTTAGCTGGAAAAATGCTCACATGTGTGTATGTACAAAAAAAAAAACAAAAGCAGAAAAGCCAATAAAAGCTCAAATAGGAGGAATAACTGAAGCAACATAAAATTAGATAATTAAAAGTATTTTAAAAAATACCATGCAATTGAGCACATAATGAAATTACAATAAAAATGGAATTAGCCACATTAAAGCGTTACTTTAAGATTATTTTAGTATTCCTAAAATTTTCAGTTAAAAAACGGACTTAATTTTTTGTTACTGCTGAGAGAACCTTGTAAATTTTATGCAGATCAAAAATGGTTGTGCATCTTCACCATTTTTCACTTGACTGTAAATTTTTTGCCTTGTTAACTACGCTACAAAGCTCAAAAAATAGCTATAATTGCGTTACTTATTCGCTGTTTTTTTTCATTTGTTAGCACTTCCAGTTCGTGACTTAAATAAGATAGTCTCTTAACAAGTTAAAATTTTAATATTTTAACACAATTTATCTCTATAATTAATATGAGCTCATCAATTAATGTTGAGTTTAAAATAATTTAAACACGATTCCGCAGTGTAGCGTAGCAGTGAAGGTTTTTCCATGCATCAGGCTATGAAAATTGCCAACTAACAATATTTGCATAATAATGAAAATTGTTTATCTCTTCATTCTTTAGAATAAAAACCTACAAAAAAATTCGAACAAAGTTTTATTTAAACATTTTATAGCATTTGTATGCAACTCAAAGCATTGCATGAGCTTAAGCGATCAACAGTTGTTCGGTGAAATAATGGCCTAGTTTGAATGAAATTTTTTGGAACAAGTATTGGGCCCAACTGTTTAGACAAGTGTTAGCAATACAACGAACAAATATTTATTTGTTGAATTCGAGTGTGAATTTTTTTAGGCGACGAAGAGTCGTTTACAAATACTTGACAATAAGCTATCAAACCATCACAATTTAACATTTTCGGTGCATCTAGGCAAGCCTTAACTGCAGTTTGTTTGGAAAAAAACTTGCACAAAAAGTATTTCATATGAACAATCCAAAGAGAGTAACGATTCGTCGCTTTTTTAAATAATTTAAATATTTTAAAAGGAATAGGTGTAGTTTTATAACACCATTTTAGGTGAATATACTCGTATGTATTGGAAAACTGTACAAAATTTTTATAAACTATATTCATCACATTCAACTGGAAAGTGTGATATATTTCTTGAATGTACTTACTTTTAGGAAAGAATGCCGATGAGATTGGCTTATCGTTTGGTATATATTTTTTGCTTACTTGTTTGGCACAAACATAATAAAATCATTGAACCAACCCGAGCTTTAGTTCACGTTGTTCATGAAAGGTCTAAAATATCTTAGAAAAAATTACTTTGTCACGCCGCAGAGTGTAATACCCCTTTTCCACATGGAAAGTTTTATTGCCGGCAATTCTGCGGTACAGGCAAGTCTGTACTGGCAAGTTTTTCTTCTGTGCTGTTCTTTCTTTGATGCTGTGCTCTTCTTTCCTTTGTATTTTCGACTTGCTGGCAAGAAAAATTGCCGTGTGGAAAAGGGGTATAACGAGGTCTGTGGGATGAGGGACAAAAATAGAAGAAATCATCGTAGGTACATGAAATAAAGCATGTGTCATTATTTAAAAAACATACAATACTACACAAATTTTCATAAGGATTAGCCATGCCCTTTGCCCACCTCCCATACAAAATTAACAATAAAAGTGCAATATCTCGAGTTGTAGAAAGTGTAAGAACAAATTTAACTAATTTTTTTTTAACTGTATACACATAATTTTCATATAAAAATGTGATCAAGATATGCCACGCCCTTTTTTCACCTCCTATACAAAATTAAGAATAAAGTGCAACATCTCGAGTTGTAAATTGTATTACAAAAGAAATTAACTATTTTTTATTAACTAGTTCAGTCACATAATTATGATATAAAAATATCATCAAGATATGCCACGCCCTTTGCCCACCTCCCATACAAAATTAAGAATAAGGTTTTACATCTCGAAATGTAAAAAGTATTAGAAAAAAAAGGTAAACTATTTTTTTATTAACTACATTCACATAATTATCATATAACCACAGGTTATATAATATAAAGATGTGCCACCGCCATACAAGCAAGTGGCACAGTAAAATTTAAATGTGGATGTATCATAAATCCACATTAAAGCTTTATGAGAGCCAGCGAACGAACGATTTAAAGCTTTTGAGAGCGAGAGAATAAGTAAGAGACAATGTGAGCATAATATTGAAAAGCAATAGAAATGATATGTAAAGAAAGTATGATATGTAAAAGTGAAAATGGGTGGAATGAGCGTGATCAAAACTAAGTTTGTTACAATCTAATCTAGGATGCACACAATATGTGTACTCAAATTGAGCGAAGTCCTTTAAGCCATTTAGATTAGTAAATGTCAATTAAACAAACAAACCAGAAAATAAGTTTCATTAATATAGACTTTGTGTTAAATTGTATGAGTATTATAGAACGAATGCAATTCGAAAAGAATTCAAGAATTTTTTAAGATTTTTTCGATTTTTTTAAGTTTTGAAAAATATGTCCCCAGTTATGATCCTATAACTTCAAAAGTATTTTTTCATATTACAAAGTTGATACATGTTTGCAAATATGACGCTTATATCTGTCAGTTAAGCTATCATATGTATTGATCTAACGATTTTTGTATAAATTTTCTAAATACTACATTTGTGAAAGAGTTTAAAAAATACTCAAAATTAATACTCAAAGTTAATACTCAAAATTACCTCCTATACAGGCCAAATATGCGATATCGGATAGCTTTATTTCGGTATTCGCCCACAATTTACAATTAGCGTTTCCCTGATAGCATGTGATGGGCGTTGGACAAGGGGGAGTGGTACCTCCTTCACCACCCAAATTTGCGATATCGAATTGCTTTGGAGTTATAGGCCGCATAGCCTCGTAATTCGGTATTCGACTACAATTTACACGTTTCACTGATAACATTTTATGGCCGTTAGGCAAGGGGGCGTGACCCCTCCCACACAACTGAAATTTTTGATATTGAATAGCTTTGGAGTTATAGGTGGCCGCACAGCCTCGGAATTCGGTACTTGACCACAATTTACTCGTGCCGTTTCACTGATAACATGTTATGGGCGTTTGGCAACGGGGGCGTGGCAGTAACGCACAGTGTTTCAGCTAGTTATTTATACCACCGCGAAGATTTCGTTGTTTTGTTTTGATTTATTTTTGACGTATCTTTGCTTACGTTATTTCTGTTATTTTAGTCATTTCAAAGAGTTTACAGTAATGCAAATCCTATTATAACGTAAAATTGCGGTTTAGGGATTTTTAAATTTAGCTAAAAACGCTAAAAACATTGTTTGTAAACAAAATCTTTAGTTAAATAAATGATAATTGGGTTTTTAAAGTCTGAAATATTTGTTTAGTACGAACTCACCACGTCGACTTTGATGCAGGTAATTTGGAGTATTTTTACTAAAACTGAAATACGTAAATATCCAACCTGCTAAAATCATACTTTTTACCTTAATATTTTCGTTGAAATATTTTTTTTAACAACAAAGTAAAAATACGACGAAATTGTATATCAAAGTCATATTTTTGCGCACTTTAATATGGGGGAAATGTAAAATAAACGGTATATTTTAAACTCTTTCACAAATGTAGTATTCCGAAAATTACTACAAAAATCGTACAAATAAGCGTATAAATAATAGCTTAAATAAAAGGTATAAACGTCTCATTTGTAAATATTTATAAAACTTGTAAAATAAATGCATACTTTTGAAGTTATAGGATCATAACTGGTGAAATATTTTTCAAAACTCAAAAAAGTCGAAAAATTCTTCTAAAAAAAAATCGGGAAGACTTAATGATTTTTATTATATAGAAAAAATACTCAAGCTAACTGTTTACCACTGTTATTAATTTTTTATTCACTTTTAAATAAAAAAATACAATGAATAAAAAAATTTTTTATTCACTACTATTTTATGAATAAAATGTTCGCCATTAATTTTTTTATTAATTTTTTATTCATTGTTAATTTCTTATTCGTTATTAATTTTTTATTCATTATAAATTTCGTATTCATTTCTAATTTTTCATTCACTTTTGAATAATAAATAAAATAAAAAAATATTTTTATTCACTTTTGAATAATGAACCAAATTAATAATAAATAAAAATTAATAATGACTATAAAATTAATAATGAATAACACATGAATAGTCAATGAATAAAAAAATAATAATTTACAAAAAATTAATTATTGAAAAATTTGAAATTCTTCTTGAATTGCATTCTTTATAAATGGCTTTCATATGAATAAAAAAATAATTAATTATTCTAAATAACGAAAAAAAAATAATTGAAATTAATTACTAATCAATTTTTCAAAATTCAATGTGAATTAAAAATTTTATTTATAAACAACTTTGAATTCATTGGATGGATGTGTATGTCGTTATTCAGTTTACCTTAAGATTCTGAATACATATGCAGATTTTACTGCTCTGGCTGAGTCAATCAAAAGTAGTCAATATTGATAGCAAGCAGTGAATAAGAAAAATCTGCTTCGCACAAAATAAAGAAATCCTCATGAAAATAATGCAAACAAACAAAAACATTTGTTGCTGTCAAGCAGAGATCACAACTGCTTGGTTCCAACAACAACAACGGAAAAAACAATTACAACATTAAATTTCACGACTCTTGCTACCCTCCAGGAAAAATCGGAAGGCTTCCATCTAAAAATGATAAAGAAACATTCCCCACCGTATCTTTTGTAAGCTTAAGAGTAGTTTTGTTTTTATATTGTTTCCAAACCGTATCTTTTGGAAGCTTAAGGGTAGTTTTGTATTTATATTGTTTCCACACCGCTGCTTTAAGAATGCATTTGGAAACTTTTATTTATTGTCAAGCAGTGACAATAGAAAATATTAATATCATTGTTTTCTAGCCGCTTATTGTAGAATTCGATAGTCTAGTGGTAGCGCGCTTGACTGTCGCTCAGGGTTCCCGGGTTCGAATCCTGGCCGGGCATTTTCGTAACAAGGGAGAGGATTGTTTCCACATTAATTCTTAGAACAAGGAAGAGGACTGCTTGTAATTCGCTTTTTAAGACAGCGGAGAGGAATGTTTCCACATTCATTTTTAGCACATCTGAGAGGAATGTTTCCCTCTAATGACATGCTATGTAAAAAAATCAATGGAGTGTGCAACAAAGGGGAAAGCTTCCAACATTCTATGGAATGTTTCCTGGTAATATCCGGGAATGCTCACATTTCCTGGAGAGTAGCTATGAAAAACCATGCTGTGGTAATCTATGCTGTGAAGCATTGCGGAGTAAAGAGTGAAAGAGCATTGCAGAGAGAATGTGCATGCAAGGATTGGAAACTTTTCTCTCAAGAAAGCTTTTTCATCGCGCTTACAAAAGCTTACGTATTGATTTGTTACTTCTTAATGTTCTATGTGGCACATCTTTATACTATATAATCTTTGATTCAACATTTTTATCAAAATCTGCCACGCTCTTTGCTTACCTCCCGTGCAATATTTCAAATTGTAAAAAGGTATTAGAAAGAAAATAACCCTTTTTTAATTAATATTCACATAATTATTGTAAAAAAATTTCATCAGGTTATGCCACGCCTTTTGCACACGTCCCAATCAAAGTGAAGAATAAAAGTAAAATATCTCCAGGTGTAGAAAGTGAAAGGCACAAAATAAATTAACTTTTGATTGACTTTATTTACATAATTACCGTATAAAATTTTCATCAGAATTAGCCACGCCCTTCGCCCACCTCCCACACAAAATGAAGAATAAAAGAGCAATATCTCCAGGTGCAGAAAGTGAAAGGAAGGAAACTAACTTGTTTATTCTTAACTGGTTTCACTTAATTATCATATAATCATTTTATTCAGATTAGCCACGTCCTTTATTCGCACAATATTCAGTGAAGTTTATTAATTATAAAATATTTTTATTTTAATTCATAGGTTTGTTTAAATTTTACATAAATCTTAATAATGAGAGAAAATAACAGAGAAAATTATAAACTGTCATCAGAATAATTCGTAGAGTCCCCGTCCGAAAAAAAAGCATCGAAACATAAAAAAGTACGGTAAAAGTTAGAAAATTAGGTCTACTTTCTCATAAAAAAAATATCCAAAGTTGATAAATTGAAAAACGACTGAGCTTGAACGTTATTTTTGTGGGCTTGAACCGCAAGTCATACCTCAAGTACAAAAGCAATTGTTATTTAGTTGTAAGACAAAATACTCTTATTCTTATATATAAAGACGAGCAAAATTCAAATAAAGTTATTTAGTCTTTGAGCTTCAGAAAAGCTGCCGACTTTGATTCAAACAAGTTTTGAGCTTCAAACAAGTCCGACTTTTTTTTCAATAATATAGAGCTTGATTGCGCTTTTAAAAAGTTACGGCTAAACATACAAACTTAGTGCCAGTGGCGAACATCGCCGGCAACCTATTAGGCAAGTCCTTAATGGAATAAAAATTAATCCTTTTCTTAACTCGAATCTTTTACATGGCGATCCTATTGCCAAAATTTACTACATGGCGATCCAGTCACCAAAACTTACCACATGGCGATCCTGTAGCCAAAATTTAATACAAAGTCTAGCCTTCTCAGATATAAAAACTGCTTTTTGAAATGCTTATATTCTTGCAACTTCTTCCCTTTTGTTAGTTAAGGATGATACAAACGGCTCTATTATGTTTTCGTCTATTTCCTCTATATTATTTGTCAAAGCTGTTTGGTGTTGAGATTTAACCTTTGTACGGATATCGTGTGATGAACTGAATAAAACCGTAATGGCGAAATTACAATGCAGCAGTGGCAGCGGCAGTGATCAGTTATTTTAGGAATAATGTTCAGTGGTAACATTGCTTCATTTCACTTTGCTTCAAATTTGCCATCAGCTGTTTTTGACTAGGATAGTGTTCAATTTTGTGAGAGAGGTGAAAAACCGCTTACACCTGGATAATTACACCATACTCCTATTTGAAGATGAGTCATTCTCAACTTAACAAATGTACGAAGAGCGGAAACGATAGTTATCTGGGTGCAGGCAAATGGCCTTGGGTATCAACCAGATAAGTTTATAATTAGATAGGATTATGCAATAAATAGGATTTATTTATCAATAAATGAGGGTAAAGTGAAACGAAACTGGGTTTTTAAACAAGTTTTCGGGACTTTTGACTCATTGAAATACACATCACTGGTTGGCCATGTCGATTTTTCACAACAACATCACCGATGACATCAACCACACGAAAAGCAATAATTGCAAAAGCTGAATGCAAGCCGTTGGGAAAAAAAACAAACAAAGAAAACCTTAAAGAAAGAAAGTAAGCAAGGCAGAAAAACAAACTAAATTGTTTTTTCGTCACACTTCAAGTCGTCATAGATTTCCGTATTAACTTAATAACAGCTAGTCGCAAGCCTACAACAACATAGCGACAAAATAATAATAAACAACTACAGTAATTGTGTTAACGAAAAAAAAAATACCAGCATTACAAATGTTAACATAATGTTCATGAAAACAAGCGACAAGAAAAAAACAGTATAAAAAGAAAAATCATAAAATAGCACATAAAAACAAGTAATTAACGTGCAATCAATGCTGGCAACATGAAGCCCGCAACTTGTTGTCGCCACAACGCTATAGTTGTTTAAAGCAAGTTGTTTGTTAATTTTTTTATAAGTTTTCTTCAATGAAAAACAATCAATACTCTTCCAGTAAAATGCACGTCGCGATGCCTTAAAAGCGGCAATAAAACTATTTCATCTGCTAACAATCACTTGTAATAAAAATTTGAGTCATAGACGAATGTTAAGCAGTATGCATAAAAATTTTAGAAATACAATTAAAAATGCATTGGCATTAAAGTCGTTTTTGTTCATATTTATGACATACTTACATTATGTAAATCTTAGACCCACCCGTGAAAATCAATAAAGTAATATTTTTTTACACCATTTTATTCTTTATTATAGCGCACTGAAGAACGCTCTATACAGCTGGCGGTACGCGTGCATAAAACCTTAGAATTGGCCGATGACAAATTCTATGTAATCACGTGTGGAAAATCCGGGTTTGCGCGGTAAGTTTAACCATTTAGCATAATTTTATTATAACTCGTTATTGAACGCAATTAAAACCGATAAGTTTAAAATTAGGAATTTAAAAATGAAGAAGAAGAAATTCTACTCCTAATCACATACAATAAAATTTTTATTGATGAGGTTTGAATAATTTTTGGTATCATGTGCTGTCGAAAGGAGCGTGTGAGTACTATATGCGTATGGTAAATAATATGACAGTATATTCGTTCACTTTGTAAAAAGGAATTTTAGACAATAATTATGTATACTGGAAATACCTAAAAAATAAATTAACTATCTCTTATGGATACCCTAAAAAAATCATTGTTTTTTGTAACAAGTGTGAATTTTAATAAATGCGTTTGAAAGCTCGTTTTATAGTTTAAGGTATAGAATAATAATGCCCATATGGTCGCATACAAATAAGTTGACATTTTCTAATCATCACAGTGAAATGGTTTGCAAATAAATCGTAAATTTATTTCATAAACATATTTAATTTACTCATAGTTTGATTAAAGCAAATAAAGTTTGTAGCTTAACTTAAATAATTATTAAAAATTATTATCTATCGGCTATCAAAAATAAATCACAGTAAATTTATAAAACTTCACATATGTAAATGATAACAAATACGCTATTCTTTCAGTACTTATAAATACTTTCAAAGCAATAATAAAATATATTTTATGGCAATATACGGGTGTGATAGACAGGCTTAGTTCATATATTTGAAAATATATAAAACTTTTAACTACAATAATATGAAAAATTAATTTGAGTTAAGCACTTCTAAAATATTTATTGACACTCAAATAAATCACACTTGCAAACATCAAATTATGAGAGAAACTTGATTTGCTAAGATGAATTTTTGAGACATAAAAATTCTTAAAATTATAATTATATGATTCATACAAAATGATATTTTGAAGTCGAGTTTTTGACATAAGCAGTTTTGTTTATGTTTCTCCCAAAAGAAAATCCCAAAAAACGTCCAAATAAAGTTTTATGTGTGGGCTTGCAAAACAAGCACTAACAAATAAATTAATTCAATAACTACAACATACACACATACTTCAGCTTTTGTAGTTGTGGGTGTAAACATTAAATATTGGCGTATTATGTATAAATTTGCGAGCTTAATTGCAAGATTGTAAACTCGTTGTTTGTTGCTCTCTTGATTGGTTCAAGCCTTATTTTTCAAACAGCTAGCTTAAGCTTTTTTAAACAGGGTAGATGTTTTTTGTTTGCTTTGGTTGGCTTCGGTTTGGTTTGTTTGAAAAGCAGTGTCAATGGCTTTATATTAGGACTTTATTTAAATTCAACACAAATATGCCAGTTCGCTACCTAAATCTTTTGTTTTGAATGCTGCTTGCAGCTCGTTTCCTAAATCTTTTGTTTAATAATTTTTATTTTAAGTGCTTGACAAATGCTGATTTCAGTTAATTTAACAGATGATTTTGATTGTTCTGCTTCGTTTGATTTGAAAAAAATAATGACAATTGCTTGGATTTCAATGATCAACGTCTTTCTCAGACGGAAAAGCAGAATTTTTTAACGCAACTAACTTATACTTATAAATCATAATTATGGCAATATCTAATTATGACTGTAATTGTTGACGATGCGTAATTATGAAATTTTAATTATGGAGTAGAACTGATTTTTATGTTGTTGCATTAGCTTCTGCTTATTATTACGACAATTTTTTCAATTTTCTTTCTATCTACTACTTTGCAGCGATGACAACGCTCACGTTGTTCTGAAGTTTCTGGAGAATGACCGGCGTGTGCGTGAGACCGTCTTTGGACATAGTTATAAGATACGTGCGGAGTTCACAAAGCCAAATGGTAGCAATTCATGCAAAAATTTTTGTTATTTCTTTTTTTTTTTTTGCAATAACTTTTCTGCTTTTCTAGACACCTATGGCATACGAGTGGGCAACTGTGATGCATTCGACAAGAAGAATGGTAAAATTCCGCTAATTGATGAACGAGGGTGAGTTGAATTCCTAATGTATGTTCAATATATTTAGCTTAATGTCTCTACCTTTCCAGCTGTCCTTACAATCCAAATATTATAAGCCGCTTTGTTCCCAGCATTGATGGCACCACGGCCGAGGCTACACTTCAGTCCATGTTCAAGCCACCAGAGGGTAAATTTGAAGCATATTTCAGTTGCCATTTTTTCAGTTTTTCAAAGCGTTTTTCCCTCTCGCCCGTTAGGCTCTGAAATGCACATTCAATGTGAGGTGATACAGTGTGTAGGTCCTTGCGTTGACGATGAGGATTGCCAGCAGATTTTTGTGGCAGGTGTTGGCTTGAGTGACACCAAGGGTGGACGTAAGGTTGGAGCCAATGAGGAGGGTTCAATGGTAGCTGCAACAACAGTATTTGTGCTCGATCCAGCTGAGGCGCCGCGTATGTTTAGCATTTTATCCATTTCATACGCAAAACAAAAGACTTAAGAAACGAACTTGCTCAATCTTCTTTCAGTGCTTTCGCAGAGTTGCGATGATGCGGGCATACGACCAGCTTGGCTGCTCTGGTTGGCCATTACACTGGGTGTGCTCTTCCTGATCATGTTGCTGATGAACATCTTCCTCTGCACTGCCATGAGCTGCAGTTGCGCCAACACTGAGGTAATTTTATTAACTAAAAATAGACCTGCAACCAGGATTTTTCTTGGTAGGGGGTAGGGGAGGGGTGAAGGGAGTTTGATGAAAAAAATGTATTGTCTTCAATATGATATTTTAAGTAAGTATACGGGACTTTATGCTAAATTTATTACATTATTTTTTAATGTGATTTTTGGTTTTTTGTAAATTAATTTGAGAGTTGAAATATATTATATCTTATACTTTTGTCATTACATATTATATAACGTGATTGTGAGACATTGCAGCTAGTTTTTAAATTATTTTTTAACCTTTTTTTTCACGGATATACAATTTCGGGCACCATTCCTGAAGGAATCCTGAAAACTATCACAAGTATGCATTTAAATACTTTCTTATCTAAACATCTTGTTTCGTTTTTTTTTTTTTTAATTTAAGTACCAACTCTTAGGATTTATATCCAAAAAATCAAATCAATTATAAAAAGATTGTGTTCGTAATTTTTTCTAATTTGGTAAAGGATAAAGTGATTTATGGTTGAAAAATTCTTTTATCAAAATTTTCATGTGCTTAATGGTGCGGTCTGATTTGTTGGCTCGCACAATTTTTTTTGTATTTTTTGTTAGCTATAATTGTGTAAAATATCTTACAACAAATTCGTAATTGCTCAAAAGGTATGAGCCTCTGAGCCTACCCCGTCAACTTTGAATACATTTTCGAGCTAGTGCCTCTCATAACTTTTTTAACGAATCTTGGTTTTTTTGGTGTGATTAAATTGTCAATTGAATGGACCCTAATCTCATCGATACATTGCATTTGGATTTTTTATCAACAAAAAGTCGTGAAAAGTTTCAATAAAAATGACAATGCAATTAAAACCGCGCATTCGTATCCAATTTCATATCTATTTTACCTGCCATTTTTTGACAGTGACAGCGTCTTAAATAGCGCCTAAAAATACATTAATTTCGATTTGTCAATGTACATGCCAACAATACAGCATTTGCGAGAAGTTTTACGTTATTGGTTTAATTTAAGGAAAAATGCATCCGAAGCTCACCATTTGCTCCTCGAAGCATACCCTGAATATGTTCCATCGATTAGAACGTGCCAAGTGCCAAAAACGACCTTGAACGACCTCTGAACCTTTTTAAAAAAATCTGAAAAAATTCTCAAAATTGGTTTTTGTGACGAACTTTCGAATTCCGCTTCAGTGTCCCAAAGTTTTGACAAAAAAAAAATGTTTACGCCCTAATGAACAGCTGCTCCAACGGAAAAAGCGGAAAGTTTTTTGCATCGTATTCTCATTGATAATGAAAAGTGAATCCACTACGATAATGCAAAGCGTTCGACGGCAATGTCAAATATCCTTATAGTTCCAAGCTAATGCTCTATATTTGATGGAATCAGCTAGACGTTATTTATTATGAGCTGCTCCAATCTAACGATACAATCGCAAGAGACCGCTACCGACTACAATTTATGCCGGGCATTGAAGGAAAAACGGCCGAAATTCCAACAAAGACATGACAAAGTTATTCTTCAGCATGACAATACTCGACCACATATTGCAAAGCCAGTCAGAACATACTTGCAAACGCTGAAATGGGATGTCCTACCCCACCCGCCGTATTCACCAAACATTGCCCCTTCCGACTACTACTTGTTTCGATCGATGACCTGAGCAGCACTTCCGTTCTTATGAAGATGCCAAAAAAAAAAGATTAGTGAATAGCCTCAAAATACGTGTACTTTTTTGAGACGAAATCCGTAAATTACCAGAGGTATTGTGGCTAGCGATGGACAATACTTTTGAATAAAATATATTGTACCAATTTTTTACAATAAAGCCCCATTTTTGCAAAAAATGTGCGATATTTAATGCATGCTCCCAATATTGTTTAATAAATTTCATTAAAAGTGGTCTATTTCATAACCACACTCATAATAAACAGGAAAAATTTTTGATTTTTTATTACTGATGGTTTTTGTGACCTGTGAAAAGGTCGCGAGCTCAGTTCGTGATTGATTAAATAATCTGAAAATTTTATATAATATTCTTCAGAGTACGATAAATATATCCGATAAGTTTTGAGTACCTATATTTTTTTTACTTTTTCCAAAAAACATTAATGAAACTTGCTTATTTTTCGGCCTGTCTAACCAGACGGGACCCTTAAGCAGTGATTAAGCTTATGATCCGAGCAAGTTGGTGAAACTGTTCACAGAGAATTAATAAAATATTTGAAAAGATTTAAAAGTAACACAAAGATTGATCTTTTTTGATTCGTTTAATGAAGGCAGTGGTTACGTGTTCTTCCCAGGCCTTATAAAAAATCATTTACATGAAAATTCTGTCATATCTAAAGCGAATAAATTATAAATATTACTATATCTGTGAACTAGACCTACAAGGCATATCATTTTAAAAAATCTCACTTTGATATATATCTCATTTATTGGTGCGGAAATAATATACAAAATAAATAAGGACGCCTGTATGTTATATTTAACCCTCCGTAATGCAGATGTTCCGATAGTCACATAGGTAGCGCATGTTTATGGCCAGATACACTATGTATTTCAGTACATTTATATGAAAAATATGCTATTTTAGTGATAATATTACATTGTTATATTGTTATCACGCCAGGCAGATATATATTTTCTATTTTTTTTTTGTTCTTAGTACATGCTAAACCACCTATACGTGCAAAAAAATTTTAATGAGAAATAAAACAAGAATAAAACAATTTTTGTGTTTAATTTCAAAAAAATAGTTGTTATAAAGTTCATTTCAATTAAATTTAGTAGTTATAAATTAATTTTAAATTAATTCTGAATTAAAAAAGTCTTACACAGCTTCAAGTAAGCAACTAAAACATGTATACTCTGGTTTGGAATGTTGTAGGCATACCGGATTCGAGCAATTGGAACAAAAAAAACGAGTTAGTCGGCGAATTTTTTCATCTCCCAATGTACAAAGCTGACAACTTTTTCTCTTTTGTAGTGTATCAGCACCACTTGAGCTAGGAACTACTACTGGAATCTGAAATGAAAAACAAAAACGAGGAAAATCAGATGTAATGAAAGGCAAATGTTGTATCAATCAAACATACATTTAGTGGTCTTTCAAAATACGATTCCATGGCCAAACGAGTGTTGAACTGTTTGATGATGTGAATGTTGCTCATTCGGTTTTCAATATTTGGAAGAACCAATGTATCAGCTAACGTAGTGAGAAAATTTCTTCCAACACTATTTTTATTGAGACCATCAACTTCTTTGCAAAAACAAAATGCAGCCAGTCTCGTGGTGTTCAACATGTTGCAGAAAAACGCAAAAGTCCATCGTCTTGTTGACCGCTTTGTAGTAAAATGTGTAATCATTTGGTCCATACAATCTACGCCAGCTTTATTTTCATTGTAAAAGAAAATTGCTTCGGGTTTCATTGCTTCCCCTTCACAATGTTTCGTATAATGAACGGTCGAAAGTAGGTTCACACATTTATTTTTTTTTTTTTTTTGGCACGTAGCTGCAAATTGATACCAAATTTTAGTGGAATCCAAATAACGATGACAAAACAGGACGAGAACGATCCTTTCTCATTTCGTTAGGAATACATCTTTTATTGGAGCGAATGGTACCAACAAATGCCAGACCAATTCTGGCCAGACGCTTTACTCCTTCTAAAGTAGTAAAAAAGTTGTCAGCTACAATTGTACGGCCAGTATTGCTGTACGGCTTTGCGAGTTGTATCAAAAAATTTTCACCTTGATTCACTTCCTGTTCTTCTCCTTCTCTTCGGCTGGTGCTTTCCTTGCAGTGGATATTTAGATTTGGAATCGCAAGCCCACCAAATTTTGATGCCATATTTCGCTGGTTTTGATGGTATGTACTGAGTAAATTTAGTTTTTCCACGATATGGGAACAGTTGTTCATCAATTGTTATGCTGCCATGCGGACTATAGTTTTTGGCAAGATTTTCATATAAAAAATTTCAAACGTCACGAATGGGTGCAGCTTTGTCATCGCGCAATCGTTGAGTGCGTGTTCTACCATCATCAAAACGAATGTATCGTGCCAGTGCAGAGAATCGATTAAAAGACATGGCTGCTCTGAATATGGGTAGATTATTTGACTGCCGCAAATCTTTTGTGGTTTGCATATTATTGTGGGAATAACCAGTTGCCAAAAGAATGCCGACAAATGCATCTAATTCAGTTGCGGTCAAATTTAAACTTTTTGTTTTTTACTGGGATTAGTTGCATTCCACTTCTCGACTACAGCTTTTCCATGGCGATTCGTTTCAGAAATGATAATAAATGTTATATTTGGTGTGAAAAACTTTTTGAACACCTCAATTGGAACACTGTTTTGTTCCTTCGGACCAGGTCGAAAACGCATGTTATTGTGTTGACGTAAACGAACTTCAATATTTGGTTCATTTTTAGACCATATAGTACCGTCCTTACCAAGAAAAGAATCTTCGGTAGCATTCTGTTCTTCAATTTCGTCATCGTCGTCACTATCGTCACTATCAAACACTTCATCTGCTTAGACAACCCAATAATTTTCGACATCTGAGGCATCGCCATCGTCTGGCATATAATTTAGATCCATATCGTCGTCAACTCCTGGGAAGTCATCAATCTCATCATTTGCAACCACTTCTTCAGCGGCTCTTTCACGCTCTAACTCATTGGCCAATGCTTCTGCTAGTCGTGTACGGAAATTCACATTACCACTAATAAATCGCGTATTATAAACATACTGTACTTCTTCACCCATTTTTTTCGAAACAAACTGTACTTCTTCACCCATTTTTTTCGAATAAAAATTCTTCCGTAAATTATTGTCTGTACCTTTCAAAGTTCACTATGCAACTGAAGCGAAAAAATATAATACCTGATTCACAATACTGCGTTCGGTCGGTCGTGCGTTGACAGCTCGAGTAGAAACAACGAGTTCGTATGGTGCAATTCGCAATTCGACCTCAACCGTTGATCGTGCTTTATTCGTTAATTATCAACGAAGGGGTAAAGTACGATCAAAGTCCTACCTAACGAGTAGAGTAGAAAAATGTTCTACTCGGTCGTGCGTTTGACATTCTTTGGTATGGCAGAGTTGCATTTTCATTGAGTTAGCTTTGGTGGGTATTTTTTAGTTTCAATGGTAAACATGAGTTTTCATGGGATTTGCTGTATTATTAGAACTGTTTGTACTTAATATGATTTAACTTTATGGAAATTATGGTATGCAAGTTTTGATTGAGTGTACACTATTTATAATTGAAATATTTGTGCAAAATTATTTATAATAAATAAAAATTAAAAAATTGAGATTGTTAGCACATATTTTGTTAGTATTGTTATTTCACGGGATTTTTTTATTTTATCAGCACAGGTTATATTGAATTTATTTAAATTAAGATTTTGCATTTTGCAACGTACAAAATGCAAGTTTTGGTGAATTCAACATTATTTAATACAATTTAAATATTTGTGCCAATTATTTATATTAAGTATATCAATAAAAGGCAGTAAATTCTGGTAGAGAAAACCGTAAAAAATTTTTGGCTGAAAAAATCAATTAATCAGGTAGTTATCGATTTTTAAATTTTGCTTCTTGCTAAAAGATCTTTTCAAAAAAACATCTTTTTCATTGCCATTATCCAATAGATCCAAAAAATTAGCATGTCAGTCATTTGAAAGGAAATTAATTTACCTTTTCAACGATATGCAATATAAATATCACTGCAAGAAAATTTTACATTTTATAAGCAACTTTTCATCATATCTGAATTTTTTAATGAAAATAACCGTTATTTTTTACAAAATTTGCGTTATAAAGGTACTAAAAATGTATTGTTATTTAAAAGCCTTAAATTTTACCTTTCACTTGAAGTATGAAATTATTTACATTTTCTGCAGACAAAACTTTTTTATAAGAAAGCAGAACAACTCAGGTAAATATGCTTGAAATAACAACATTCAATATCTTACTTTTCATAATCCATAGTAATAACGGTATTTTTTTGAAAAAATGGCGGATTAATGTAAGGTATTATTTTAATTTTATTATTTCTTATTATTTTTATATTATAAATAATTTGGCGCGTGTATTTAAATTTGACTACATAATTTTGAATTCATCAAAACTTGCAATTTTTTCAAGTTGCAAATTGATACATTTAAATTTGAATGACATTCAGTAGAGGTATTTACGATTCAGTGCAGTTGCCACTGCAGTTGAGGTCTTGTGAGGGTTAAAAAAAACAAAATACACGTACGTGAAAATCTTCACAATTACTTTTCCACTTTCCTTGAGCAGTTGTGTACTTTGCACATTGAAAGTTTTGACGGCTTTGAAAAAAGTGATAGTAGTGTGTGTAGTGATAGTAGTGCACAGGCAAGTGTGTGTACTGAATCGTGAATACCCCTAGCATAAACCGTGCTGATAAAATAAAAAAATCCCATGAAATGTGATAGTTTACACTGGCATCACCACAGTTGATCGAAGTGACACATGCGCGACCTTGAACGCAACATTGTAGAGATAAAATTTTTAATACAGCCTTAAAAACCAAAAAAAACCCTTGTTTGTGTTTTCCTCCATTGCTGTGAGAGTGATTTGAGTAAACAAACGCAGAGAAAAATAAAAAAGACCAATAAAGTACAGTACTCTTCATACAAAATGTGTGTGTATCTGGCCAGATAAACGCGCTACGTATACGATGTATAGATGAAAAAATCCACATAAATTTTGTTTGTTGTTTTTTTTAATGTGTTTATATTTATAGAGGGTACCTGGAGACTCAAACCCCTAGCTAAATTAGAAATATATTTAAATCACGGTTAAATTCGTAAAATATCTGGCCAGACACATGTGCATGACGGAGGGTTAAAGCTGCATGAATTACTGTCTGACCAGAATCATGTCGTTGTCGTGTCGGTGAGAGAGAATCGCTAAGAGTTGGCCCAGAATTGTAGCGTTGGCTTTGTCGTTTTGCTTTTATTCAATCTGCCATTGTTGATTTTCTTGAACTTGCTTCAGTGTTCTCATCGTACTCCGATTGAACTAATAATTACTCCACTTCCATTTATTTCACTACTTTTTGCAATACTCTTCATATAAATTTACTGCATTTTCAACTGAAGGCTACTCCTATCATTATTAGAGTAAATAGGAACACTGTTTACTCGCTACATTGGTTGACAGATTCTTCAAATTTTGTTAAAATATGGCAACATTTTTAGAGAGAAGCTGAGAGAGCTAGTCAAAAGTCAAAATAGAAATAGAAACATTTCTATCTTGGCGTTTTCGTTGTCGTATTCTGCAGCAATTTTCTCCCTTAAGGTTTGCATTGTCTCTGCCAGCGCTCTGCCTGCCGACACGACAACGACATGATTCTGGTCAGACAGTTATATACAAGGTGCCGCAGATACAGATTTAACTTCCTCGGGTGGTGATTCTCCTTGACTAGGCGAGCAAAAATATGCAAGCATAAGATTCACACATACACACACAATAAGGTTCACAAAGAATCTTTGGAAATCGGCTAAGAGATACATTAAATATGGAGTAAACTGTAATGATACATATTTTCAAGTTTTTCCTTTCTAGCTCCCAAAGGGGGAGGGGTGAACCTCATCCTATTATTATATTTTTACTCGTCTAATCAAGGAAAATCACTACCCGAGGGAGTTAAATCTATATCTGCGCCACCTTGTATATAATTCATGCAGCTTTAAATATAAAAATACATGTGTCCTTATTTATTTTCACATCACTGTATCTTTTGCACACACAAATTGGCATATTTGCGAAACAGGATCAGCTTGGATTTGAATTCAAACTTATTTTTCATTGAAAATTTGTAAGTAATAGAATCTTGCTTTCGGTTTATTTTGACATGTCGGTCTTTTAATCTTAGTGTGTTGAACAGAAGAAGCTGTTGTAGAAATCATTTCGACTTTTTGTTGGGCTTCTCCCCTTTTAATTATCTTTTTAAAGTGAAACTGAAGTGAAAATTTTCTAATATTTTTCTTATAGTTTTCAAAGTTTCATAATAGATTTCATAATTATCTTATATTTTTAATATTTGTAAACTCCTCAAGTTAAAAACTATATTTTTCGTTAGGGAAAACAAAGAAAAATAAAAAATATATTAAAAAAAATCCTTGGAATTGCACTAAAGATTTGAATTTTTTACAAATAATGTCTAATACGATTTCAGGCTGACATCTGTCATATTTGTCGTGCTTCACATATCCCCACTTGACGTGCTTCATTTCTCCCCATTCGCTACTATTTTAAAATTCCCACCGCGGCGGTAACACATCGAATGTTTTTACATAAATCCTTTTGAACGTCGAAAGCCAAATCACTGCTGATTATTTTGTGTGTACTCACCTTTTCGATTCCCTTGAAAATGTTAATAAAAATGCCACAAACACGAATGCTCAAAAAAATTTTCGAACAAAATATTGTCTGGAGATTACGAAAAAAAGTGTGCTATGCTATAATTTTTAATTTTTGAAAATACCTCGCACTGCACAAAATTGAAGGAACGTCTATTGTCTACTAAATGTTTTTGTAAATAGAAAAACTTCTTTCTACTTCTACACCAACGAGAGGAACATAAAGGGTCCGCCAAATAACTTTTTTTTTTTTAAATTCTATAAAAAAAACTACTAGATATTTTCTCTAATTTCTTTTTTTATTTGAAAGTACAATCCTTCCGGTTAATAATGGAAAATAATTTCATTCAAATGGCTGCCTCGGCTGGCCATGCAGTAGCCTACACGATCGGTCCAATTTTTAAGCACATTATCGATTGTGTGCAGCTGTATTTCACCAATGGCTTCACGAATATTGTCCTTTAAAGCGTCAATTGTCTCTGGCTTGTCGGCGTAACACTTATCTTTGAGGGCACCCCACAAATAATAGTCCAACGGTGTCAAATCGCAGCTCCGAGGTGGCCAAACGACATCAGCTCTGCGGCTGATAATGCGATCTTCAAAAACAGGGCGCAAAACATCGAGTGTAGCTTCGGCTGTGTAGCACGTAGCGCTGTCCTGTTGAAACCAAATGTTGCCAATATCCTCCTCTTCAATTTTTGTAAACAAAAATTCGTTCAACATGGCCCGATAACGATCACCATTGACTGTAACAGCCACTCCTTGCTCATTTTCGAAGAAAAATGGCCCAATTATGCCTCTGGACCAAAATCCGCACCAAACAGTAACTCGTTTTGGGTACAGCGGCTTTTCAATGTATGCGTGCGGCTTTTCTGTGCCTCAAATGTGACAATTTTGCTTGTTTACATACCCGCCAAGATCAAAATGAGCTTCATCTGAAAAGATAATTTTTTTGGCAAAATCGGCATCTTCTGTAAGTCGATCGCAGGCCCACTTAGCTAAGCGAAAACGCATTGGATGGTCAGTTGGCTTCAACTCCTGAACCAATTGGACTTTGTATGGTGTCATACCAAGGTCTTTATGCAAAATTCGTATCAATGATGTCTCCGAAATGTTAAATTCTTGAGAACGACGCTGAATCGATGTTGATGGCGCTTCACGCACACTTTCTGTCACAGCAGCAATATTCTCGGCTGTACGCACTGCTTTTGGCTTTTCACGCTTTGGTTTATCGATGAGAATGCCAGTTTTTTTCACTTTTTTCACAAGATAACGAACATACGGAGCTGACGGTGCTTCTCTTCTTCCAAAATCCGTACGCAATTTTCGCACACATTCTGCAACATTACCATGACTTTCAAAGTAATGTCGCAATATTTCCCAGCGTTGTTCAAGTGTATACACAACCATATTCGTTCAGCGGAAGGATAAAACTAATTATCTGTCAAATCAGACATTAGCTAAGTGTTACCATTCACGAAATTAGCACTAGTTGAAAAAAAAACGTTAGATGGCGGACCCTGTACAAAACTTAGATATTAGGCGAAAAAATTTTAACGGTAGGTAAGAGCGACATCTATGGCCGTGCTTCGCAACTCCCCACTCTCCCTAAATTTTTGCTTTTTTAAAAAAATGTTTAACAAAATTGTCCACATCATTTTCAGCACTCTATAAAATAAGTTAAGCTTTCCAATCTTAGTTTAAATGAGATTCTACTAAATCGAAATTTATTTTTTTTTCAAGTTTTGTGTTGGAAATGATAAAGTTTTGGTTCTATAAGTACATTTAAAAATGCATTTTTAAGCACCTAAAGATATTTTTTCAAAAATTTTTAAAATTTGTTCAATTTTTTTTTTTTTATTAATGAAAATCTTTAAATGAAAGGACAACCATGTCTGTAAATAATTTCCAACTTATTATTGATTCATGCCTCTCTTCTATTCACCACTCTTTAGATCATCGAGAAGGAGCCGTCCATCATCGAAGAATACGATCCCTACAGAAGTTGGCATGGCAGCCAGTACGGTTCCCGTTATTCACTACATGGCCGTGATGCGCACAAAGGTTACACCAGCGGCGGTTCTACAATACATTCGAATAGGTCTGATCGATATTAATTGAACACACACACACACAACTTTACAAAAAAATTCAAAATTTCCTGTGCATGTCTTATCTTGTATGTATTTGTATTGTGTAAACAAAACTTCTATAAAAAAAATTCGTCAAGAACAAAACAAAAAAACAACGCTGTACAGCAAAACAACAAACACTAGATACCAACAGCAACATGATAGTTTACAACAAAATATCCAACACTTTTTTATTACTACTTTATGCTCTAAGTGGCCGTTAAAAATACTTCAATGTTTGTTCAAAACTTAACCAACTACTAACACAACTATTCAAAACAAAAACTGTTCTGACCATATTTTAAACTAATTTTAACTGCTAACAATTTGCCAAAAAAAAAACAACAAATCAATTTCTTATATAAAAGTTTGAAATAATGTGTTCTTGAAGGTCGATACCGATTGATAACGATCATTATGCAATCGTACATTCACGTCCAGGCTCTAGGCATTCCGGTGTTCAAGGACAACGCGCCCGTGGACCGCCAAGTAATCTCTAGTAGTTTATAACTTCTCGATTTATTTTCAATTGTAAATATTTATTAAGTACGCAGCATGTGTTCGCATTAAAAAGACATTTTTAGAGAACAAAAAAAAAATAAAATTAGAAAACAACTATGTATTTTTATCATCGCATTAAGTTTATATATTAATAAAACTAACCCAACGGCAGTACTTAAAAAAGAAATAATAAAAGGAAAAGTCTTAATTTTTTTATTTTATAAAATTAATACTTAATAGAATTAAAATTATTAAAAATAAAAATATAAACAAAACTGAATTGTCCAATAAACACCAATTTCTTATTCTTAAAATTATTATCTTTACAAAATAATTTCCTTTATAATAATTGCTTATTTTTGAATTGTTTTATCGTTTTTAATTGGTTTATAATTTCAATGTATCTAAAATTTAAGTCATTAGTTCATAAAAATTGCATACAAAAAAATGATAAAATTTCTAAAAATGTATTTTGTATAACTCACTATCTTGCTAAATATGCATTTGTATGTATTTGTAAATTGTTAAAAATGTTATTACGAATTGTAAAAATATCAAATAAACAGAAACTCGAAAAATATGGATATTTATAAAGACTGTGTTTATTGGTAAAATTTGTTACCACAAATATAATACAAATCCACCCGCTCTTGAATGGATTTGAAGATAAGATTCTAAGTTTATTTAAGACATTTGAGACAGATATCCCATGTTTTAATTAACACTTATAGTTTTTATTATGAGAAATAGAGTACAAAAACAGAGCATATCCCAAAATTAAGTATAAGTATTCATCAATCTTTTAAAAATAATTTATGCAGATCGCAGACTTTAAATACAGAACTGTCATGTATGAAACAGAAGCATGATCATCGTATGTATAAATCAAAATAAAAAAGCAGATGCTGTTTGAACTGATTTCAGCTAAATACTCTTCTATGTTAATTCTGAAATCTCTATTTATAACCAAAATTCATTCGTTTGTTTTCAGGAGGTCTTAATCACTTGGCCTGCAACCAATCTCTAGAACAAGTAAATGAACCTTCTAATAATCTCAGCAAAACAGATTCATTTATCATTTTCTAAAAAACAGTTGGTTATTTTAATAAAAGAAATAAATTAATTGAGCCGTTTCTTTTGAAAGTGGGGCAAGTCCATTTTTTGTTATAGGTTTGCATTTACATAATTTTAAAAATACTGGTATGCTGGCTATAAAAAATTTAGATTTTTATATACCTAAATGGCCTTGCCTCACTTTCAAAATTAATGAATTATCGTAATCGTTAATTAAAAAATTTTTTTTGAAAGTGGGGCAACTCCATTTTCTTTTTATTGCGAGATATTTAAAGCTTTGCGAGTATGGTAAACTTATATTTAGCCATATTATATTCGATTAAAAATAGTTTCGTTCTAAGATGGACTTGCACTACCTTCAAAATAAACATATTTACAATACCGTTAATACTTAAAACTTCCTTCACCGAAATATAAGGCAATCTTATTTTTAGACCCAAATGTTTAGAAAATGTAATAATGTTTGTAAAACCGGTAAGGAGTCGTGGCTGGTATAGTAAAGTATATATATTCTTGGTCAGCAATACCTCTTAAGTCGATTTAGCCATGTCCGTCTGTCCGTCAGTCCGCCTGTGATCATGATAACAGCCGTCATTTTATAGCTATCGTAACGAAATTCAATATATAAGCTTTCTAAAAATGAGAAAAATCGGATGAAAACCACGCCTACCTCCCATACAAAGTGACTTAACCAAAACGGTAAAATCTCTTCGAATTCCACAAAAATTAATCTTATCACTTCAAATTTTGCACATAAGCTTTAACCTTTAAGATGCACTTTGAGTATGAAATTTGTAAAAGTCGAATAACAATCACATCTACCTCCCATACAAAGTGAGTTTACCAAAACGGTAAAATCTCTTTCAATTCCTCAAAAAGTAATCTTATGACTTGAAATTTTAGTTACACGGTGAAAACTGTTTGCTAAATTTGTATTGTGGTTAAGCAAAACTTTCGCTTGAACCTCAGTCACTTCAAAATAATGCTAGATTTCAGCAGAAACTAATCAAAATTTGCTATTTCAGTTTATAATGAGTTAGCAAAATTTTGAATAAATTCAAGCCAAGTTATTATAAACTGCAAAAGCAAATTTCTGCTAAGTACAAGCAAATATTTGCTAAGTTATTATTAATTGGAATAGCAAATTTTGATTAGTTTTTGCTGAAATCCAGCATATTTTTGAAGTGAAATAATTATTAGCATTAAATCAAATTGAAAAATTACCACCATCTGGAGATTTGAACCTCGGCCGCGTAATTGTAAGTCTAAGAGTTTATCCATTCGATCATCGCAGTTGTTAAGTAATCGTCGCTTAATTTGCTTCATTAAGAATGAGAGCTAGCCTATGATCGTGGGTCCCGAAATAAAAATTTTTTTTTGTTTTGCTGTTTTTAAATATGGTTTTTTTATACAGCATTTTTTTACGAAAGTCCAAAATATTATTTTCTTATAAATTTTTTTATAAACTTTTATAGTTTAAAAAAATATTTTTTTGTCTAAAACATGTAATAATAACAGCGAACTAAAAATAAATGATTTATTTTAAAAAATTTTAAAATGTTTTAACGAAACGAACATGAGCTCTCGGATTCATACAAAGTTATATGAAAACACTTAGAATTTTTTATATAAAATTATGAAAATTTTTTTGATTTTGATTAACGTATTTTTAGAAGCTAAACATTAAAAAAATAGTTTTTTATTAAAATAAAATATTTTCATGTCAAAACTTTGCTTTGTTATGAATTCGAAACAAACACGATATCTCGGATCTATACAAAATAATGTGAAAAGACTTTGAATTTGTTCATATAAATTTCTTCATAGAAAATGATATGAAAAGACTTCAAATTTTTTCATATAAAAATGATGAGAATTTTTTATATTTTAACTAGCATATTTTTAGCAGCTTAAAAAGAAAAAAAAAGATTTTATTATTTTATTAAAATTAAATATGTATTTTCAAATAAAAAAGTCGAACTTAAATCGAGCTCGAAACGAGCACGAGATCTGGGGTTAATACAAAATTATATATTTATTTTTGGAAATATTTGTTTAATAAAAACAACTTTTTTTCATTGTTAGCTACTAATAATACGTCAATTAAAATAAACAAATTTTCATCATTTTTATATGAAAAAATTCTAAATTTGTTCATATAATTTTGTATGGATCCGAGATCTCGTGTTTGTTTCGAACTCGTTTACAAGTCCGAGTCTTTATATAAAAATATTTGATTTTAATAAAAACAACTTTTCTCATTGTTAGCTGCTAATAATACGTCAATTAAAATAAATAAATTTTCATAGTTTTTATATGAAAAATTCTGAATCTGCTCATATAATTTTGTATGAGAAATTTATATGAAAATTTTCTAAGTCTTTTCACATAATATTGTATGGATCCGAGATCTCATGCTCGTTTCGAGCTCGTATACGAGTTCGACTTTTTTATATGAATATATTAAATTTTCTATAAAGAAATGTATATGAAAAAATTCGAAGTCTTTTCACATAATTTTGTATGGGTCCGAGATCTCGTGTGCGTTTCGAGCTAGTTTACGAGTTGGACTTTTTTATATGAAAATATTTTTTTTAATAAGAACAACTTTTTTCATTGTTAGCTGCTAAAAATACGTCATTAAAAACACAACAAAAATTTCATCTTTTTTAAGTTTTTTTTATTTTAAGTTTTTTTATATAATTTCCTATGAGAATTTATGGACATTTTTTTCATATGGCATTTTATTTAGTGTTTATTTTTAATGTATATCATTTTCACTGAAAAATTTTTCAAGTTTTTCTTAGGAAAAGTCACTTAGAAAAATTTTTGGATCCGAGATCTCCTGTTCGTTTCGAGCTCGTTTACGAGTCCGAGATTGCGAATCCGAGATCTCGGATTTGTTAGCGAGTTCGTTTACTAGTCCGAGATTGCGAGTCCTTCAGTCAGTTTGACACTCTCTTCTCTTTCACTTCTGACGTCACATGCACTTGCTCACAAAGAGAGTGGACATGCGCATGGCGGAATCTCGAATATATAATTCTTGAGTGGCCGTCACCCATGGTAGCAGAATACAGTTAAATGCACCAGATGAGAGCATACCATAGAAATAAGAGATAAGGAAGTGGTGTTCTGAAATAAAAGTGCGGCATTTTTCTTACTGGTGTATGTTCACACTAATACAGAAACATTCACTCAGGGCCGCATTCGGTTGTTGCGTACAGCTAGGCCCAGTTTTTTGTGAGGAATTGCATATTAAAGTAAGTGTTCCAATGATGTTTTTAATAGAACCCATTAATTTCATTTCTTTTATTTAAACAATTATGTATGGGCATTTTCGCCAAAAGGTCTACCACGACTGAAAAATTAAATGTTACTTAAAATTCGTTAAAACCTCCATAATAGAGAAAAAAGTTTAAATTTGTATTGTGAGAGTACTGAGAGCTGATCTCTATTTGAATTTAAAAAAAAAGGCAGCAAACATGATGAATGGCAACAAAAGTTAAAATTTTATAAGTATAATAAATACTCGATTAATACAAAGTTTTATTAAATTTTTTTCAGTTTTGGATTGTAACAGTTCTGAATTACACGTTACATGTTTTTCCAGTTCAATTAAATAAATAAAACTATAAAATATTTACACTTCTTTGAAGGAAAAAATTTGTCACATAACGTACAAGGTTGTCCATATTCGAAGCGCCCATCTGGCAACACTGTAACTTTCCGCAGTGATGCCAAATCGAATAATGACATACCGCGTTTGAAGCGTCATTCCAAGCAAATGTTTACAATGGAACAGTACACGCCACGCGAACGCTCTAAAATTGTTGAAATTTACATTCAACAAAACAAGTCAATAGTGAAAACTCAACGTGCTTTCAAAAAAATAAATAAAGTGAAAAGTGCGCCTTCCAAGAAAACGGTAAACAAACAAAATTGCCGTATTTATGCCACAGAAAATCCACAAGAGATTCAAGAGGTACCTCTTCACGATGCAAAATTCACTGTTTGGTGCGGCGTTTGTGCTAAAATGCTCATTGGGCCGCTCTTTTTCGAAGATGATAATGGCCACAGAGTTACTGTCAATCAGGAGCGTTATCGCGATATGATAAACAATTTGTTCATGCCAATCGTTCGTCGAAAGCGTATCAGGGCACTACTGGTTTCAACAAGACGGCGCGCCACCACACACAAGCCGCACTACAATCGATTTCTTGAAGCAATTGTTCCCTGGCCGTTTGATGTCAAAAAATGGTGATTTCGATTGGCCGCCAAGATCACCAGATTTAACGCCTCCAGACTTCTTTTTGTGGGGTTATTTGAAATCAAAGGTTTACGTCAACAAGCCAAAGACCCTAGAAGAGCTGAAAACCAACATCCGTCAAGAAATAACCGCCATTCCGTTTGTATAAAAATAATTAAAAAAGATTTTTCAACGAAACAATTATGAATATGTAGCAATATTATTCCAGAATTTATTAAAAAACTTTCATAAAAAAAACTCATGCATACTTCGCAGATTTTTTTCGTTTGTATTGATGCAGGTAAAAACCACTTCTATTTTATGTCACGTAACGTATCATGTTTGGTGGCTTCTATCTGAAAGCTGAACTTTTGACAACTCTTAGCTTTTACACCTTGTATAGCGCGCTTAGTAAACTATTGAAAAATCATAATAAGAAAACTGTAATTTTTCTTTGTTTTTCTACTCATTAAAGTCGTACGACTGTCACGTGCGTAGCTAGGGAAATGCCCATATTATATTTTTTCATCTATGCCGAGATCATATCTATTAAATAACTTTACAAAACAAAAGAAAACAAATTCATTAAAACATATAATTAATCATAATAATAATAACATATATTCATATGGCATGAAATAGTCGTAAGTTACATTTGAAAAATTTTACAGGAGAAGCAAATTCTTGCTAAATTTGAAAATAATTGCACTAAGGGGCTTTTAGAACTTTGTTAATAAAAACGGAGTTTTTCGTTGTAGGAGTGTAAAATATTTCAAGAAGATCTATTTTAATACGGTGCATCATAATCAATCAAAATGTTTTTGATTTTTTGACAATTTATGGCTTTTTTATTTCATATGATGATTTGTTTTAAAACTATGATGAGATACTACGATATTATAATGGCCGGAAGACTATGTATGATCTTCAAACATATTTTCTTCAATTAGGGATTTTTGCGTATTAAATAATATTCTACTATAATATATTTTTTGCAAAATAGATTTGTTTTTATCTAACAACTTCGTTTAAGCACGCAGTTCCTTTCCATTTATTTCTATGTCCAAGATGTGCGGAAATCTGAAAAGAAACACAATTATCTTTTAATATTGTTTGAATATACTGAAAAAAGGGCGCCCTAATAATGGGTGGCCCCTTCAAAAATAGAATGCGGCCTTGCAGTATTGCAGTATATAGAATGCGGATCGCTAAAAAACTGCGGTCTCTTTTTTGTGATTTTTCTAATATTTTTGAATAGAAATATATTAATTTGCAATTGATATTCACTTTGTGAAAACTACTTTATTATAAATACCGTGATTTTTCTTTTAAAAACACACCGGTGTGGGCATCATTACCTGTGAAAGGGAATCGCACTGTTCTTAAATTTTTGACTATTTTCACAGCTGTGCACAATACAACGCATGTTTATAATACTGTTTAAAGTTTATTTTGTATTATTTAACACTTTTTAGTGTTCACAACCACTTATTAATTAATTTTTTAAAACTTTTTTGCAAGCACAGCGATTCTATTTGTTTTTTTTTCTACGAGCGACTCGAACTGTCAAAAAAACACACGAAAAATGCCGCACTACACGTACACTGTATGTGTGCGAAACACCATTTCCTTCCTTTTTATTTCTATGGAGCACTTACACTGTATGTGTGCGAAACACCCCAGTAGTTCCCGGCATCATTGACGAACTTTTCGTGATGATTTCTTAAAGGAAGTTTCTGCTTGAGCTGCTGGACTTAAAAAAAATTCATGCAACATATAATGCAAAGCACCGGTTGTCAGGGCCTAACTTATTCCACTCCATTACAACAACTTCAAGATATTCATGATTTTTGTAATTCGCCGAATCGTTCAGAGCCTAAACAGTAGAGTTCGCAAACTATCGATGACACTGTCGATACTATCGATAATTTCACACTATCGTGACTATCGACAGTTTTGAACTGACTTTCGATGGTTTTCGATAGTATTTAAATATTCATTGACACCACTGTTTAGGTGTCATTGCCATTGCTGTCGAATTCGTTTGATTTTGACAATTTGGTATAATTATTTCTATTTTGTAGAGTGAAAGCTCAGGTGATGTTTCTTATAAATGTATGAGCATTGTAATGATTTGGAAGATGGGTGATAGTAAGTTAGAGGTTGAAGGGATGGAGTAGTTTCGGTGAAGATTTGTTTTAATTTTGCACAGCTCAAAACTGACAGGAAACACGCTTGCAGGGAGACTATTCCACAACTTTACCGCACAACGAATTATCACTACAACGTCAGGTTCTACGTATAATCAAGGTTATGGTAAAGGAGTGAGCTTGGACAGCTTCCCGAGTGGACCTGTAAAACATACGGTGTGGTGGCGTCAGGCCATTCGAAACCAACATTACGTCGATTTCCAATAGAGTTGAGAGAGGATGAAATATTTTTATCTCCTACCAAATATATCGCACGACGTTGAATTCGGTCCAGAAGCACGTTTCGATTTTAATTCCTTGAGGCATTTTTTTAATATTCCTGTCTATTTTTCGTTAACGAAACTTCCTCAATATTTCGATATTGGGTTCGTGCATGATAAATCCCGACGTTTCTGCATTGCGTTTTGTACGAATTTGGAACATTTATATGAAATTTTCGTCAATGAAATGTATGGCCAAATCGGCGTGTTTCGTCAAGGATCAAGAAAAATCGTACATGATTCATTTGAGATTTCTTCAAGACTGGAACTACTGGGACCATTTTCTTATTTTTTATTTCTATGGAGCATACTGCCGGAAATCTCAAAACGAAGCAAAACTTCTTCTTTCTTTTCTTTTGTTTCCATTCGCCACACCGCTGAATTTGACAGACATGGCAGTATGGAAAGAGAGCACAGTCAGCGCTGCAGCTACCTCAATCCTTCTACCATGCCATCACCCTGGGCTCTTAAGAGCTCTCTCGTTTCACACGTATTCTCACGCTCTCTCGCCTTGTCGCTATTGAGACAGCAACGAGATTGCTTTTTATGATACTTCACAGCGAGATATTTTGTGTATGAAAATGGCAAGTGAAAATGTGTATGGAAAATAGTTTATGATTTCAAACGCTCTTCCAAGAATGCAAGGAGTTGTATGTTAAGTTTCGTTCCAAGGAATTAAGAAAATATAGTTAAAAGGCATTATGAATTGTCTCAGAAGGATGTTCTGGCATTATATGGTGAAAAAATGCAAAGACTTTATAAAGAAAAAAAGAAATTCCTTTTGGATAAAGCCATGGTAGAAGAATACAGGTATATGCACCAGATGAGAGCATACTGCCGGAATTGTCAAAACGAAGCAAAACTTTTTCTTTATTTTCTTTTGTTTCCATTCGCCACACAGCTAAATTTGACACACATGGCAGCATGGAAAGAGAGCACAGTCAGCGCTGCATATACCTCTATCCTTCTACCATGGATAAAGCAAGGAATTGTATTTCTGAAATGAAAGAAAACTTTGTTGAAAGCAGTGCCAAAAATAAACAAAATAAAATTAAAATTACATTATGTTAATTAATAAATTTGAAATATGTACTTGTATTTGAATGTTTTTTTTCAGCGGAAAATTTTTTCTGCTCACAATAACACGCTCATTTTTATTTTGACAGGCACTGCTCTAAAACAGTGGTGGGCAAAATTAAAAGTGAGACTGTATTGAAGAGAAAAGAGCACTGAAAAAAAAACAATTTTCTTCAAATCGGTTGTGGAAAAGAATTAGCAGCAGAAAATGATCTGCCCTGTATTGCTAATTATACGCTAACTAGAGCCGATAATGAAAATTTAAGCTGCTTAAGGTGTTCTTCTCTATTTTTATTTTCTTCTATTAAAAATCCATTCAGTCTATCAAAAAGACATTTTTTTTTCTTAACATAGAGATTTTCTCTTTCTAAGCCCACAATTTCCTCAAATTCATTATGAAAAAAATATTGGTAATGCCTTTTAATAGATTGTTCCGTTTTTATTTCCAACGACATATAGCACAACAAATATTGCATGCCATCAAAAGCGTTTGGAAGCATAAAGTGAATTTTGCTTGTTGCATTGTTTGCCATATTTGCACGAAAAATTCTACTTGTGTATAGACAAAACAATTCAGTATCATCCGAAACGATGCTGCCTCTTACTGGCATGGCAAAATTAGACAAGGTAGTGTAAGGGCGGAGAGCCGGTGATCAAACTGTCAAAACAAAGTTGGCATTTCATTCAAAATCTGCAACCAATGAGAATGCAATATGAAAGCAAGAATTGGCAAAAATACCAAAATGGTTTGAGTTTGACAGTTAGAAAGAGAGCACATTCAGCCCTAACACTACCTTGTCTAGTTCTACTATAGCCACTGGTTGTTTGTCGAATGAGCTAAAGAGCATGAGAATACGTGTGACTCTTGGCAAAGCCAAGGCGCATTTAAAAGGTTGTGGCACTTGAGAGCGAACTCGGTCGAACTGTCAGAATGGATGAAAATAAATGAAGAAAATGAATGCTTAGAACAAGGAAAAGCACAGTGACAGTTCGAGCAAAGGCGGCAAAAAGAGTGCATTTCTCTCAAGTGCCACAACCTTATAAATGAACCTTAGTCGGTTTCATGGGGTGCCGACGACTGCTTTAAAATTACTGTTGTTATCATGATCACAGACGGACAGACAGTCGGACGGACATGAAGAAATCGAGGTATAAAAATAACTCAAATCTGAGACATGCAATTTTAAAGTTTCTTGATTTGATGTGAATGTTTGTTTATTATTATTTGCTTTTAATATATTGCTTTTCATAATTATCTTTAAGGGCAGGTTTTCATGAAGCTCGACCAAACAACTCAATTTTTTTTTTCGATAGCTTATGATGTGTGTGATATGTTCCCAAAGCGGTTTAACCGATAATGGTTTCTTAAAAAAAGTTATCGCATACGAAAGGAACCCATATTTCCATAAATGAACTAGAAAAAATCGTAACCAATACGCGTTTTCTGAAAAATCATTTAATTCAAACTGGTGATTTGAATTTTTTTAATATTTATTTTCAAGTATTTTCAATTTATTGAATCCTAAGCCTGAACCTAAAAAATCAGATTTTGGCCGGTTGCTTTTTAGAGCACTTTCCAGAGCGAAAAAAGTGAGAAAAAGTTACTAAAAATTCACATGTAAACCATTTTTGTAGTTTTTATCTATTTATTGATATTCAAGCTCCAATAAATACAACGTCACGTGCACGCCAAAACTATGAATATGAAAAAATTAGATTTTGGGTTTATTGCTGTTTCTGATGCAATTTCCTATAAGGAACATTGTATCAACATATGAAATAGGAATGTGGATCATATCTGCCGCAATACTACAGTTCTAAATCAATAAAAGTGTTTTTTAAATTTTTCTATATTTTTCTAGCACAAATATTTAAACAAAATTGGAATTTTTTTGCTACCCAAAACAACGAATGTGTTCTTAAATCCATTAGAAGTAAGGTAGACTAACCAAATTTAAATCATAAAATGAGGGACCTAATGCCCACATATCTGCAAACCAAAGTGTCAGGAAATAACATATCTACAACATTCATACTACATTACTAAATTGTAAGCATGTAAAATGTATAAATTTTTATGCATGCCAAAACAATGAATGTGTTTTAAAAAGTCCATTAAAGAGAGGAAGGCCATCTAAATTTTAAACTATTAAATAACTAAATACTTGCCATTCGGTAAAAAAAAATTTTAAAAATCTTATTTCCCTAATTTTCAAAAGCTTCAAACCTTAAAACTCGTTTTCCGCAAAACTATAACAAAGCACATTCATGATTTTTTTCATGCAGGTGGCGATAATATAATTTATAAAAATATTTTTTTGTTTTTTTATAAATATCAGATGACATGAACATGCTATACGATGGAAGCCGTTTGGATAACCTTTTTCAACGGGTTGTTTGGCGGCGTGTGGACACTTCACATTACAATTTTATTCATAAAAAAATATATATTCCTATACTTTACGAATCAATAAATAGCTGTCATAAAACTCAAGGTGTTCATTTACTTCCTTTTATGAAAAAAAAATATCAAGAACATTACCGTGTTTTTGGACCTCTAGGTGAGAACTTGCCTTTAAGGTTCTCACATCTTGCGACTGAAAATAAACTCAGTCCAATAATTTATATAAGGTTATGGCACTTGAGAGCGAGCTCTGTCAAACTATCAGAATGAATGAAAATAAAGCAACAAAATTAATGCATAGAAAACAGGGCCCGAAAATAACTGTTATTTTGCAATTTTCAGATGAAAAAGGCATAACGAAAAAGTAGCCGGAGGACATTTTTAAATATATCATTATTATCGTAATGGCAGTAGCTTCGCGAATATTAAATGCCTTTTAAATTTTTGGCTGTTACTATAAAAATTAAAATTAACTGTTATTTTTTGCCTTTTATTTTTTCGGGCAAAAATAACTGTTACTTTTGACTTTTATTTTTAAGTCAAAAATAACAGTTATTTTGTGCCTTTTATTTTTTCGGTCAAAAATAAAAATAAAAAACTTTAAAAACTAAAAAGTTTTATAGCTCAAAATGTGCGCGCTAATGAAACGATAAAAATTGCATAAATTTTTTTTGCCGCTCAAGTGGCCTTTAAAAAATTCAAATTGCCTGATATTTTTGACCGAAAAAATAAAAGGCACATAATAACTGTTATTTTTGACCAAAAAAATAAAAGTCAAATGTAACAGTTATTTTTGCCCGAAAAAATAAAAGGCATTAAATAACTAGTATTTTTATCGGAAAAAATAAAAGTTAAATGATAACTGTTAATACCTGACTTTTTTGATAAAAACCATAACCGGTACGGTCCCTGATAGAAAATAAAGCACAGTGACAGCTCAAGCAAAGGCCAGAAAAGAGTGCATTTCTCTCAAGTGCCACATCCTTATAAATGAACCTGAACTCAGTCAGTTTTGTTTTATCAAAGATAGATCAAGTCACAATTACTGACAAGGTAGTAGCGTAGACTGGCTTTTTTCTCACGAGCGGCGATAAGAAGTTGTCAAAATTAGCTGTTTATGCAATTAATCAAAGAAAAGTGAAAAAAGCGACGAATTAAGCATAGCTAGTCTGCAACAACAAACTAAAAATATTTCAATCAACTTCGCGAATAAAGTTAATGAATCAAAGATAAGTTAAAAATAAGCACATAGCTAGTCAACAGCAGCAAACTACAACACTCTTTAGCTGTTTTTGACAACTACCAATCGCCAAAAGACTGTCACGGCTACCTTGCCAAATAATTATACCATGGATCAAATGATCCCACATATTCTTTTGGAATAAAATATTTTTTTTTAATAAATTAAATTTATTATTTTTTAATTTTTCTTTGTTTAGTATTGTTAGAGTCAAAAACACTAAAATATAAAGTTGAGTATATGTATATTATTTCTTTAGTTTAAGTATAAGTGTTTAAACTAAAAAACAGAACTCAAATTAAATGAATTGAAAAAACTTTATAATTCTGTCCAACTTGAGAAGTTAAAATTACTAAAGTTGGATTTCCTCTTTATTTGTTTTTAGTAAATTATATGATTTTATCTCCAGCTGTGCTTGTTATCGGTCTCAACTGTTTATTAAACGTATCTCAAAGTGAAACACAGCTCACTTTATCTAAAGATTGTAGCAACGTGTTTGCGTAGAGTTGCCAAGAACGATTAATTTAATGTGTGTTGATGAAGTTGCAACACTCAATCACGCTCTCTTACTTTCTGATTCTTGTTTTTAACTCTCTCTCTCTCTCTCTCTCTCTCTCTCTCTCTCTACTCGCTCTTTCGAGCACAGTATGCTAATTGTAGTATTTGTATTGAAAAAACATATATGAATATGAATGAATATGAATGAATATGAACTGTCTATTTGAAGCAATGGTAAATGCTGTGGAATCTAAAAAACTTTAAATCATAATGGGAAAAATTTGATTGCGAGCTCAAAAAAAGTAGCGTCATTGAACCATTTAACAGTTAAAAATCCATTTGTTGTCCGATTTTTGACGGAAGGTTCTACTTAAAAGTACTACAAATAAAAATATTATCGATATGTTTGAATGTAGAAACAAATTAAATTTATAATCACGATGCACAAAAGAAATAACGTATTAAGGAGTCATTTGTAAAGGCCCTTCATACAACAAATCATATAAAAAACCTAATTCCACGTAAAACGGAAAACAATAAAAAAAATTTTAAATTAATGACAGCATATTTTAAATACTTCTTCAATTAATAACTTTGAAAATATATACAATTTTTGAATTTTTGCCAAGTTTTAGAAAAGGGCGTTCCATATTTTTGACTTAGATCATTGTTTTCTAAGCTATCCTATTTGAGTCGAAAAATCCTGATTTGTTGGGAAAGTCACGCAAACAAGCACAAGTGCATCATAAAAATATGTAAATTATTAATATAGTAGTTATATATAAATATTGCTCCACAGTTGCAATAAAAGAGTCATACTCACTGGCACTTATAGTTCTATAAATTACTTTCTATCTTTCTCTTGCTATCTCTTTATCATATCGCTTAGTCAGAGCCGGACTAAAAAGGGTACATTGAGGACTCTTACCACCTTCTTGCTAAAGTGCAATATTTTCGAAAGCTTTCCATGTTCATAACCAGTATAGGGCAATTTGTATTTTACGGTACCAAGAAATAACTACAATGTAGGCTTGTTGTAATGTGATTGCTTAAACGACACGTTTAATAACAGCAAAACTGTTATCTTTATCAAAAGATAAAGATAAAAACAGCAAACAGTTAGAAAAACACGTATTAAAAAAGCTGACCTTAACATCTAGTTCACTTTCACTTTATTTTGAACCTACTTTGTTAATATATCATGCATGGTATGTACTAGCAACCCACTCATGGACAATCGTTCGGAAATGTAGACTTATCGGTTCAGAAATTAAAGTAACTAAGTTATTATAAATTAGGCTGTGGCGGTGTAAGAAAGTTAAAATTTTTAACATGTTTTATATTCTCTATTATTTCAAAAAACTATTTTTACAAAATTAAAAAGGAAAAGGACCAAAAGCAGTAACAATGTTATCTCAAAGGTCATAAACTTCTCAAAACCTTTAAATTTGTTTACTTTTAAGACTACTTAAGTGTGATTTTGCAGCAGACGTTTTTGTCACAATGATTATATCATAAAAGTTTTTGCTATTCTTAGAAAATGATTTAAATTCCTACAGACTTTTAGTGTACAGTTTTGTAAAATTGAATAGAAATAGAAAAAAGGAATTTATCCATAGCTAATATAAAGTCATCAAAAGTTAAAGAATATTACCAAAGAATTAATATCGATTCGGTTTTATTCAGGATTATAACCTACAGATCCACTTTTTCGAATTATTAAATTTGAAAAGTGTTATGAGTTATTACAGCTAAAGCAAAATTCTAAGAATAAAGTTATCTTAAACTAGATCAAAGCTTAAATACCCACACATTATATTCAAAGTTATGCATGCTTGATGACGCTACTTGCCTTGAAAGATTTGCCACAATTAATATGTAGAATTGGTTTAAAATAGCTTAAAGTAAGTGTCAAATATACAGTAAATTTTTCTAGAATTTTTTGTAAGTTATGCTATTTTGATCAAATCACTTTGTAAAGCAGACAGGCTGCTTCGACTGTTGCATTTTACACAGCAGACAGCAGCAGCAGCCGAACATGGACTATGATATCTCCTCGTGAACTACTGCTTTGACTATTGAATTTTACGTAGCAGACAGAAGCAGTCGAATATCGACAACGACTGCTGAGTATATGCTCTTGCTGTAGCTGCTGATCACTTTTACTATTACTGCCCATCCACAGCACATGTTTTGGAGCTGTTGCTATTTATTGAGCAGAAATTTAAACACTGTATTCAGTGTTGGGAACACTGACGATTTGTCATCCTTTTGACGAATTTTGGCACCAATTATGACGTGACGATTTTCTTTGATTTGTATGCCAAAAATGACGATTTTAAGTTGTCTCGTTTTTTTACTATTAAAAATTTAAGTTGGCAAGAGTTTCAAGTTTAGATACAAATTTAATTTCAACTTAACTTGGTCAGTGAAAGCACACTGCATTGTTGCTGTTGCTGTAAGACTGTAACAATAATGAAGTGTGTGTGTGGCATCTGATGTTTTATTTTCTTTCTTTCTTTCTTTCTTACGTTCTTTCTTTTTTTCTTGCTTTTTGCCGCCAAGCGCAGTTCAATTTGATTATATTGCAGTTCAAATAAAGTATTCTGTTCTGCTATTTTTACTGAAAACTGAAGCGTTATTTTCAGTCTTGATATTAAATTACCTTGCGGTAAAATACAGGGTCCGCCATCTACCGTTTTTTTCAACTAGTGCTTATTTCGTGAATGGTAACATTTAGCTCATGTCTGATTTGACAGATTATTAGTTTTATCCTTCCGCTGAACGAATATGGTTGTCTATATGCTTGAACAACGCTGGGAAATATTGCGACATTACTTTGAAAATCATGGTAATGTTGCAGAATGTGTGCGAAAATTGCGTACGGATTTTGAAAGAAGAGAAGCACCGTCAGCTCCGTATGTTCGTTATCTTGTGAAAAAGTGAAAGAAACTGACATCCTCATCGATAAACCAAAGCGTCCTCATCGATAAACCAAAGCCAAAAGCAGTGCGTACATCCGAGAATATTGCTGCTGTGGCAGAAAGTGTGCGTGAAGCGCCATCAACATCAATTCACCGTCGTTCTCAACAATTGAACATTTCGGAGACATCATTGATACGAATTTTGCATAAAGACCTTGGTATGACGCCATACAAAGTCCAATTGGTTCAGAAGTTGAAGCCAACTGACCATCCAATGCGTTTTCGCTTCGCTAAGTGGGCCTGCGATCGACTTACAGAAGATGCCGATTTTGCCAAAAAAATCATCTTTTCAGATGAAGCTCATTTTGATCTTGGCGGGTATGTAAGCAAGCAAAATTGTCGCATTTGGGGCACAGAAAACCCGCACGCATACATTGAAAAGCCGCTGCACCCAAAACGAGTCACTGTTTGGTGCGGATTTTGGTCCAGAGGCATAATTGGGCCATTTTTCTTCGAAAATGAGCAAGGAGTGGCCGTTATTGGGCCATGTTAAACGAATTTTTGTTCACAAAAATTGAAGAGGAGGATTTGGTTTCAACAGGACGGCGTTACGTGCCACACAGCCGAAGCTACACTCGATGTTTTGCGCCCTATTTTTGACGATCGCATTATCAGCCGCAGAGCTGATGTCGTTTGGCCACCTCGGAGCTGCGATTTGACACCAATGGACTATTATTTGTAGGGTGCTTTCAAAGATAAGTGTTACGCCGACAAGCCAGAGACAATTGACGCTTTAAAGGACAATATTCGTGAAGCCATTGCTGAAATACAGCTGCACACAATCGATAATGTGCTTCAATATTGGACCGATCGCGTAGGCTACTGCATGGCCAGCCGAGGCAGCCATTTGAATGAAATTTTTTTTCATTATTGACCGGAAGGATTGTACTTTCAAATAAAAAAAGAAATTTGAGAAAATATCCAGTAGTTTTTTTAAAGAATTTAAAAAAAAATTATTTGGCGGACCCTTTCTTGCCTTGAAATCAAATTCTAGTGAGAATTTTTTCTGAATTTCAAACTCTAATTGATTCTTATGGTTTTTACTTGTTTTATTACATTTATTCAATATTATATTAATAGTCATTGAATTTTTAAAGATATTATTTAATATTTTTATTTATACCTGAGTATACTTATTTAAATAAATATACTTTTGAAGAAAAATGTATTGCGTTATTTGTAGTAAATGACGATTTTGACGATTTTCATGGTGTGAAAATGACGATTTTTTCTTTTTTTTTTTCATCCCATCCCTGACAACTCTTGGTATAATTATTTGACAAGGTAGCCGTGACAGTTTTTTGGCGATTGGTAGTTGTCAAAAACAGCTAAAGGAGTTGAAGCATGGTGTAGGAAATCAGGGTGTAAGTCACGTCGACGTCGTTATGCAATCCAACACGATTTTTTGCAATGAAGCTGTCAAATTTGTGCATGCGTGAAAGAGACGGAAAGGTTGATTTTGTGTGGTTTGACAACTTAAGTGTTGGATTTTTGCAACAAAAATTAAAATTTGCTAACACCTTGTTTTCTGCCACCATGAGTTGAAGTTTGCTGCTGTTGACTAGCTATATGCTTATCTCTATCTTTTCTTTGATTCATTAAATTTGTTCGCGAAGTTTATTGGAATGTTCCTAGTTTGCTGCGATTGACTAGCTGTGCTTAAGTCGTTGCTTATTTCTTCACATTTCTTTGATTAATTGCATAAACAGTTAATTTTGACAACTACCCACCGCCGCTTGTGAGAAAAAAGCCAGTCGTCGCTACTACCTTGTCAAATAATTATACCATGTACCAACTTATAGCCCCGGTCTCACGCAGCCTCTGCACAAAGTTCCTGCTTCGAAACATTCTCTCTCTCTCTTCGGAATGAGAGCGAGTTTTAACAATTTGCGCACACGTTCATTCTCATGTTTTTGCCATAGTTTTAGTTTAAGTTTAGTCTGGGCTCGGTGTTGAAACAGTTTGCGTGTTTGGCGTAAAAACACTCGTAAATGCATAGCGTGAATTTCCGAGTTTCGCATTATAAAACTGTCTGTTGTGTTTAGTAATTTTTTTGTTTTTTTTTTTCTTTCTGGTTGTTTGTTTACCGTAGCTGTTACCTGAGTTTGCTGTTCTTTGTGTGATGTGCGTCCCTTCAACGACAACGACTGATTTATTTAGTAAATCAACAACAGCCACATTTATGTGCAGTATTAAATACAAAATAGTAGAAAGAATATAATAATTTAAAAAAAAAGGTAAAACAACGTGTGACCTTTGTTTGTTGTAAAATTTTTGCAACTTCAGTAGAATACTTCCTCAACCCAAACACCAACACAAATACTTTTTGCGAGATCGATTTTATGCAACACAAATAAAAAAAAGAGTGTAAAATGTCGCAGTGTTGAAAAATTTAAAATATTTATAAATAAAGAAAAAAACACGGACAACAAGTGCCGACGAATGAAACTTGGGGATATTCCGTGTTTCAGTTTTACATTTAATTGGTGTGAGTCAGACACCCTGACATGAATGCTGATGCCCAGCTAGTGCCTTGGTCAGCGATTACTTGATACTTCCTACACAATCCACTCAATTGTAAGTCGCAACAAATAATTTCTAAGCACTGCAGAAAAAATATTTAAAATTAGTGATTCTTTGAAGCGTGTCCAAAGTATAGTTCTATCGCTTTATTGAGGGGTTTTTTTTAAGTTTTTTGTCAGTTTGTGTATGCACAAAAATGACAAAATAAATATATTTTTTGTTCTGTTAAATAACAAAGATAAAAATAAAATAATAATAAGCGGCAAACTAAGCCAAATAAAGCGAAATAAGTAAAAGTAAAGCACGAGTAAAACCCTTAAAAAAGATAAATAAAACAAACGAAGCAAGTGCAAAACATACTTAAAGCAGCTGACGATTACCAACCATCATCTTAGCAACAATGACGTCATAGTGACATCAAAAGTCGTCAACCCCACTAACCGGAGGCAGAAAATATAGCAAACATGTGTGAGTAGAACAAATGAGAAATTTGTGTACATTATCTTACAGAAATAATAAATCTCTGGAGAAGTAAAATAAAAAGCTATTTTACATGAATAATTCATTAAAAAATTGTATTTAAGCTATTTTATTGCAGTTCAAATTTCTATTGAAACTTGTTTTAAGACGACCTTTTTTAAGCGTTTTTTTTTTTGCGCAGCATAAATAGCTCATAATATTATACAGCTTAATGCTTCAAAAATATTTTTACACGGTTCCTATCCGGTATTGTCACTACACAACAATTTTGGTAAATCTATCACTTTTATCACGCACAATATGTAACTTCTTAAAATAAAAACCCCATTTTTTTATCAATCAATTTATTAAATAAATTTGATTTCAACTTTAATAGGTATTTTGAAATAATAATTTTCGTTTTTGTCGCGATTGCTCTCACGTTTTTTTTCGCAAACGCTGCTGAAAAATACTGAATTTTGTATGTGTTGAAATACATTTATTTCTTTAATATTCAGTATTTTCAGCCGCGTTTGCGAAAAAAAATTGGTAATGACAAGGGCGCCGGAAGCTAATTTCATCTGGGAGGCCGTACAAATGGGTGTACTAAAAAATCACCAAAATTTCATAAAATAAACATGAATAGATTTAAACAACACTTTTATTTTAGTTTCAAAATATAAAAAAAAAATTAAACTAAAAAAATATTAAAATTTCATTATTTTTAAAAGTTTTTCCAATTTCGATTTTAGAGATCATTTTTTAAAGCATCTTTCATATGATAATATGAAAATATAAAAAATAATTGTTGCTTTTATAGATCAAGACTAGGTATATCTTTCTTTACATGGTTTAAATGCAATAAGGTACAAAAAGTTATATAAATTTAAATTATTCCAAAATGTTTCTTTCTGTCCTTGCGAGAAACAAACTCTTTCACCACCTACATCAAATTCAATTCTTCGGTTTTATCTTTGTGAATGTGTATAAGTGCCGCATGATAGAGTCGTTTCTGTGTCATAGTTGTTCAAAGATACGTTTCAAGTCGTCTTAGTGCACTAAAAAAATGCTCAGCTGAAGCTGCTAATGCAAACACAGTCAAAACCAAAGCAACAAGTTTTTCAACTTCATTTAATAGTTTTTTCAGTGTATCCGAATTTTTTTTCAAATTGGAATTGCAGTAGAAACTCTACATTTTGTTCTATCTTTTTGCAAACACAGAGAAAGAAAATGGTTATCCGAAAGCATGCTTATGAAAAAGAGAGAAAGAAGAGAAAAATATACAATACAAAAATATTATCGTTGTAAAAAAACTGATGTTTTTTATGACTTTTGAACTTTTATTTTTAAATTGTTTATGTAGCTTAATAAGCGGGGGGCAACTTCCCCCTTTCCCCCGTTTACTACGCCAATGGGTAATGAACACGGCCTTCTAAGTAACGATACCATTTCATTAACCCTTGTTCCACAAACACTTTTCAATACGTATTCTCAAATGGAAAATTTTTTTCTACTAAATTTATTCGTAATTTTTAGCCACGAATAGAATTTGTATGGACGTAGTTTGGTACACATTTCGAATACTTTATTCGTATTCGTACAAAAACAAACGTATATTGTACGAATACATTTACGAATGATCCTAATACCTAGTTACGAAAAAAACTTCGTTCCTTCTACGAATAATGAGTACGGCCAACCTACGAATGAACTTTTTGTAAATACTACGAATGTAATGGAAGAAATTACGAAGTTATTCCTACAAATGTTAAGGAATGATATCTCTAAGTAGTATAAGATCATTCTTCGTAGCTACACATAGCAAGGGGCATTTTATTCAATAACGGATATTAACTTTGACGATAAGCAAATTTATGTTTTACAGTCATTGTAAACAAGCAGAAGACAAAGTAAATAAATTTAATAAAAAAATTAATGTTTTCCAAAAAGTCGTCTTGTTTTTCTATCATAAAGATGATCCAATTTGATTTTTTTTTAAATTTTTCCTAAACTTAATAGAATGACAAAAAATCCTGCAGCATTTAATTTTAAGAAAGTTGCAGTGATCTAGGCGAGAGAAAAGCTTCTTATTCAAAAGCGACAGAAAAAAATTAAATAAAATTTTTAAATATTTCGAACATGATACGAGAACGATTTTTACACGATCTTTAAAATATATTAGATTTTCTTAAGTGTAAAAGCCCGTGCCGTACAAAATTAGTACCAAAAATCCGAGTAAATAGCATTATATAGGTTACATTGTATTTTTGTTCATTCTAGATTCCTTTATGCCTTTGGTCCCCCTTAGAACAAATCCTGCGGACGCCCATGAGTAGGTATATTTAACTCATGCCATGAAACAAATCTACCTTCCTTTTCCCCTAATTGCAAATCTTTTCGATTTTCAAACTAACTATTTAAAATTTTTAAGTTACAACACTGTCCCTATCCCCGCTCAAAAACAAGTTTGTCTGTATAGTAAAAAATTTACGTGTTGTGCAAACTTTAAATTTTTTCATTTTGGCGCCTGTTACACGTTCAATATATATTGATCAATATACAGTATCGTGATATTTATTGAGCGTGTAGCATGCAATATTGACGGATCGTGATCCAGATCGCAAAATATTTAAATATTTTGAAATCTAGATCGCGGATCGCAAAACTGTCAATAAATATTGAACGTGTAGCATATTTTGTGTCATCAATACGCGATACAGCAGTAGGCAGTGAAATAAAAATTAGCGGTATTCACGGTATTCACTTGTCTGTGCATTTAAGTACTTGTGCAGTTAGGTTTTCGTGAACACACTTAGCAAAAATTTTATGAATACTGACGTGATAAATATTGAACGTGTAGCATTCAACCGCGATCCATCAATCCATGAATTTGGATCGCGATCCAAGTATCACAATAAATATTGAACGTGTAACAGGCGCCTTTCGTTTGTATATTGTCATCGTTCACGTTAAGGGCAGGTTCTCATCTTGAGGTCCAAGAACACGGTGATGTTCTTGGTTTCTTTTTTCATGGAAGGAAGTAAATGAGAACACGTTGAGTTTTTTGGCAGTTATTTACTGATTTTTAAAGTGTCGAAAAATATTTTTTCGGTACCTAACAGTGTAATGTGAAGTGTCAAAACGACGTCAAACGTCAGGTTGAAAAAAAGCTACCCAAACGATCTCAATCGCACAGCACGTTATTAGAGTGTATCGACTTGTATGGGAAAAATCTGATCACCAATTCCGGTACCATAATTAAATAGTATCTATATAAAAAATCCTTTCGATTGTTATACGTTTTTTTTTTTTATCTGAACCAATTTTGGCGTCCCCCGAAATGCATTTTTGTGCATTTTTAAGGAACTTTTGTACTGGAGACCCACTTATTATTGGTCTGAAAAGAAAATCAAGCTTATCAATCAATTCCTTACATATAAAAACATAGAACGGAAAATTTTCATCCCATTTGACCAATGGGGGAGATTACGATTTCCGTGGCGCCGCGATTTGACAATGGATTCAGGAAGGCCTTTAACACAAAATAGGAATTGCCGAAGGAAAAATCGATTAATCGATTTGTTTTCAAGTTATCGATTTTTTAAGAAAATTATAAATGTTTTAAGATAAGTATCTATATTTTCCTAAGTGTATAACCGATATTGCTGATAAAGGTGTTATTTGAGATGTAATACATAAAGCTTTTATGTATATTATTTTTAAATGAATCAAATCCGCTGAGTATTTAATATTTTACAGCTATTTGTATGCAAAAGTAAAATATTTGCATATATAAAACCGTTATTTTCTTTAAAAAAACCGTTATTACTAGAGATTATAAGAAGTAAATTATTGATGCCTGAAAATTTGTATTTCGTTTGGTGTATAATACATATGATTTATTTGATTTTTATGTGTTTTTTATGATGAAATGATTTGACCTTGTACGAAAAGTTGTTAATTCAAGCATATTTACCTTAATAACGCAAAATTAGTAGAAAATAACGGTTTTTTAATTACAAATTTGAAATATGATATAGTTTTGCTTATAAAATTGCAAACGCTTGCAATGATATAAGTGTTGTAAATCATTGAAAAAGTAATTTAATTATATATCAAATTAAAAATCGATAGCTAGTTGAGTAATCGATTTTTTGTTTGGCCAAACATTGTTTTTGTTGTTCTCTACCATAAAAAACTTTCAAATCGCAGCGCCCAGAAATCGTAAACGTACTGACCAATGCTGTTACAAGATTTGACGGTTTTTTTTTCATTAATCTACTTGTTATTTTTTTTTTATTATATTTTTGCTTTTCATAAGAAAGTACTTGAACACTTTTTGGCTTATTGTTGTTTAATGCAAAAGTAAAGTATATTTTGGAATTAGAACTGTTAACAAAATAGGAACAATTAATTTTTACCTTCCACAAACATCTGTTGGTAGTTTCTCATCATTAAAGACACACGAGTTTCCAAAAATAACAAGTATATTTACTTTGAAAAAAATCGTCAAATCTCGTCAAATGTAGCATATGAAAACTTGCAGGTTTATGTTTTTGTAGGTAAGGAATTAATTGATAAGCTTAATTTTTTTTTAAGCATAAGTAGGTCTCCTGTACAAAAGTTGCTTAAAAAAGCACAAAAATTCATTTCAGGGGACGCCAAAATTGGTTCAGACCAAAAAAAAATATATCAATCGAAAGGATTTTTTTATATACTATATAATTTTGGTATTGGAATCGCAGGTAAGATTTTCGATACGTTTATGTATCTGATATTATCTTATATATAATGGAGTTTAAACCTATAATATCGAAAGAACAAACCTTGTTTATATAAGGCGCATGCCTTGGTTCTTTGATCTTTTTTTTTTTAAAAAAAGTACAAATTATGCTAGAATTGAACTAGTTGGTTTTTCTAATTGACTTCAAAAGAACTACTGGGTACCTTAATATTAAATTTTTTTTAATAAAAAAAAATAAACATACTCTTGAATGTGTATATTTTTAAACACTCATTCAAAAATATCCCTTAGGTTTTCTTAAAAAAAATTACCTTTGTTTTCGTCTTCTGGGTGTATATTCCCCCTTAAAGAAATTTCTACGTGTCGAAACAGAGACACACTGAGAGAGAGAGAGAGTGAGAGAGAGAGAAAGAGAGAGTTGCGCACTCGTGTATTTGTTTGTTAGTCACGAATCTCAATACTCGCACGCACACGCAGCGTACCATGAACCAAGAAATAAAGATCATGCAAAGAAAAGAGCCGCCATATTGTAAACAAAAACAGCTGATAGGTCTGACGTCATCGGTCACAAAATCTTTTGTTTACGATTAGTGATTGGATGTTGAATGTTATTTGTTAAAATTTTAAAGAATTATCATATAAATGTAATGTGTTTTTATATTAAAACGAAGTGTGCTGTAGCGACATGTATTAATTGCAACAGCAAAAAAAAACAAATACGTTGGTTTCTACCGTTTCCCCAAGGAAAAAATTGCTTGTAAGCAATGGGAGATTTTTTGTTGGCTAAATGTCGACACTGCAATGGCAAGAATCTGTGGAGATCATTTTCTGCCTGAAGACTTCGAAAGAAGGGTCCAAGTTCAAATGGGTAAGTACTTCTACATTTCCACGTAAAAATTCTTTTAAAAATGTTACGATAGGTTTTGGCAAAGCTATGCGCTTAAAGCCGGGCGCTGTCCCAACAGTTATGACCAAGGAGGTGCAGCCAGCAAATGCAGAACGATGTCAGCGAATTTTAAAGCGCGAAAACAAAAAAATCGTAAGTGCTCTGCTTCAGGAGCCGTTGGTCATGGAGAAGTTTTTCCTGTAGAGGAAATAGAAAAACTAAACAGGGACGCTTCTATTTCTAACCGCTCTTCAGAGCAGTTACTTCAAGCGAAAATACGGCAGCTATATTCGCAAGTGTAAGTAAAATTTAACAATTTTATGAATTCCATATTTTTAATCTTTTTCTTGGAGTGAACAGCGGTTTGGAAAACCTCGCGTGATACATCTGCCACAAATTGCACAAAGACGTTCCGAACATAAGGCTGGAAGAAGAAGCGGCAGCATCACTTAGTTAGGTAGATCATTTAAGCGAAGGCGGTTCGCCAAGCCAACGGAAGAGCTCATGGCGCATATGACTGCGTTGGAAAAAGTGTTCAACGACGTAAATGGCGACGGGCTGCTAATAAGCAAAAATTATTTGCAGACGCACATTACAAGTGCAGAGCATATTATTTGTGACAACAAAATAAAAAAAATGTTTTTCCGCGCACGAATGTTTTTTAAAATAAGATTATTAAATAAAGAAATTCTGAACAATTTGATGCAGAGGAAAAGAAAATTGAACAAAACAGTTCAATAATAAAAGCAAAGTAAACATCCAATTTTGTATTCTATTTATTTGCAGTTTTTCTTTTTACAGCGTTCTTTACATTTAGTTACTTCATGGAAATATAAACAAACAAAGTATTCAAACACTTTTTTTCGCGAATTAAACTTATTAATTTTATAATTTTTCACTTTTATCCGCGTTTTCACATGTTTTGCATGCAAAACATATGCAAATTGACAGTTTCATAGCATGCTTGTGACCGATGACGTTGCACGAAAAATTACTTTTTTCTCGCACTGCTCTTTGCGTGATCTTCTCTTATTGGTTCATGGCAGCGTACTGTGCATGGTAGAACTAGTAAAGGTATATGCATTTCAGACTGCTCTCTTTTTCTCATAGCCAGAATTGGCAAACTCAAGCATTTTGCTATTCTTGCCTATTTTCGCTTTCTTATAGCATTCTCATCGTTTTCAGATTTTGTATGAGCTGTCAACTTCGTTTTGACAGTTGCGGCAGTCTCCCTCTCCGAAATGCATATACCTTCTCTAATTCAGCCATGCTCACTTGTCAATTTGTAATCTGCTCGATACTCGCACGTATACACTCACAGCAATCTCACTGTTACGTGACGGTTTCTACCAAATCACACCTCCCGCAAGCCGCGTAAAGGAACTTCGTTCCAAAAACCGACCAATATTATCTGATTTTTGGTTTAGGATACAATAAATTTTATCTAAGTATTTTAAAATAAAAAAAAATGCAAGACAATCCATAGAGTAGTTCTTGAGATATCGTGGAGACCAGTTTGAAAAACATGATTTTTCAGAAAACGCGTTTTTAGATTTCGTTTACAATTTTTTTAAGTTAATTTATGGAAATATGGGTTCCTTTCGAATGCGATTACTTTTTAATGTTATTGACCAAACCGCTTTGTTAACTCTTTGAAGTAATACGGGACAACATTTGAACCACTGAAAAATATACCTTCGTGGTATGTTGGGACAAAATTCAACCCACTCAGATTTGATGTTTATAATAAAATATAATAAAACTAACAGCTAATTAACAAATTGTTAACCAGTATTTTGAATATTTCTATGTGTTTGTTGTATTCAAACAAAATTTAAAGCTGAAAAATCAAAATTTGTTAATGAAATTGTCAATAACTGAAAAGCAGTTGACAATTTTTATCAAAATTTGTAATTTTTGAGCTTCAAATTTTGTTTTGAAATCAAAAAATTACAATAAACACATAGAAATATTCAAAATACTGGTTAACAATTTGTTAATTTGCCAGAATAGGGCTGTAAATATGATGAATACAACAAAAATAAGTAATAACAAAAAAAGAAAATTATTTTTGACTTTTTTTCTTGTACCTCAAGGGTATTTTTTATAATGAAATTTCCGTACGTCAAAGAGTTAAGATATTCAACACACTTTTTAAGCTATCGAAAAATTAAAAAATAGGGTTTTTTCGAGTTTCATGAGAACTGCTTGAAAATAATTTTGTAAATCCAACGCTAACTTAGCAAGGAATCAAACCCATATTTCTTATTCGCAATCTGTAAATCTGTAATTTGCAAGAACTTCTACGACAACTTTTAGTGCGAATTTTACTTTTGGTACGAATTTAAATTCGTATTAAAGTTGAAGCTCAGAAATTAGAACTATCCAGAAATTCAAAGTCCCGGCATTAATGGATATAACACTACCGCTGTTTTAACGAAAAGTTGAAAATGAAACAAGTGACCTTATTTTGTAAAACGCCATCACGTCACTTGAGTTTTTTTTTTGCCTGGCAATAAATTTCATAAGAAAATTTCAGTGAGAGAAGGAGAGTTTGTTTTACTCCATATGAAAACGAAATTACCATACAAAAAACCCAAAAGTGAGCTGATTGCGTACGTTTTACAAAATAAGGTCATAAGTTTTTTATTCAAATTTTCGTAAAAAGTAATGTTTTTTTTGACTATGAATATTTCAAACTTGTTGTCTCTACGTTCTGATATTGGTTTAACAAATTTGAAAAAAAAATCAAAAAACAAACAACAATCACGAAAATAATTAAACATTTCCAACATTCATCATTCCTACCTTTTATGTCACAATTTTAATTAAAGTATTAAACAAATTATAAATGTGTTATTTTTATGAAGTGTCTATAGTGTATAGATTCTATATCTGTACGTTATTACTTAAGCAATATAATTTTATATTTAACTTTTAAAATTTTGCTTCCGAAATAAGAAGTACCCGATTTGCAAACAGCTTCCAACCAGCTTTTTTGAGCTTGATGACCTGTCAAGGACAAGTGTCAAACGTCTTACAAGCTTTATTAAGAACTTCATGTGGTTCCTCTTGGACTGAAAGCCAAGTGTGCAGCGGTATCTCAATGGACCTTATTGGTCTAAGTGAGCCGTGGTACGTGCGTTTTGGTTTGAGCACGTACAGCGGCTGCCGTCTCAACCTAACCTCAACCTAAGCTACAACCAGCTTCTAATTTCTAAGGGCGCATTTATAGTGGCGACTTGTTGCTGGACCGGACCGAACCGAGAAGGAAAGCTGGAAAACGCTGCACATACAATCATATGAAACAAGCTCAAAGTGCGTATAATACCAGCCGAGCTGGCAACTTCAAGTGACTTGTGCGCTGGTTTCCATCTTCCCGATTGTTGCTTTCTCGCTCGCTCGCACGGTTTGCTTGTGTTTTGATTCATTTTACACGTTGCTTACTTATTACTTTCGTTAAATAACATGAAATGGTAAAAGAAACAAGGAAAACAATTTTTTTTTGCTGTTGCTCCTTTTCTTCGTCTTTTCCTTGTTTTTATTGTGCACAAAAGCAAGTGTGTAAAATGAAAAAACGAATAAAAAGGGATTTTTCCAACAAAGTTGGCAACGTTGGCGGTAGCAAACTAAATTCCTCGGAAAAATATTGATATACGAAAAAACAACAAATTGCAGCACACTTGACTGCCAGCGTCGCGATCGATTCTGTATTTCCTTGAATTCATTCATTAAAAAAAAAACAAAGAACCACACGATAGCAACAAAGAAGACCAACAAGAAAAGTAATAAGCATACAAGAACACGAAATTGCGCTGAGTTGTTATGCTGTATATTCTTGACCGCAAAAAATGCAAACAGAAACATAACTTTAAAGAAGCAACGAAGATAAATTTCTATCAACTGTTGCACACAGAAAACAAAAAGAGAAATAGTGAAAAAAGCTAAACCAGCCGGTGAAGCAATTCGTCGATTAGCGGCTGCAAGTGCGTTTTATTTAAAACAGAGAAGCGAAGATTATCAAATTTTCTTATGTGCGGTCTTCCTTTCCATTTGATTTTGAGCACAAAAGTAAACAAACAAAAATAGCAGCAACAAGATATAGCAACTTTTTTTAGATTAGTTTTGTATTGCTTTGTTGCAATATCAAAAATAATACAACAAAAACAAAACCTAAAGAAAAAAGTTAAAACCAGTTGGATGATCAAGTGACTTCATGCGGCTTGAAGTGCGTTTTCGCTGAGTCATAGCATCAAAAAATCTTGTTCCAGCAGCTGATGTACGTTTTTTTAATGTGCGTTCTTTCTACGATCTTCTTTTTTGTCAAAAAAAAATTTGAAATAAAAACACAACAAGAAGGCAACAAAAACCAGCAGAAAACACTTGCGAAAAAAGTCGAAACAAGCTGGTACCTCAAGTGACTTGAAACGACTTGCAGTTGCAGGAAGCGCGTTTCAGCAGCGTTTTTCGCATTTTCGTCTCTGCACTTGTTGGTTTGAGGAAAGCAAAGTGAATGAACGAAATCATGTGGATTTTTTAAAGCTTCGGTTGCAAAAATAAACAAACAAAAAACTAATATATGCAAACAAACCCAAAATAGTCAAAACCAGCTGAAACAAGTCACCAGCGACAAGCGCGCACTATACGCACTTCCAGCTGCTTTTGGCAGGACGCGTTTCCAGCTCGGTCCGGCCCAGCAACCAGCTGTCACTATAAACGCGCCCTAAGGTTCTACTGTATTGCAAAGTACGAATTGTATTAAGTTTTCATGAAAAATCATAATTCCCGATATATAAGCTTGGTATTTTAATGAAATACCACTACACAGTTAATGAAAACACCTTTCCAACGATGATTCATTCGTGCACTCTCAAGATTTCGGCAAACAAACATTTTTTAAACAGAAGTGATTGGTACTAGAGTAGATTTATGGTACTAACTTCTGATGAAAAAGTCCTAACATCAGAAATGCTACCTTAATATGTTATGCATACCATTGAACAGGTAAATGACGCACCTTTCTAACAATATAGGTACATATAATTCATTTGTGCATTCTACAGATTTCGGCATACAAACATTTTTTAATCTTTTGCAGATAAGATATGTTTTAAGATAGAATGTTTCAGCTCTGTTTATAGATGATTTCCGAGATGTTCTGATGCCATAATGTACAACTCGCGAAACCCAGCTAGAGTTTTACTTACCTCCGGTCGTAGTATCGAACCTATACAGTAGAATCAGGTTATTTTGCTAAAATTTATTTTTTGTGCTACAGTGTAATTGCTCGCTTATTGCAGTAGACTACTGTGTAGAGTATTCATTGTAATCAATCAGCGTGAGAAGTAGCGCAGATGTCAATTTTTCAGCACTGAGCTATTCTTGTGAAAAAAGCTCAGGTGACCTTGAGTTTTCGATCAACTGGATTGTTTTCATACCTGAAGTAGGTTTAATTTTTTGCTAAAATAAAAACTGTGTAGGACTAAAGCCAGACCTAATTAGACATTGGCTTTATATAAATACAACATTTTGTTTTCACTTTTTTATTGATTGTTCTTAACAGAAAACATGTTTGCAATAATTTTATGAGTTTGAAACTTGTTTGATATGAAGATTATTCCATATCCATTAAAGAATATGGTAAAAATACTGCTTTATTCTGTATTACAAAAATGCACACCAACGACAAGCTAGAAACGAGAAGCAATACTTTTTTCTATACGAAATTCTATTGCTTCTCGTTTCTTGCTTGTCGTTGGTGTGCATTTTAGTTATACAGAATAAAGCAGTTAATTTATACAATGAATGGATAATGTCTATGTAGCTAAATGAGGATAGATATTATTTCTTGTTTTCAGAATAAAAAATAATAAACAATTTAATACGATAGATAACTACTTAACTCATTTCTACAAAAAAAAAAAACTCAGATAGTAACGCAAACGTTCTGGCAGCTCAAAGAAATTCTAACTTTTAATATAAAAAATTAGAAATGCAGTAAATTTACGCTAAAAGTTTAATTTTTTAATTAATACCTTATTTCTTTTTAGCCTAAGTGTTATAAATTTTTATTGATTTGCGTATTATTGTAAACAAATAAGTCATTCTTCATGTTTTTTAAAAATGTCCAATTAACCGACCAAAAAGAGGACCGGGTCGAGGAAAACTCTCGCAAGAAAAGGGGGTGGTTTAGTCGTTAGGCGCAGTGGCTGATGGTGCGTTACAAGCATTCCCCTGACCTTTCCCGCAAAAAAAATATAAAATAAACAGACCATAAATCACTGTATTACCTAATAACGACATAATTCCGACTTTGAGCTCTGATAGCGATAAATACAGTGAATCAAAAAAGATTACGTACACATGCTTTTAATGCATAGCTTCTCAAATAATTAAATGATCCCTTTATTGGTATGCATAATGCATGTCCGTTGCAAGGAGAGGATGAAATACTTTCATCCCCTATCAAATATATCGCCCGAAGTTGAATTCGATCGAAAAGTTCCAAATTAGATATTGAAGACCCTGCCCAAATGTGCAAATTCTACTCCATTTTCGGCCTAATATAATATAAAAATAAACTGGCCATTTCAGCCCTTGGAAGGACTTTGACCTAGCTTCTATTGATCAATTGTGTTGTGCGTGTTATTAAATGTTTAAAAAAAATAAGCCGAATGGCTTATGTTCTCAAGAAGCTTTACATGGCAATTTTTACTCTCTGAGGTTTGCCATTGTCTGCAGAGAGGTGACGACCGAACAGAAAAATTAATTCAATTGAAAAACTTTCTGCTTGAGCTGGAATTGAACGAGCTACCCGCGGTTCTTTAGCTTAAGGCCACGCACTCTACCCACTAGGCTACGGTCGCCACAAGTGATCGCCACATATATGAAGTGATCGCCACTAGGCTACGTTCGCCACATATATGAAGTGTAAATCTTGTGAAAATCAGCTGAAGTAAAATATATTTTGCACTGTTTTAAAAAAAGTAGGCCATTGCCCGCTTCTTTCGACACATCGAAAATATGATCATTTCAACGAAGATCAAATTGGATCGATATGCCCAGAACGTCAAAAGTGGCTGATTCCACAAGAGCCATACCATTCATAACGTGGGGAGTTAAGGGTCAATCCAACCGCTTGTGGGTTAACAGACAGCACTGGGTCTTTGTTGCATTGAACTCTACTCTATTAGCAAGACCCCACTTGGAGATTTTTTTAGATTATTAAGAAGTATTTCATTCATATTTTGCTTCCTTTTCTCAATCTTAAAGTCTGCCAACTAATGGATTGGGTTATGAGTCAACGACAGAAGGTCGTTGATAAAAGCCAGAAACAAGGTTGGCTATAGAATTGAACCCTGCGATACTCCTGCGTTGATGGCGTGCTGCTCGGATAAAATACCGTCAACTCCGACACGAATCGTTCTTCCAACAAGATGGAAATACTCCTGACCTGTAGGAGATGTTGAAAAGGTTGCGCACAGGCCGAGCCAGCGAAGAAGCACACATTTTAAGCACAATTGGCAGTATGCCATCAGGACCAGAGGCTTTTTTTACCTTATTAACCGCTCTCGTTCGAAAGCAAATCTGCATTGCAGAAGAACCAATCTCAACAAAGGGCAGTGGCTGATTGCTATCCGAGAGAGTGGAATTTTGTGCAAGCAATCTAGCTTATAGGTTCGCTTTATCTGCCGGGTAAAAATCAATGACCAAACATTTTTGCTCCCTTTGGGGCAGACAAGAGCATGTTCTCGAATGCGAGCTTCGCGCAGAATTTTTTCGCGTTTTAAAATCGCATTACAGCGATTCCTTACCTCAATGCGAAGTCTTTTGGTATCAGTATTCTTGTTGGAACGCCAATTTTGAAAGGCTTCCTCTCCAGACCTGATTGCAATCCTGCAAATCTCATTAAACCATGAGTGATATTTTGGTTTAATGCTTCTCAGTTTTTTGGGAATGAAAGACCGCATACCCAATAAAATAATTTCTTGTACCATGACAGCTGCGGCATTCACATTTTTATCAGCGAAACATAATTTCCAATTGCGATACAAATTATTTAACGCAGTCCAAATCGCCTTTCCATGAGACCATGCAGTCCTCTTCGGGGGATTGGGCGTAGAGGTTAGAATTTGGAAAACAGTCCGAGTTACCAATGGTCCGAGTAACCAAGAGGTGCGTTGTCACTCAAAAAAGGTCAAGGATATTATGGCTATGCGTATCACTTTGAGAGACAAAAAGTGCGTTCCTTCACTAGTTGAATCAATTGGTTCGATTCGGCAAATAGCTCAACATATTGCCCAACAGATGACAATGGGCCCGAGTGACGTAACCAAGCCGGGTTGTGGACATTGAAATCGCCTGCTTCAATAATCTAACTGCAAGGAAACAACCCAAAAATATGAGTAATCGAATCAGGAGGAAGAATAAAGCAGAACTTCGGACTTCTATAAATTCAGGGAGCGAACCCTGAATCTAACACACATTGAGCTAAACTCTGGATCGGTCATGTTCAGACTCCTCTCACACTGGTACGCTACATTTGTTCTTATAATCTCTGGGCGATGCTCCTATGTACAGAAAACAGGGCCTATGAAGAGCAAAATATGCATAAACTGAGAAAAAATTAACTCTCAGCCCACGAACATTGCAAAAATGGCCCGGCATAACCGCACCATGCAAATATTGAACAAATGAAAGTATAATAGGTAACTAATCAGGGTAATCTATCTAATATGATAATTGTCTCATCAGGCGTACCCCAAGGAAGTCACCTCGGTCCACTCCTCTTTAACATATTTATTGCAGATATATCTGAAATTTTGTATGATATCCCACATCTCTTATACGCAGACGACTTAAAAATGTATTATGTCATTAAATCAGATGTGGATACAGTTTTCTTACAGAATAAACTTGTATCCCTGGAAAACTGGTGTAATCAAAATAAGCTTTCTCTAAATGAAAATAAATGCTTTGTTAGAAGTTATTCCCGTAAAAAAGAAATGCTTTACAGTAGTTTTGAGCTAAATGGGTTGAACTAAAAAGGTTAAATCACATTGCAGATATTGGGGTTATCCTAGATTCTAGGCTGCGCTTTAATCTTCACCTCGATCATATCACATCCAGGGCAAACAAGCTTCTCGGATTCATTAAAAGACGCGCAAATGAATTCAAGAACGTCTGGGTAACTAAAACCCTATATTGCACACTAGTGCGTCCAATTCTTGAATATTGTTGCACAGTATGGAACCCAAGTTTTGAAGTGCATAATGATAGAATAGAATCTATCCAAAAACAATTCTTACTTTTTACCTTGAGAAACACGTACAACCCTCGGGACTATAGAAACCTGCCACCATATGTTCACAGACTGAAAGCCATTAATTTAATGCCGTTGTCAGAAAAAGAAGATCGCTACTCTGTTCATGTTTTATATTTGATGTCATTGCCCGAAACATTGACAGCGAGTATATTTCCAACAAAGTAACAATTAATGACCCAATAAGGAGAACTAGGCATGTAAGATTTCTGTGTGAGTCACAGCACCACACTACTTACGCTTTCAAAGAACCAATTAACAGATGTTGTATGATATTTAATACTATCAGCGAGCACTACCTACCACTTATGTCTAAATACATGTTCAAGCGTACCCTCACCAATCACCTCTTTCCACCCTAAGCATCTATCCTTATCACGATCACCAATCACCATCCATGCCTCTTTAACTGTTCCCTATTAATTATAAGATAGCACAGTAGCTTAATAGTCATATTTTCTACTACTTTGTATAAAATATGTTAGTTATAAGTTCCTTCTGTTTCTTTTCTTTTCTTATCTCCTTTTCTTTTTGACGTGTTCTTGAATTCATGTCATTCAGGTGGGCGGATTACGCCCACTTCGATTAGCATGTCTTTTACACCAAAACAAGGTAAAGAATGAGGAAAAAAATAAATAAATAAAAAAACAACCTGTTAGAATAAAGTATATTGCATTGCCTGGCCAAATAAATAAATAAATAAATTATTGTTAATTCATTACGACTGAAAGAAGATTGCACTAAATGAGCATTGCAAAAGTACTAAAGCTAGTGTTATGCCTTTGCCTCATCGCAATTTAGCCCACTGTGCAACCCTACTCATAGACGCAACTAATAGGAGAGAAGTTCACGGACACGAAAAAAACTATAATTGCTTACACTATGGGGAGCCCCTCGCTTGGTCAGCAAAAACAAAACACCAAATTATGCAGTCCCATGATGCTGCAGCTGCGGCTCTCTGCATGACCAGTATTTGCTATGCGTTTGCTAAAAAAAGTAATAGCGGTGTCGCAACCGCGACAAAAACGCATGATATGAACACGGCCTAATACTTTTTTTTCAAAAGTGGATTTGTCGAACGCAATCGCGACAAAAACGCTTAACATGAACACAGCCTTAGCACCAGGAATCGCATCTGAAGCTGTATTTATCTTCCGTAATAATTTCTTAAAGTTATTTGGGGCTTGATTTCAGTAATTCAAAGAATTCCAAACATGAAACTTGCAAGTTGTGCTGGACAAACAAGTTTCTCAAGGAAGCCATCTAGGTTCTCTTTTCTTCTTAATCTTCATAAACGATCTTCCTACAGTTGTAAAACACTCCCAGTGCCTTCTATTCGCAGATGATTTAACACTTAATCGATTAATAGGACAAGCTGATGAATCCAAACTAGTACTTCAAAGGGATCTAGATTCAATTGCGAAATGGTGTTTTCTTAATTTAAATTTCATTACAACAGGAATTGGTTACTGCAAACCACTGCTTTCGTTAGATGAAAACTACGGTACGCTTATTTTACCTATAATATACTGGATTAATGGTGCGCCTTGGAAGCCAGGGTGTCTAAACTTCTATACAGATGGATCAAAATTAAATGACAAGGTCGGGCATGGGGCCTACTCAAAAGAATTAGGGGTATCCCTGGCTCATAGGCTGCCTGATCACTGCAGCATCTTCCAAACCGAAATGATGGCTATTAAGCAAGTTGCAAGGTGAATTGCGATAAAGCCATGTGTACCACGGAGGGAGTGAAATAAAGCCATAGAAATATTTTGCACATATGAGAAATAAAGCCATAAAGTCTTATATCATGGAATCTAACGAAAAAGCGACCAACACAGATCGATGGTACTGATCTAGACCAACAAAAGTCTAAAAGGGTTTTGCAAAGTTAGCTCGCTTTAAAAAGATATAGGCATTGAACTTCTTTACCTCTTGCAGAGTATTTTTTAAAAATGAATTGCTCATAAGGGCGTAAATTTTTTTTTGATTTCTCATCCTAAGAGGTCTCCAAAGTTCCATAGGGTGGTCAAGATCTCCCACAAAAATATTAGAAAAAAAAGGATGCCTCTCTCTTCCGCAAGGACAAAGTTGTGTTTTGAGAAAAACAGTAAAAATTACCGATCTATAAATGCTTTGATTTTTGAAATAATAACTTCATATGTCTTAAAGCAAAAGTAAGTACAGACTTCAACTAACAATATCTCGCCAAACAAGATGCCACTCTAGATTTTTACCCACAGTGTCCTGTGTGAAGGATATTCGAATCTTAAGGTACACTCGAAATAGTACAGAACTTTTGATTGTTATCTGGTAGTGTAAATTTTGGTGGTATTAAGTGTTTACGTTTTCCTTATATTTGGTGTATTAAAAATTTGCACATTTTTTGCCTATGCATTTACTGTTTTTTAAGAAAATCATATATCAAAGCAATTTTTCAATTTTTTGAAAAAAATTAATATAAGGCTTTAGATATCAAGCAGCAATAGCAGAAGTGGTACCGAAAATTTTTCGCTATTTCGGGTTCTTCAAATATCTCCTTTAAGGTTATTTTTTTCTTAAAACACATCTTAAAAATAACTGTTTTTCAAGCAATTGAGACTCATCCAATGGCAGACTTAGAAACTCAAACATTTTGGTAAATGATGAGGTGAGGTGTTTTGACGAAATAATAAATTTCATACTAGGAAGAAAAATTTTTATAAAAAATCGAATTACGAAAAAGAATCGTGGTCTTAACCTGGTGTTTGAAAAAAATACTTTCATATAGTGTTTCGTTCAGAAATATTTTGAGAATCCAAATTCAAATGCCCAAAATATATACAAACTTATATTAATTTTTTTTAAAAAGTTATAAAATTGCATTCAAAAAACATTTCTCGAAAACAAGAAAAAGTATTTGCGAAAAATATGCAAATTTTTAATTCGCGAAATTTAAGGAAAACGTAAACACTTCAATTAATAACACCAACATTTAGAAAATCAGATAACAATCAAAAGTTCTGTGCTATTTCGAGTGTACATTTGGATTCGAATATCTCTCACATGGGACAATGAGGGTAGAAATCGAGAATTGCATCTTGTTCGGCAAGATATTGTTAGTTAAAGTCTGTATTTACTTTTGCTTTAAGACATATATAGTTTTTCTTACAAAAAACAAAGCAATTAAGGTCGTTATTTTTTACTATTTTTCTCAAAAAACAACTTTATCCTTTTGGAAGAAGGATATTTTTGGTTTTTTTTTTTTGTAGATCTTAACCACCATGCAACTTTTGAGACCTCTAAGAATGGAAAAATCGAAAAAAATTATAATTCGGTACGCCCTAATGAGCACTTTATTTTTAAAAATACTCTGCAAGAGGCAAATTTTCAATGCCTATATCTTTTAAAGCGAGCTAACTTTGCAAATTCCTTTGAGGGTTTTTTAACTATACACTAGTACTATCATCCTGTGTTATCCGCTTTTCCGTTAGAAAAATGTGTTGCACGGTGTATTCATTCAAAAAGTAATTTTTGTTTTTTTTTCGATCAGCAAAATTTTAAATTTTTCTTAATGAGTACGAACGATAAAACAAATACATAAATACAAAGGTTACAGATGATTTATCAGTGGTACGAACAGGTACACACCAGATATAATCGTTAGAACGAAGGGGTACAAACGATTACTCGTTGGTACTGTACGGCGATATCTACTTCATAAATTACTCTGATGAAATAAAAAAGTTTAGTTTTAAACTTGGCGAACATAAATTTGGCTTTTTTCTGCGGCTGAATCTTTGCAACAATTCTTTGTCTTTATTTCTAGCAAAAGTAAGGGATTTATCGGAGTCAGCAAAACTAAAGGTATTGTTTTCGTCGATACACTATGTCGAAGCCTGCCTTTTGCATTTGACGAATTCTCCTTCGCCCACTTATTTCACTAATTGCATAAATTAACATTTTCTTTTTATTCATTTAATAAATCTTAAATGGTGCATAAAGAGCAATAATTTGTTAAGTAACTTTACAAAAAAAACGAAAAGTTGAATATTATATTAACTGAGTTTCACATCAAAAGTAACAAGCAAATATAACATCAACACGTTGTAGAAATACAAAACCGCGTCTTATCACGTACATGCACCAAGCATCACTGACAAATTTTCATCACAACCGCGTTCGGTTAGGAGCAACGTTAAATCGTTTTTAATATGCGTATCAAATAGTGTGGGAAAATGTGAAAAACTGCCACTATCGAAGACTACCTTGTGTCGTCCCCTCCCCTTCTACCCTATTTTTTTACAAGTTCAAATATCTGAGAAACTTTAGATAAGAACATAAATATTTTCTTTAGGCTGTTTAACCTTTTAATTTTGACAAATAAAAATTAACAATAGATCAGAAATGCAGAGATATAGCACATAATTATACACAACTCTAAGTTATAAAGGGTGTTTTTTATAGAGTGATACAACTTTGAGTTGGCATTACTGCTTTATTTGACCACCCATTTAACAGATGATAGTTGCTTTTTGTTTAGTTTTGACATTAGACTTGACATTTCATTATGGATCGACTTACACCAGAGCAACGCGTGCAAATTGTGGAAATTTTTAATCAAAATAATGGTTCTGTTCGTGAAATTTATCATGCACTTCGTCCATTTTATGGCGTACATAATCGTCCTTCAGAGCTGCTAATTCGAAGAACAATAGATCGTTTTCGGACCACATTTACTGTTACTGATAATGTGCATCCCGTGAGACGCCGAACAGTGCGCACTGAAGAATCTGTAGCCGCTGTACAGGAAAGCATTGAAGATTATCCTAATCAATCAATTCGTCGCCATGCTCAGCAACTGGGGTTGTGTCCTTCCACTTTATGGAAGGTTTTACGAAAAGATCTTGGCTTAAAACTTTAAAGATTCAACTTGTGCAGGAATTAATGTCAAACGACCATCGTATGCGCCACCAATTCGGCGAATGGGCTGAAGCACAAATTGATATTGATTTTGAATTTCCATGGAAAATTTTATTTTCCGATGAAGCCCATTTTTGGTTGAATGGGTATGTAAATAAACAGAATTGTCGTATTTGGACTGAAGAGAATCCACAAGCTTTTGTCGAAACACCATTACATCCACAGAAAATTACTGTTTAGTGCGCTTTATGGGCTGGCGGAGTCATTGGCCCATATGTCTTCAAAAACGATTGATGGTCAAAATGTTACTGTCAATGGTGAACGGTATAGGAACATGATTCGAAGTTTTTTCGTACCTTAGCATTTAGCTGGCATTAATTTTGCTGATATGTGGTTCCAACAGGACGGAGCCACATGCCAAACAGCGGGCGCTGCAATTGATTTACTCAAGGAAACTTTTGACGAAAAAATAATTTCACGAAATGGACCAATTAATTGGCCCCCAAGATCGTGTGATTTAACCCCTTTAGATTATTTTCTTTGGGGTTATGTAAAGTCACTTGTCTACGTCGATAAACCACAAACAATTGAACACCTGGAAATCAACATTCGAAGAGTTATCGGCGAGATACGGCCGCAAATGCTGCGAAAAGTTTGTGAAAATTGGTGTTCCAGACTGCGCCTTGTACGCGCCAGTCGTGTCGGCCGCATGACCGAAATCATATTTAAGCATTAATGTCACAAAATTTTCTATCCAATAAAGCCCGTTTCATTGATATTAAAAATATATTACTGTGTTTTATTATGATTTAAACTTGTATCACTCTATAAAAAAACACCCTTTATATGTTCGGCTAATTAATTTTGAATTTTGCTTAATCTTTAGATGGAATTGCTAAAAGGTACAGTTGGCAAAAAACCTTCTAGTTAGAATGATTTATTGTAATATCAAACTTGCGCTGTTACTATTAAAAATTCTAGAGAAGTAACAAAAAGTGTTTTTATTATTTTCACTTAATTGTAGTATCTATGTATGCATGTATTTCATTAATGTCACCACCACAGTAGAGCTGGAATTACTGCAATTTAATAGAAAGGAATATTAAATGGCAAAGTAATCAATGTTGCATGCCAAGCAAAAAACAGAATTGCTCTCTGCCACTGAAAAACAACAGAAACAATTGACTGCACTGTAAATTTTAAAAGTTTTACGAATCTTGAAATTGTTTTCAGTTTCAAATCGTTATCTCAAACGAGTCCAATGACCACAAACACCAGAAAACGGGCATTCAGTCAATAATCATTAGCTGAATCTTTGAGTGAATCTAAGGTTTTATAACAGTTTTATTAAGAACGTAATGAAACGTGATCAAACAAACCTAAGCCCAGTTTTAGTTCGCAGCAATTATTTCAACAAGTTAAAAAAAATAATTGCGAGTAGATAAAACTAAGTAATTGCTGGAAATATATTTTAATTGTTCGTTAAATAGTAAATAATAAAAAAAATCTGGCACTTGCTGTATTAACTCGATACCACGTATCTCGACGTATCAGCAGAGATATTGAACAAACAACGATTCCTTATTTCTATAGGTTTTCAATAACAAGAAGATATAAATCAAAACTTCAGAGCAGCATCATTAATGAAACACTTTACCAAGAAACCAAAAAATTTCTGGTCTGAGCCAAGTTTGTGGCTAAAAATGACATCATGAAAGATTCACTTTAAAACTTCGGTTTAAATGTTTTTTTTTTTTGCTCTTTGTGTGTTTAATTTGAAGACTTAGTTTTTTGTCTTTAGCAATGTATCTGCTAGTGACGAGAAGCATTTTTGATATGGTGAATCATGCCAACACTGAAAAGAAAACATTGACCCTTGTTTGATGGCAATGCAAAAAAAAAAACTCATACGGGCTGAACTACAAGCTTTTTCCTTCGCAAAAATAAAACTTAATTACTCTGTTGCTAAAACGCAGTTGGCTTATGAAATTGCATGAGACTTTGTTTATCTAGCCTACATAAGTTTTTTAAAACTTTCGGCTTAGACTCATAACAAAATTTTTTTTTTTACTAAATTAAAATTTACAATATTTTTAGCATGTGTTTGTGTTTAAACTGCTGTCATTCAGTTAGAATCCTTTTCTTCGGAAACTCAAATAAACCCAAATATTGTGTGACTTGGTGTCAATATTTGAGTTGAATATGACGAGAAAAATATTTGCGATCGGAATATATTGAACTTGTTATTTGCTTGTTTAACTTAAAAAATGAGTTAACATTTCAAAAATACAGAAAAGAAATTGTTAATGTAAATACAACATTTTACAAATTTAATGAAACCCATCATTATGTCTGAAATATTTATAAAGGTATACATATATTTTTTTAGCTAGTCTAACAAAGGCAAAACTCAAGTATTTATTTAATCAAAAGTATTTATGTCATCACCAGGGCTAAGATTTCGATGACATGTCATCTTTTTTGTGCTGTTTCTAACAGTCAAACCTAAATCACCGCGGAAGCGTTTTTAGTGCCTGCATTCAGTGGAGTCAACAGCTGGCAACCGTCGTGTTAAAATCCACTAAATGGTACAATTATGGAAGCCGTTGCAATTAAATTATCTGCTGATTATTAACTATTACTATTATATTATTAGGTACCTACTATTTATTTACTTTTCTGACTTTAAGAGTAGCAACATATTAAGAGAAAAACATCGCTCACTAAGGTATCGCCATCATAACAACTCACAAGTGTTGACTCCACTGAATGCGGCTTATATGCTAAACACTTTTTGACAACATCTGACATAAGGCCGCCGCTCTTATTTAGGTATGAAAATTCAGAGTTAGCGGAAAGCGGCTGGCAATGCACCGCTCAACGCACTTATTTAGGTTTTTCACAGTAAGACATTTCCTGCTTTTTTAGAACGTCCATTTATGTTTCCTAAATTCCAAATATGAATATTTTTTAACTCATTTTTTGTCATTTTTCATCGTTTTTTATCGGTTTTAGTTTTTAGGTAATTTTTACTAGACTTAGGGCATTTTTTGGTCCGATTTTTAAGATATTTTATTGTCATTTTTGGACACTTCTATTTTTTAAAGCATTTTTATTTTTTTAGGTCATTTTAGTGGAATTTTAAAACAATTTTTTTCGTACTAAAAAATGTAAATATTTAAATTTTTAAACATATTCCTTTAACAATAGAGTCTCTTTAATCAAAAACATTACCTCTCGACAAAGGAGTAACTTTGTTTATAGACTTCGATGAAAAGTTTTTACTAACTCTATTTTTATGCTCTATTGCTGAAATATTAAGGGGTAAAAATATTAATACTATGAAATTAGAAGAGGAACTTACATTCGATGACATATCATCTTTTAAATATCTTCCTCTCGTTGGTGTAGAAGTAGAAAGAAGTTTTTCTATTTACAAAAAAATTTAGTAGACAATCGACGTTCCTTCAGTTTTGTGCAGTGCGAAGTATTTTCAAAAATTTGAAAAACGACGCATGCGATGATCAGCTGTCATACAAATTTTATTGAAAAATAATAAACAATTTGAACGCGTAACAGTTTTCATCAAAAACTTAAATCTATAGTAATAAAACTCATTTTCTGTTTGTTTGTTTGTTTGGTTGGCCTTTATACAAATCTAAACGGCTCAACGGATTTCACACATATTAAGTTTATCCCAACTTAAAATGTTGCATACTTAGTTTTTGCCACGCCCGAAATTTTTCAACTAACGTTAATTTTGTTTTATAAAACATTTTACTATCGGAGACTTTTGTGTATTTTATTTTAAAAAATTTTTGTTATTTTGACATGAAAAACATTCACATATCTTCAAAATTGTAGAAATTTTCAGTACACCGACTTTTTCATAAAACATCGTTACCTAATAATGAGAAAATAAACGACATGAAAATGAAATTTTTTCAAATTTTTTTTCTGTTCAAAAGTTTAATAAAACCACTTCACAAAAATAGGTTGAACTGTACCGTTAAATCAGTGAAACTATGTTTTATAATTATGTCAAAAAAGATCCAAAATATTGACTTTTTACTCAAAAAATGAATCAAAAATTATTTTTGGTTGTAAAAATTAAATCAATTAAAAATTGCACATCTGCCTACCTTTCATATGACATAGCATTATTTGCAAAAATTTGCTCTTGTCATCAAAACAACAAGGGTACCCCCTTTGCTTTTTTCGCTTAATTTATATTTTCCAAAATGTTGTTTATATATTTTTTACAAAAAAGCCAAGTCTCAAAAATAATTTATGTGAAAAAATTACCCCAATTTCTCTTTCCAATCAAAAGTTACGGTAAAAATTAATTTTTTCATACCAGACTAATATAACTGAGTTTTGTTTTAAAATTCTCTATATAATTTGAACGTCCCCATTTATCTTTGAGAATGCAGTTGTGTGTCTAAAGTAGTTACGAACATTTTGGTTTATATAAAATCTTCCTTATAGTAATCTACTTACTTTTTGCCTCCCCACCCCCAAATATTATTTAAAAAAGGTCCTTTGTTAAATTGTGATATTAATCAGAGGCTGATCTTTCGGTGACAAAATTAAAATATTAGGTTGATATTATCAAATTTTCTGATATTTAAATCTGTTTATTTTCATATAATAATTTCATTTTTTGAATATCATTGTAAGGAAAAAATATTAAAAAATAGAATTACAACAGCATTACAAAACAAAATACATAATCAAATACTTCTTATAAAATCTTAATTTGCATGCAATTTAAAAAGGCATCTTTGTGAAGAAGTTTATAAACTATAGCAAAAGTTGTATGCAATAAATATGTGCCGATAAGCATTAACAACTTAACCCTTTCAATTCTGACAGGACACATGTGGCCCATTGAGTGTTCTTATTTAACTATGTAGAACGATATCATTTTCATATATTAAGGGTATTCACTTCACTGCTGCAATTTACGAAAACTTCAGTGCAATTGTTGTTGTTTAACCGTCCTTTTAAAAGGCCACCAAAAACGTCAACATAAATGAGAGAAAAAATAGTTTCCGGCGCTATGTGGGTTAAATCTTATCACCTATTGAGTTGATCAGTGTTGCCAGGTGCCTTTCACCATTTACTCCTAGATTGGATTTCAAATCCCCCTAAAATTCCCCAAAAATTTTTTTCGAAAAACATACAAAAATTTCATACGGGTCAACTGAAAAGTAGTGCAACTGCAATGCAAGCCTATGTATTTAAAGAGCTGAGCTGTTGGACGCCTTTAACAAGGGCAGAAAGTTGCTTCATAGTTCTCAATTGTCCAATGTGAAATTGACATTCAAATTAAGTCTTGCTTTTGAAAGTAGGCTCCGTGTCCTACTTTTTGATATATTTTTGGGCATATCTTTTTTTTCCCATACTTTTTTTTTTCTAAAAGATCAAAGAACCAAGGCATGCGCAACGTTCGCTCTTTGACCTGAAAGGAAAGAGATAGATTATTAGAGGAAGAATTGATTGGAACCATAAATGAATTATCGATTAGGCGGAACAAACTTGAAAGACAATTTAAATTGCTTACAACAGAGGCTCCTGTCCTTTGATTCAACATTTTCCACAATTTAGTTGTGGATTTTTTTGTTTCAATAATTCTTAAATGTTGTAAAGAATAAAGAAAGCGAAAAGAACCATGTCTGAATCCGGATTCGAACCGGGGACCTCTGAGTTGATAGTCTAGCGCACTCTTCACTAGACTACAAAGGCAGACTTGCTTTGTTTTTAGTTTTCACACGGAATCAATCAATTGCAAGTAAAGCGCGACGCAAATTTGAATTGAAGTGGGAAATGATTGGTAATTAATTTTAAGTGCTGCCAATTCAGCTATTTTTATAAATTATTGCTGAAATACCCAAGAAGTCAAATATCTTATTTTCTTATATTTTTGCATTATTTTAAGGAAAAATAAGAGCACTTTTTGACAAAGGACAATTTTTCAAAAAAAACCATAATAAAAATTAAATCTCCCTAAAAAAACCCCTAAAGATACATTGCCCTTAAAATCCCTCAACACAGTTAAAAAATCTCTAAATCTAGGGGGACATCCCCTTGCCAGCCAACACTGGAGTTGATGAAAAATAATCGTCGGAAATTTGCGAAGAAAAGATGTGTTCAGTAACCATAAGCAAATCTGTTTAATGAGTGTGAATCGTTGTGAATATCATAATTTCGATAAGAAGAAGAGCATTCTGTCAAATCTCTCCTAACAGCTGATGCAATGTATGCGAGCAAAAATAAAACTATCAATAATTTTATTGAAGCCAATCATATAATTTAGTTTTGCTACTTTTTTTGGCAATATTTTTCTACAATATTAAAAGGCAGAAAGCACAAGTTTTTTAACATAGTAGTGGTATTCTTTATGTATACCTTAGATGCCCAAAGTAGTAGTATTGGTGAGAGTGACGAAATACTACTGGTGAGAGTGACACAGAAGCTCTGCAAGTGCAGTTTGTCTCTCCCACTCAACATGCTGATTTCTTATTGGTTGATTGACGATCAAACAAAAGAGCGTAAGTATACGTGTGAGTTCAATTTGCTGATATCAGCCACTACGGGGCATCTATGATGTATACCATAATTGCATGAGAGCACGGATTGTAACAATCCTATACTTAAATTTCCAATGGATCGAGAGCGCTCTATTGTACAAGCGTAGCATCAAGGCTTATTTATAAGGCTTATTTATAAGCACTTGAGAGCGAGATCGGTAGAACTGTCAGAACGGATGAAAAGAAATCATGAAAATGAATGCATAGAACGAAAAAAAACACAGTTCCAGTTCAAGCAAAGGCGAAAAAAGAGTGAATTTCTCTCAAGTGCCACAACCTTATAAATAAACCTTGCGTAGCATAGTAAAATACACAGCTCAAAAAGCTCTATAATGAGCGGCACTTCACGCTTATTCCACTTTCTGTTTGGCTGCTCTCTCATTCTATTCTCTCTCATTACAATCAAAGAGTTTCATTTCATAAACTATTCTTCATAGCATCGTCGTATACATGGGTTCCAGTGTAGCATACATAGGAAATATTGCACGTTTTTTTCACTTGTATTTTATTGTTGCGGCGGTGCACGGATTGTATATTTCCTATTCTTGCACCGTGAAACGGGCATAGCCTAGACATAGAGAATACCCCTATTTATTTGTTTTGGTAACGAGCCCAGCAACGAAATGTAGCAATGGCGATTTTAAGCTTGATAGATTCATGTAAAAAAAACAAAACATTACAAACGGTCGCTCACTTCATTTTGTCGGAAAATCCCGATTTCTGAAATTTCAGCAATGAAGTGATTACTCCTATTGCTATATATTTTCATCCCGTAATTTTTGCATGCCATGCGATTGCAATATGCAGAATATGCAACATGTATGCAATTGCATAAAAATCCGCAGTCTAGTAATTACCCATGCATTTTTCACATATCACCTAAATGTTTTTTCCTATTCCGTTCGTTAATTCCATAATAATTAATTCGATATATGGCGTGCGAGAAAAATAGATGTAAAATTTTGCATAAAAATAATTTAATAATTTACATTTTTATCATCAAAAACGGACGTAAAAGTCATTTTTAAATGTCAATAATTGTTTTGTATGTGTTTTGATAAAAATTCAAGTAAGTAAAACTAAAACAATATATTTACTGATTTTTGTTTCTGTTTTATAAGTAACATCGGATTTGCCACCAAATAAAGTATAAGGTAATGCTGTTGTTTGGGTATTAAATTGTACATCAGGCAAGCTGTCTGATGCCAAACGAATAAAATTGAGTTTTTTGGACTTCCCAAAAACACAATATTTTGAATATCCTCTAATAAGGCAAGAAATAGGTAAAATATAAAATTTCACGATTCCAGCTCTTCTGGAACTTGTAACTGCCACGAATGAGTTAAAAAGATATCACTAATGGAATAATTCCACTCACCCCTACCTCCTCCTCCCAATACCATGAGATTTTCTGCGCCTTATGTATTTGATGTTTTGCAGCTATAGAGAAGTACATGACTTTATTTGTTTCCCTGTTCTTAGTTCATTGCCTCCACATGACCTATATTATAGAGAAAGCCCAAAACTCTAAATATTCTATAAATACAATTTAAGCACTTTGACAAATTTGCTACTTCTAACGATTGCACCGAAGATTCTGACAAACTTACTCAAGTGACATAGTGTTAATCCGATTTATTTTCAGTTTCTTTGCAGGCAAAATAGTCAAAGCAAATCAACTAAATGGCATTATAGCGCAAAACTAACTAAATGGTTTTTTGAAAACTAATCCTAAAACCTACAACAACTGTGATACTTGTTGCAACGACAACAACAACAAAAAGAGGCCTAAAAACTGAAACGAACCTGAGAAATATATTTTGTATGCAGAAAAGACAATAATTTAAATAGTACTCACAACGCTATAGAGTTCAAAGAACCAAAAGGCAATCGATACGAATATTAAAAATAAACAAAACAACAATAACTACAAAAACAACCTGATACAACATGACGATAACTTACACAGCCGAAGTGGCAACATGCCGAGGATTCGGTTGCTTTCTGAAGCTATTAATAAGGTAAATATGGCTATAATCGCAATAAATTAAGCAATGTACATAGGCACTTAGTTTACAGTGAGAAAAACTACTTGCACTATTGATTTTCAAAATATTTTGCTTTGTTTTATCCTAAATTAAAAAAAAAATATCTAATCTGTCCCTAAGAGCTTAGTTTATGCCTTTATAGGGCAGGTGCTTATTTTTCGAAAAATGTCATTTAAAATGTTTAGATAATAAAGGGTATTCATCTAAACGCGCAAAACCCTTGTATGGATAAACTGTGAATTTTTCCACCTTCGCAAATGAGCTGACAAAAATCATATGGAAAACCTCTTGCTCAATCCTTGTAAGGACTTTCCACAAACTTGCGCTGTTAACTCTTGGATTCAGGAACCTTTCGGAGGTGGTAAGTTGCAGTATGACGTCTGGTCAGACCTTATATGAAATGTATGGCCAGGTGTTTTCGCGTCTATGTTTATGGATGCATATATATAACTATCTGAAACCCGGCGTGATGCAGCCACGCCTCCTTTTCAAACACCATACAATGCTATCCTTTAAACTGTATGTGTAAATTGAGTTCGAATACCGAATTCCGAGGCTGTGCAAGCTATAATTCCAAAACTATTCGATATCGCAAATTTTGGTTGTATGGGAGGTACCACACCCCCTTGTAGAACGCCCAAAAAATTATATTATTAAAACGGCATGTTTAAATTGAGGACGAATACTTAATTCCGAATACTATAGGTGCGACCTATAACTCCAAAGCTATTCGATATCGCAAATATGGGTGCGTGGGAGGCACCACGCCCCTTTTTCAACACCCATAAAATATCAGTCAAACGGAACTTGCAAGTTGTGGTCGAATACCAAATTCTGAAGCCGTGCGACCTATAATTCCGATTTAGCTATTTTATATGAGAAATCGTATGGGCGAAAGGGGATCACTAGTTTTGCAATATCTCGAGAACCGCTCATACGATGTTGTACAAAAAAGTTCAAATCCCGTACCATGACTGGCCGAACACACCCTAAAAATTCAAATTTGGTTTACACACACCGGGCCATACAAATTTCATACATTTAATGTGAGGTCTGGCCAGACCTCATACTGTTGCCTTCACGAAACGGCATAAAAAGACAAATTTATCAATACTTAAACAATTCTTTTGGATTTTTCGTTGTTTCATTGTGTTCTTCTTCTCAAGCCTGACAAAGTCGTGCAACTTCCTCCACTATCATTTCTTTTCTCCGCTCTTCACTATCATAAAAAAAGTTGCATACATTCAAAAAGTCGAAAGGTCTGCCGCTTAAAATTGCACATTTGCACAAATGGGAAATTTGCGCGATTAGATGAATACCATTAATGATTTGAATATAGAAAACCAAATTAAAAACTTATTTGTTCAATTTATTTGGATTTTACCTGAAAAAATTGAGTGACCGATTAAAATTTCTGAACACACTTTGGGCAAAAAAATTGACTTATTTTTGTAAAATGTGAACATTTTTTGCCAGTTTAAACAAATCTCAATTTTTGGAAAACGTTACTCAGTACTGATCGTATTACAATATTTTGTGTTTATTCATATGTTTTTTTACGAATTCCTAATAGGAACTTATTCGGTTTGTTACAGTTCTGTTACACTGCTATATAAAGGGTTACTATATTTACCTTTAGTCAAATAAGTTATTTAATTTAAAAAAGTGTTGAATACAAATTTTTCTCATACGTACGTACGCCCCATGATGATGGCTCTAGTATATCACTACCTTAATATAGAAAGGTCCTAACTCATTGTTTGTTACTTTACAGTAGTCGAAGGAAAAAACTTAATAAAAATTAAAATTTTGCAGGTGCGAATTTTTTAAATGGAATTTTTTACGTAAAGACACTAACCAATTTAATGCTGTAGCAATTTTTTTTAAAAATTTTTTCCTGCAGCAATTTATTTTGGAAAAATCTGCAAAAACATCGATTTTGAAAAAAATGAGTTAGGGTGGGTCAGTGCCTGTTTTTATTTTAAGGTAGCGAAATTTATATTAGATATGTAGAGCGGAAGTAATGAATTTCGCACCGGGGTCTTGTTCCTTTACAAAACACAAGTAAGCTGTGAAATTTTCAGAAAAAAATATTGATATTTAAACGTGCAGCAAGTGACTTTAAAGTTGAAAATCTGATTAATATGGGAAAGGTGCTCTTTTTTCAAAAAAATCGCACTTATTTAAATTTATGATTTTGAAAAAGACTGCTACACATCTCATTTTTTAATTAATTTTTCTTCAAAACAAGTTATTAACCATGAAAATTGAACAAAAACTACCAGAGTTTTTTAATTTTCGAAATTAAATCGTATTAAATTCAATTATGACAATCGCAAATTTACCGATTTTTTATCAAAAATATTTTTTTTAGATATATTAAAGTCATTCCAAATGAGAACTTCATGTTCTGTTTACGGTACATGTTTTCCTTTTTTTTTTAATTTTTTGTGTTTTTTGCCATGGACTAAAAAATTTTTTAGCGACTTTTCGTCCGTCCTTGCGACGACAAAGGGCTTTTTCTATAAATTTTTTTTGAAGCGTTACTTACAACTACTTTGACCAACTTAATACTTACTCTACTTTATAGCCTAAAGTAAAACTTTTCAAAATATTCTGTTACTGAAAATAAAGTACTGATATTAAAATTGAGACATAGCCGAGATCCTTATGAAGATCTGAAGCCCGCTATGTGCATACGCCACATTTTACATGTACAGTAACACGTTAAGGGCGGCATATTTTTTCAAGCCTAGGGCGCGCACTGTAGTTAATCCGCCTCTGTTCCTATCTACCATACAAAGTGACTTTACAAATCTCTAAAATTTCTTTGAGTTTACCAAAAGATATTAATTGACTTTAAATTATGCACATAACCTCAAATTTGAGTAAAAAATTTCTCAAAATCCAATGAAAAAAATACCTACCTACCATACAAAGTAACTTTATGAAAACTATAAAATCTCGTTAAATTAAAATAATATATTAAAAATGGCTTCAAAGTTTGCAAAATAGTGAAAAAGTTTGGAATTTGGTAATTAAAATAAAAACTCCGACTAACTCCCATACAAAGTGACGTCATCATAATAGAAAAACTTTCATAATATCCACACAAATTGTTGTTTAAACGCATAATCTTTAATATTAAAAAAGGTCCTCTGAGCTTAAAATTATAAAAATTTCGGAAAAAACCACGCCCCATACAAAGTGACGTCATCGTAAAGAAATACTTTCGTAAATTTCACAACAATTAATGCTCAAACTTCATATTTTTTACATATTTATATATTTTTACACAAAATTTAAAAAAAAATTGAATAAAAATCACGACTGGCGGTATTTTAACTTCAGCCCAGTCGAAGGTAATTCTTTAAAAATTTTTTTATTAAAATTTCACGTATAATTTTTTTAGTGTATGTGCTGGAAGGTTTCAAACGATACGTTTCAATTGATGCGCCCAAGTAATGTTAGCACATTAATTGTTAATTGTTTTAGTACCCTACCACACTCGTGGGTGGGGGTAGTGCAAACAGAAATGAAACTTATCTGGGCATCATTTTTACATGTTGAACAATGCTATGTTTTGTCATACAAAAATATACAATGTGAATACATTTTAGTAGTTTCATATTGATTTGCAAAAATGTTATTATTGATCATAAAAACCGTTTATTTATGTAGACATTTTCTACATTTAAACGAATTTACTTGTAACACACCGATTTTTTTTTATTTTCTGCAAAGTTTTCCTTCTGGGGTAACATTTTTTTAAGTATCTTACCTTGACATAAATAAATATTATCGCTTTCAGTATTGTATAAAAATTGGCTGTCATTCATTATAACTGGAGTTTGATTGAAGTTTAAGCGTTACGTTTTCAAGTATCGTGATAAAGTTAGCTTGTTATTAATTTGGCAAATTCATATTCGACCTCACTCTTGCCCAGCAAAAAAAGTGATTCCAAAAGAAGGTAAAGTGGAAGGGAAAGTCTTGAACTCCATCCCTTCCACTTTCATACCCAGAAGGCATTCCTTTAACATATGCATATCATTGGAAGGAATGCTTTCCTTAGTCTTTTTTAAAAGTGCTTCCAGAATTTTTTCAATGGATGATTTCTTTGAGCCCTTCATTGAAAGGATTCTAGTAGGTGTTTTGCAGAAGAAATTTAAAAATTCATTCCATGGAATGGTTTTGTGGTTAGGGGGGGTGTTAAAAATCCCACGGAATATGTCCATTTTCCCAATTTTCTCGCGATTTTGGTATTGGGAATGAGAATGGTATTGGGTTAGGGCTTTGTTGGGGTCCAAAAAAATCCCACGTAAAATATTTATTTTCTCGATTTTCACGACATTTTGGTGTTGGAAGTAGGAAGTGGTTGGGTTTTGATGAGGGTTAAAAAAATCCCACGGAAAATATCTTAAACATTAAGTACAATTATATATATTTTTTTACTTTGATTGAACTTAAATGCTATTTGAATGTCTTCCAAAAGTAGTTTATGAGAATGTCTCTTGAAAGCGCTTCTTGATAAGGCTAAGAAGAATCACAATTAGATTTATAGGATGTCTTCTGGATGCAGTGTTCCTAAGAATGCAGTGTTCCTAAGAATTAAAAAAAAGAGACTTATTTTCATGATTTAATAATATCGAAAATCATTATAAATTATGCATTCACAAATAGTATTACACGTGTAAAAGTTCTCAATGAAACTAAAAAAGTTTACAAAATATGTTAAGTAAAATTAAAAAAAAAATCTAGTCAGACATATCTTCGAATGATATCAAAGCTTCCGTTGTATCATACCTTGCATTACATCATAACTTCTATTGTAATTAAACATAGTACATATCTGTTGCGTCTTATAATTACATCTTAGGTTGCGCCCAGAGTAAACACTGTTTCAGACAGGCAGGCAGACAGGTGCAGGCAAACTTAGTAAATAAGCGAGATAAAAGTCAGGTTGGCTTTATTTCTCTCTGGTTTCTTTACAGGTTACTGCTTCCGCCTGTCTGCCTGCCTGTCTGAACCAGCGCTTACTCTGGCCGCAACCTAGATTTTGATCTTTTAACGATAGAGTATGGAAACTTGGTATATAGCCAAAATTCACTAACATCTCACTGGAAAATAATTGTAAACATTAGAAAAAGTGGCGTAGTGCCTGCCGAACAACTTCATATTTTTCTTTTTGATTTAGGTTTGGATCTATATACGATAGAGCATAGGCACTTGGTATTGAACGAGAACTAGCCATTCGGTAGTGCCTGCCGAACAACTTCATATTTTTTTTTTGTGATTTAGGCTTGGATCTATATACGATAGAGCATAGGTATTGAATGAGAACTAGCCATCAATATTTTACAGAAAAATTTTGTAGAAAATGTGAAAGTAACTTTTCCCTCAGAACTGAAATTTGTATATGGAACAGAGATCTGCAACGAATATTTAAAAAGAAGTAGTACTCTAGTACTATTCATTCACAACTTAGTGGTTCGAATGGATCAAGATTGTCATTGGATCACATTTTTGAATCAATGAGCCACTAACTAAAAAATGAGTATGAATAAGTTATAAGTAGTTTCCAAAGTAGTACTTATATATGATTTATTCGAAAAAAAGTGAATCATTTTTTTAAACCATGAGTCACTTACTCAAAAATGAGTATGAATAAGTATAAGTAGTTGCCAAAGTAGTACTCATATGTGATTGATTCGGAAAAAAGTGAATCAAATAAGTATAAAATGAATTAAATATAAATATTCATATGATTTAGAATCGTTGAGGTTAAACTCATTAATACTAATAAAATAATAAAGTACTTAGAATATTTGATTCACATTTTTGAATTTTAAAAATTTTTGATATTGAGGGTGGATCCAATATATGTCGCTTTTTAGTATAAGTACATGTTTTTAGAATAAGTACATGTTTTGACAGTGAAAGGGGGTCGCTGACTTTCGAGTCTGATGTGAAAATATAAACAAATTTGTCTGAAGCTAGGGTGGACACTAAAATTTTTTTCCAGTACTTTTTATTGCTTGGCAGTATAAGGAGTCGTTGATTTCGAATCTTTTACCAAATATTTTAAAATTTTTTTGAAGCTAGGGTGGACAAATTTTTTTATATTTTCACATCAGACTCGAAATCCCCCCTTATACTGTCAAAAAATATACTTATATACACCCAAAAAAAAAGCGGAGTAAATAAAGTCATATTTGGAGTCAATTTAACTCTTTTCGTGCATGGTATTTTGCCAAAGCTGTAAAAACTATATTTAACTCCGTTTGTGCGTTCAATTTACTTCAAAAATTGGATTTGTTTGAAAAGTCGTACTGACTCCGTTTGGAGTTGTTTTAAGAATGAGTTATTGAGAATTTTTAAATTTTGAGTTCACTCAAAAAAAAACTAGAATCAACTCATTTAAATGTAGCATGAAGCTTTAAAAATAAACAAACTCACCCACAAAAGAGTCAAATAAAAAACCCGTCATTCCTTTTGTGTTTAATTATTTTTATTTATTTCTTATTTCAATTGAATACAAAGGAAATTAAAGTCATATTTAACGCCGAAAATAGAATCTCTTCTCCATACTCACAGAGCAGCTTATCCACGATTTGGCAATTTTGAATCTCCATAATTTCTTATAAAACAAAACTTTTTTTACTTTTAAGCTCATTGAATTGCGCTCAACTCTCAAAATTTGTTTCAAAGGTGTTTCATTTATTTAATTTTAATTGAAATTTTTTAAAAAAGGGATTTTTGTATTTAACATATTTGAAAAAAGAGATAAATATTTGCATTGATTTTACAATTGATTGCTGTTTTGTTCGTTGAATGAGGGAAAAGATATTTTTTAAGCATTTATCAAAATGAAGTATATATATTGATGCTAGAATAATTAAATTTGGTACAAAAATAGGTAAAATATTCTGAAGGCGATTTGTGTTAAGTGAGCAGTGTTGCCTATATGTCGTGACACATACATTAAAAATTTGTTTATTAGTGTTTAATGCAGTTTCGTTAATAAAATATGGTAATATGTGACTTTAGTATGTTCCAAAAACTCATAAATTCCTTTTAAAAAAATGTAAATATCTCGACTTTTATCAAAACAACAGTTGTATACCAAATTTAATAAAATTGTTTAGTTTCCCAAAATTTTCTATAAAAAATACACCGCAGGTTAAAAAAATTACGGTGTAGTGTGTATACAGTACAGAAGGTAAACTTCTTAATATGAAGAATAAGATAGATTATTGTAAAAAAACAGAGAGTAAGAAAGAGATAGCATCTCAAACGAAATACAATACAAAATTTTTATAAAAAATATTCTGTTTATTTAATATTTTCATGTCATTGGTTGGTGCTTCATTTAGTAATACTAGTCTTAATGGTTTGCGATGTATGCGGAATATGTCCGTGATTTGATATTTACGAGATAACGCGAAAAATTCACCTATGGCGATCTATTGTGGGAGTCCCCATACAAAAAACAAAAAATTAAAAAATGGCTTTTATAATTCATTTAAAACATCTATAACCCCTAAGGGGATCAATATATGAGCTGGTCCTATTAATTTTTCCCCCTTAACACTTCTTTTGAACTCAACCTTTTCTCTATCTGCGAACCTTTTGGAGGTCCCGATACAAAAGACACAAAAAATAGAAGAAATTGTCTATTATAGTTCATATCAAGATATCAATAACCCCTAGGGAGGTCAAATGTATGAGCTGGTCCTATTGTTTTTTTTTTATTTAAAATTTCTTCTATACACACATACACTCTATCTGCCACCCTTCTAGGGGTCCCCATACAAAAAAAAATGTCATTGCTTGTGTACACAATTTTTCGTAACGAGATTAAAAAAAACTTTCGTGACGAGACTCGAAAAATTTTACCTTCTATATCAAATAACCGCATAAGAAGTTTCACTTCCATAAAGATATACGAAAACATATAACTCGCAATAGTAAAAACGGCCCTTTCTTATCATTATGCAACACTTAATTCTTACAGCACACTTGATTTGCTTGTTAAAATATTTGAGTACTTTCTCTTCATTCAAAGTGAAACGAACAAACGGAAATATTTGCTCGAGCAGACTCTGTTTCGTGCTAAAAATAACTCCGTTTCAGCTTTAAAATACAAAGACGTTTTTCATAGATGGTTGCAATAAGTTTTAATGGAGTTAAAAGGAGAAATGTTTGGAGAAGATGCAGAGTTAATTCGAAACTGCTTTTAATTTACTCCAAGCTTTGAAAATGAGTTGTATCAAGCAAAAAAAGTTTTATATTAACAAAAAAAATATTGATTCAATTCATTTTGTGTTTTACGGCGACAAAACGTTTTTAACTTCTTAAAAACTCTTTTGACTCATGAAAAAACTTGGGTTAACTCTGTACATTTTTTTCGGTGTATATACTTGTACTAAAAAATATGTATCCTCAATATAAAAAATGTTTTTATATTCGAAAAGTGTTTTTTGAATGCTTTAAGTACTTAATTATTTTATTACTATTAATGAGCTTGACCTTAAATAACTCTAACTCTAAAATTAATACAGGGTGGCGCAAAAGTAATCTTCCTATCAGAAAATGCTATAAATTTTGCGATGGCCCCTAATGTCAGTTCTGTTTTGACATTTGTGTATTAAACACATGCGAAATACACGTTAATAAACAATGTTACGCTACACTGCTCCAGAACGCGGAATATTGGTGACTATTTATTTCATTTTTTTTTTAAATTACAGCCAAAAAACATCGCAAGGTTACTTTTGCGCCACCTTGTATTTGTATTTAATTCATTCTATGGTTTTGGTTTGGTATTATTTGGTTCACTCTTTTCGAATCAATCACATATGACTACTATTTTGGAAACTAATTATAGTAGTCATATGTGATTATTTATGTACATTTAAGTAAAATTTGGGCATTTTTCTTTCGAAATAATGACTCAAAGACTTAGAAAATGTCTGTTGTTGACAAACTTATGGTTGAAATCAGAAAAATCTGTGAGAAACCTGATTTTTGCCTAAACCTCGTCCAAAAAATCTAAAAAATCTCAAAAACACTTTAACCCATAAGCTTTCAAAAAAAGTTTTAAGCAAACAATATTATTTTAAAGTGGAGCAATTGCATTTTACTATGACATCAACCTGCAAAAAGCATCAGTTCTCTGAAAGCTATGTTTATTGAAGTGTCGTAATGAAACAGCTGTTTCTTATTTGCATTTATTTATGTTGTAAGCTTTTTAGGGCAATATGACATGATACCTTGTGAATACTCTAATGCCTCATTTACACAAGTGACATTTACTGACTTTAATAATGACTTGATGATATATCATAATGACGCTGCTATTTAGACGGCACAAAAAAGTGACTTGCCCAGAGTTTTGTCACTACGTTTCATTTTTTTTTTTGGCAACTTTCAAATTCATAATGATTTGACCAGCAAAGTAGGCGTTTACATGAATGACAAAATTTATAATTCTCAAATACTGACAAAGCAAAGAAGTTAAAAGTTATTTTACAAATGGAAGACAACAAAATAAAAGCTGTTACTTATTTAGCATATTTATTAATTGAAAAGAACGAGGAGGAAGAAGAACCTTTCGAGCTTTCGCGACCTGCCAGAAGTTTCCACTAGCTCATCTGTTCCATCTTCTGAAAAATACTGGCTGGGTTCACTTAATTAAAGAAATGAGATTAAATATTGATTTAGATTATTATTTTCTTTAAACTCTTAAAATTTATACTAACCAGTCCATTTTTAAGCAAACAGTTAAATTCTAGAAACAGTTAAACGCACTCTGTCAGTAAAGAATGAACTTTTTCATTTTTTCTTTAAGTTGGTCACTATGAGAGTAGACGGGTTTTCACGGCGTTTACACGATGTCATTTAAGTGACAAAACTAATGACATCTGATTTTAATAATTATTTTATGACTTAAATAATGAAACAATATAACAAAATTTACACGATAATGGCACTTAATGATGTAAAAAATGACAAATATGTCACTCGTGTAAATGAGGCATAAGTGAGTTTTGTAGAGTGGCAACAGAAGTTCAACACAGGCTTGTCTGACCGCAGCCGCACATGCTCGTAACATTCTTGTCTTTTTTTCGTTTTATAACTTATTTTCTATGAATTCTTACTCTATTTTCTTTAAATAACTTTGTCAATGTGTTTGAAACTTTGACATGTATTGATATGCCGCAAAAGTAGCAATGCAAACCATAAATCTAGCGCCATCAAGTCTGCACATAATAATTGAAAATTGTTATCAATGTCAAGAGCATGTATGTAATAAAGATAATACTAGCTCACGTTAGTCTAGCCTCATTTTGAAGCTACTCACAAATGTGCAATCTTTTACTTACGTCCTTTGATTCACTTTGAATCAACTGAATAAGTAATCAAGTTTTGATTTGTTCCCATTCTCGTAAATCATGCTGTCAACACTCTACGCCGCTATCATTCATAATTACCTAGTTGATGATGATAAGATGGAAACTTGTGATTAGCACTGATGGCATAATTAAACTTGATTGCGTAACGAATAAGCAAGCGTGAAACTTTGTTTAACAACCTGACATTATCAGCTAAGAGATATGCATTTTTTTGCGCATGTTTTTGTGGGTATATACATTGGCAGTTAATATTAATAAATATGGTGTTTATTGATTATGCCTGTGAGATTGCTTTTTTACATACCTACAGTGAATTAAAAAAGTTTAGGCACAAAGCTATTAAAAATGTTAGTAAAAATTCTTCTACTTCACTTACAGAAAGAAATAGTATGAGCAATTAAAAAGTATATTTTTTACTACGTATTTACAACAAAAGATAATTTAATATTAATTTAATTTCAGATTCAATGCTAGAAAAACTAAAAAAGACATGATTTTAAAATTAAAAAAGTTTATGCACATGCTGAGTGTGTACCATGTTTTTGCAAATATAACGGTAATATTTTAGTTTTCTTTGATCTTTTCCATTTCTCTGCTCAGAGCTATTGCGCTTTTATCCAAATGCCAATTGATTTAAGTTGATCTTGATTTGGTGATATATTGAGCAAAATGGGCAGCGGTACCGGAAATTCGGTTGACGTTCGTAAAATAATAATAATAAATCTTTACGTACAGAAAAAGTCGTATCGCGAAATCGGTACAACAGTACAGCAGTCATATTCAAGTGTGCGTAAGGCTGCCCGCCTAGTAAACGCCGAAGCAGGCAGGCAGGCGCAGGAAAACTATGTGAACAAGCGAGAAAAAGTTATTTCTATCTCGTTTCTTCGCAGGGCACAGCCTGTGCCTGCCTGCCTGCCTGCTTCGGCGTATACTCTGCAGGCAGCCTTACATCATTAACTATTATGTAAATACCGGTAAAGTAGCGCATTATACCCGATCTGGGCGGCCAAAAACATTTACGCCACGCTAGAAGCGAATTGTAGCGGCTGCAGTTGCTCATGAATTGCAGAAACGGTTTAACAAAAACTTTGATGCTCAAAAAATTCAAAATACACTAAATAAAGCTTGATATCATGGACACGTTCCTCGGCGCAAGATGTTTAGGGTTATGGTAATGTTATAGTTAAGGGGTGTGTGGTACCATCTGGGGTTAGGAATTTTGTTTTTATTAATGAAAATATTTATAAGCTACTTAATTTGAATATTTTAAAGAAAAATTTGGCACCTTGGGAACCAATATTTATTTCAACAATATAACGAACCAAAGCATTCGTCTTATCTTGTGCAGGAATAGCTAATCTACCACTGTAAGTATTTCAAAACTGATCCAGTCTCCTAAAATGAACCCCCTTGAGCATATTTGGCACTAACTGGGGGGGGGGGGGAATTCGCAATCATCGCATAACGTCAAAAGTGCGCTCAAGGAGGCCATACACACCGAATGGTCAAAAATAACACCTGAGCAGAATCAAATTCAGTGAGAAGCATGCGTTAGATGTGGTAAAATAACTCAAAATATACTCACCCTGATCAGAGTTGGGTTGTAATGATTCCTTTTTAATTTAATTCTACCTCAATTCCAATTCCTTGGAATTAGGAATGAGTAATTTTACATCTCAATTTCTCAGGAATGTAATTGGAAAACTTCTCAATTATATTACAAGAATTGTAATTGGTAATTGGACATCTCAATATCTCAGGAATGGAATTAAAAAATCGTCAATTCCATTACAGGAATTGCAATTGGTAATTGAACACCTGAATTCCTCGGAATGGAATTGGAAAAAGATTGTCAATTCCATTACAGTTACTGTAATGGGTACTTGACCACTTCAATTCCTCAGGAATGGAATTGAAAAAATTGTAAATTCCATAACGGGAATTGTAATTGGTAATTGAACGCCCCATTTCCTTAAAAATAAAATTGGAAAACATCGCTTTGTTAGTAGATTAAGGAAATTTTATGCAGGGGTGTGGAAGTTGTGTACCAAGCACCTTGCAAAAAGTCGGCGGGATTGAAACAGGTAGCGTAGCAGCTATAAAGTTCGTTCTAAATCAAAATGTGGTATTAAATTAAAAAGTTGGTATTTTCGATAATACATATATTTGAATCATAGAAAGTTTTCTAATACATAATAATGTAGTTTTGAGTTAATGAAAAAGTAATTGAAATTTTAACTTCAAATTACAATTCCTGTAATAGAAGGACGATTTTTTCCAATTCCATTTATGAGGATTTGAAGTGTTCAATTACCAATTAAAATTCCTGTAATGGAATTAATGATTTTGTTTCAGTTCCAATTACTTTTCTAAAGAATTGTGAGGACCAATTACCAATTTCTAATACTAAGAAATTGGAATTGAATTGTAATGAATACTTTTTGACCCAGCTCTGACCCGGATGATAAAACAGTATAACTTTTCACTTGTGCCTAAATTTTTTTTATTTCAAAATCATGTATATATTTTAGTTTTTCTAACATTTAATCTGAAAGAAAATTGGAAACATTTCAAGAATAGCGACAACTCTAATTTTTAATTTTTTTTTTGCAGATTATATGGGTTTTGGATTCCTAACTTCAAATCTGGAGGCCGCTCGCAATTGGTTTAGAAGTTATAGGCCTCCAAAGTTGGAAAAATGGCCTACAAATCCATTAAATCCATTATCGTATAATATTAAAAAAGACATTTGTCGCTATTCTTGAATTATACCGAAAATTGAAATTAAACTATCTTTTGTTGTAAATACATAGTAAAAAGTATATTTCTTAAGTGCTCATACTACTTTTTTCTGTAAGTGAAGAGAACAAAATTTTACTAACAAACTAACATTTTTAATAGCTTTGTGTCTAAACTTTTTTGATTCACTGTAAATGTATGTATTAACCTATTAAAAATTGTCGCGTATTTGCATCAATGTTATTGTTTGACTCCTGCTTTTTTCGACTGAAGCTTGTTATGGGGTCTTTCTAGTCAGAACCCACCCTAGCAACGGGACTTTTTAAATTAATCGCGTATAAAGATTTTTCTGTACTGCTTCGCTGCTTCACTATAAAAACATTGTAAATCAGTTTTTGATGGTTTCCAAGTAAAAGAAGTCAATATTTGTAAATATTTTTTTTTAATTTTTAATTATTTTTATCCGAAAAGGCCCCTTAATGCCGATCATATTTGTCGCTTTGAATCCCATTTGCAGTAATTCAATAGCATTATTAACACTCTGTGGTGCTAACAAGATCTTGCCAGTTCGTTTGAGTAGAACCATTTTATTTTTTTTTTAACTTTTTGTTGAACTCTGACTAAGATTTGTCCTAAGAAATAAGATTTGCACTAATGTAGGTGTAGTGTATTCTAAGAATTTTCATTTATCATCTTTTTGCATTTATCGTGATATATGTTATTTTTTCTGCCAATGACTTCATTTTACTTAATTAACACTTAGATGTCAGACTCTATTGTCAGATATTTTTTCTGTCACTTATATCACAGTACTTTTCTTGTGTGTTCTTCTACACAGAAATATCTGCAATGAAGTCTGATAAGATTGCACTGATCGTTTTAATTAAAGTTTAGAAAATAAAACTTTTATGATAGGAAACTCTTTAATATGCTTGTTTAAAAAATAATAATAAATTCAAGATCTAAGATAACAATTCAGATTTAAATTGAAATTAAGAAAAACAATTTTAATGTGAACTTTTTGATAATGCGACGGTTGCTGTCTCAACAGCTTAGGTGTGACGTTTAAATAACGCCTATCGTCTTTCATGTTGTCATTGTCTATAAATAACAGTACTCATACGTTTTTTGTCGCTTATTGAATGTTACTGTAAACAAACGCTATATTCTTATTATCGTAAAATGTTAAGTTCTTTCAGTTGCTCAAAAAGTGAAAATTTACTTTTTGATAACACTTGTTTACAACAAATGGAAAATAGTTTCTTTAAGACTTTTTCGATGCATTTTACGGTGTAGAATCATGTAATGTGTGCAAGAGGAAGAAAACTGTTACCTATAGTTGAATGAAACTAGTCGAGAGATAGACCCATGTTTGGTCAATATTATATCAAAAAAAAATTGCCTACCTTGAAAATATTTTTGGATTTAATTTTTAAAAAAGTATGTTTTGGAGATTCATTGCCTTTTGAAAAACTGTTACTGAAACAAGATTGATTTATAAGGTTGACTTAATGTATATACTTTATTAATCTGTGAAAAAAGGTTTGAAAAAATTCCTCACAAATCCTCCTTTTTTGTAAATGGCAACTTTTGTTTCATACAGAGTTGCTAGGGAGTAAAATGATGATTATGTTTGGAACACTGTTTTCGGCCGTTCTGTCAACTGTAAAAACTTGGCGCGTGACTTCTATAGAAAGCTAAAAAAAACTAAATTTTTTTAGTTTTTTATAATTTTTTTAGAAGCGAAAAAATATGTAGGTGTTTGTGTATTTTTTCTTTAAACAGATGCAAGTCGCATGTCCCAGTAGTCAACCAAAAATATATAAAAGTTGTTTCCTAAACTGAAACACGGTTTTATAAATTCAATACTGCCTAGAAGTAATAATAAACATGTAGTTTACTATTTAAACTTCTTTTAATAGTTAAAGCGATTATGCTTTCGAGAAGAAGTGATTATGTTTTAAAAATGTGTCCCAGTAGTCACGGTTGACAGCCTGATTTTATTTCATTGCCGTTGCTTATAGCTAAATTTACTTTTTGTCCCAAAATAAAATAGTTAAAGCTTCTTTAAGTCTTACTTGAGTGTTAAATGGCTGTCAAAATCCACACTTACAGTACTGCAAATTACTCTCAAGGCGTCTTATGTAAAGACGATATCAAAATGAAAAATAGGAACACGAAGTTATAAATTGTTGTTAAGATCAACTTCGGGCAAGAAACAGCGTTTTTTGCCACATAGGAGACGGATGTGTCCTTATGTTCTATTACAAAACTGTTGAAAGATAAAATGTTGCCAAATTGGAAAAAGTCAACATTTTCTTCAAATCATCATCATCATCATCATCTACATCATCATCATCATCATCTTCATCATTATAATCATCATCATCATCATCATCATCATCATCATCATCAATATTATTATTATTATTAAAATTATTATTATTATTATTATTATTATTATTATTATTATTATTATTATTATTATTATTATTATTATTATTATTATTATTATTATTATTATTATTATTATTATTATTATTATTATTATTATTATTATTATTATTATTATTATTATTATTATTATTATTATTATTATTATTATTATTATTATTATTATTATTATTATTATTATTATTATTATTATTATTATTATTATTATTATTATTATTATTATTATTATTATTATTATTATTATTATTATTATTATTATTATTATTATTATTATTATTATTATTATTATTATTATTATTATTATTATTATTATTATTATTATTATTATTATTATTATTATTATTATTATTATTATTATTATTATTATTATTATTATTATTTTTATTATTATTATTATTATTATTATTATTATTATTATTATTATTATTATTATTATTATTATTATTATTATTATTATTATTATTATTATTATTATTATTATTATTATTATTATTATTATTATTATTATTATTATTATTATTATTATTATTATTATTATTATTATTATTATTATTATTATTATTATTATTATTATTATTATTATTATTATTATTATTATTATTATTATTATTATTATTATTATTATTATTATTATTATTATTATTATTATTATTATTATTATTATTATTATTATTTTTATTATTATTATTATTATAATTATTAACAGTTTATTTGCAAAATATATGTAGTGAATAAACTTAAAAACTTGGCCGTAACTTCAATGGTCTTCAAGCAAGCTTCTAAAGTATTTTAAATTTTTAGTATAAAATTATGTAAATAACTGCATTAATTGTGTTTAAAACAATAATAAAACTGATTAAAATAACATATTATTTACAAATATGTTTCTTGTCCTGCAAGTCACAAAGACTTGTTTAAGTAGTCCCACTTTGTTAACAATTTTCTATAGAAGTAGTCATACTAATTCTTTTTTAAAATGGAAGCGTTGAGTATTTGTTGTACAACACAGAAGAAGCTGACTTGAACATTTAAATGGTTTAGCTAATATTCTTCTTTGAGTGTTCAAAGTAAGATGAGTGGAATTTTTTTGTATCCCAGTAGTCACATTTATTGAAATAATAGTAACACAAAATACAGAAACTGTTTTTGATTTTATTTTAAAGAAAAATTACACATTAGTTGTATAGCTTTGTTTTATATTGTTTTATATTTCACTGTTATATAGTTACGATGACATCGTTATAACTCATAGTTGGTCAAATTCTGGAGTCTAATGTCCCAGTAGTCACAATGGAATGTCCCAAATGTAAATTTTATTAGTCATCGCCATAAACTTCAGAATTTATTAAAAAAATTATCTCAATCGAATCATTAACCCTGTCGTTGCCATGCGGCAACGCAAACCCAAACACTTAAAATGTGCTTATATTAGTTTAAACCATTTTATATTTGCGTAAACAGGTCATTTTGAAAATTTAAAAAAAATTTGCTCCGACTGATTCGAGTTAATTGACGCCCTACAAGCTCTCAAAAACTTAAGAGTCGATTTTCTCGAAACACAGTTTTCCTCTCACGCTCTTTTTGCACCCAATGTATCAGTTGTTAATATTGTGAAAACTTACTAAATTTTGTGTTAAAAATGTCGCAAAAGTGTGCTTTTGTAAAACAAGTTGGAGCAAGCAAATTATTTCCGCCAAGCTGAAATCTAGTGCATAACTTTAAAATTAAAAAACTGTCACTGAACAGCTGTTTTCTTTTTTGTCATTTAGCTCTCTTTGCCTTCGTATGTTCTTCAATGCGAACCTACCTGAAAATTCTGCCATGGAATAGTTATGTTTCTCTACTTACTTCAAGTTAAGTTCGAATAATAGAGAGTAATCTTGATTATCTGTCAAATTAAGAATAGTTATTTATCAAAAAGTACAGAAACGGCTTCAAGTAAGTTTCAAGCACAACAGCTGTTCGCGAATTTTTACAATAGAAAAAAAAATAGATTTTTGCTTGAAAATATTAGTTTATTCCTATAAAAAACACTTACCTACGTACAAAATATGTAAAAAAATAAAACTTGCATTTAATGATAAGAATAATATTTATTTTTCAAAACTTAAAAAACAATTAATTGTGTTCTATTCTTTTACTTATAACATGATTTTAATTTTGAGCTATTACGATCAAGTATGTTCTGAAGAAAGCAACAACAGCAACAACATCTCTGTATAGAGTCAATCATACAGCAGACTTGACAGACTGCTTCGGAAGGAGCTACACTTCCATCTTCACTATTCTTGAGTGATTAAGCTGTGAACAAACCTCTCCTTTAAGTTTTATATGATTTGACACTTGTTTGATAAATTCCTTTGTTGAGATCGCACGAATTTGTGTGATTGACTCTATTTAGAGTCTATTGTTGTCTGTTTCAAGACTTACTTGATCTAAATAGCTCATAATTAAAATCAAATAAAAGATATTGATTTTATAATCTGAAGATTGTCTGTTTGTAGCGTGAAATTCGTGCTCGCAGACATTTTTAAAGTAAATTTGAGCTAGTTTCGAGTAATTGTAATAGAACAGAGGTTGACATTTTGCTTGTTCTTCTTCTCTCTCGAGCCTGAAAAGTGTGTAAAGAAATTCTTTCATTTATCGCTTCATCAAGCCTTCAGTAGTTTTCTGTGGCTTCTGCAGTGCATCCACTTTGATTAGCTTATCACGCACAACTTCCGTTTAATCTTTTATCGAAGTAAAAAAGGAGTTTTTCTCCTCTTGGTACCGAAGTTCTTTAATCTACCTCTACTGGAAAGAAAAAAAATTACCTTTCAAACGACATACAATTTTTACACGGTCGAATAAAAATTTATTTAGATAACTAAATTTCAAAAATCTGTTTTCAGAAAATTTCATAAATCATTCTTCAGAAAAAAATGGTTAGCTTTTTTGGAATCTACTTCCGAAAAACAAAGAAAAACAATTTATGACAAATCATTTCTTGTGATAAGATCCAAATTTTTAAACTTTACCATTCCCAATTATAATTCAGAATAGATCAATTGAAATTAAAAAAACTGCCTGAAATTGAAAATATATCAATTGAAATTAGGAAATTTCATTTAAAATTAAGAAAATATCATTGAAATGTTTACAAAGCTGTAGGTGTTATGTATATTGAATATTCAGAAAGGTCGTCTAGTTCATTGCAGAACCAGTTGCTTAAATGGCGAAGACAGTTTTGAGCCAGCGCTGGACAGGTGCAGAGGAGATGAATTGTAGATTCTTCCTCCTCTTCATCTTTGCAGCTTCTGCAAAAGTCATTGTGGAAGCTATTTAATCTTTGAGCATGTTTGCCAATCAGGTAGTGCCCTGTTAATACCCCTATCATGGTTCCGATGTGGTCTCTACTAAGGAAAATAAATTCTTTCGAACGCTTATTGATAAGTTTGGGCCAAATTTGCCGCGTTTTATCACACTTGCTTCCAGCTAACCACCTGCTCTTGGTTTTTTTGAGAGATAGCTCATGTGTAGGGAATTTGCATGTAGTGAGAGGAATACCAAAACTTTTCTTATTGGTCGATAGTTGTTTGGTATTGCCTGTGCGACAGAGTACATCTGCTTTGCAGTTTCCTAAAAAATGTCTATGTCTGGAGATCTCGCATAAAGAAACTTTAAACTGCTTTGTCATCCCATTCAGAGATCTGCGTCAGTTTTGAACTATTTTGGATGTTATTTCAACAGTATCCAGTTATTGCTTCGTGTATTGCGGCGACTTCTGCTTGGAAACACTGCATTGGCCAGGGAGCCTGAAGGCTGTTTAATGTATAGTGTTTCAAAGCAAACTCCTCCACATGTTTTGCGATTTAAATTTGATACATCAGTATAGATCTCAATGACATTATTGGATAAGAGGTTTCCTAGTTTTCAACGATTTCGAAAGGGAATGGTCACATCAAACTTCCTTTCAAAAGAGAGATTTTGTGTTATGTGATGTGATCACTATGTGATACCATAGTGTGATGATCTATGGACCTGGGTAAGGGAGGGAGAATTTTTATAATATCAGAAAAAAGTGCTTCCAAAATAAGGTAAAGTAGAAGGGACATTTTTAATTCCATCTCTTCCACTTTCATATCCAAAAGACATTCTTTTAACTTATAAAAGTAATTGGAAGGAATGCTTTCCTCAGTCTTCTCTAGAAGTGCTTCCAGTGCTTTCAATGGAAGAATTCTTTGAGCCCTTCAATTAAAGGATTCTAGTAGGTGTTTTCCAGGAGAACTTTAAGAAAACATTCCATGAAATGAACTGGTTTTTTTGGGGGGGGGGTTTAAAAAATCCGACGAAAAATATCCTTTTTCCCGATTTTCTCGCGATTTTGGTATTGGAAATGAGAAGTGTTTGGGTTTTGTTGGGGGTTTAAAAATTCCCACGTAAAATATCTACTTATATATACGACTTATATATACTTATATATACTTTTTTACTTGTATTGAATTTAAATGCCTTTCAGAAGTAGTTAATGAGAATGCCTCTTGAAAGCGCTTCTTAGAAGAAACACAATTGGATCCATAGAATGTTTTCTGGAAGCAGTGTCTTTAAGAATGCACGTCACATTTATCGAAAATTTTGCTGGATACGAGAATGTCCTGGCGTACCTTCTTCACATTGGAAGATGGATTTGAGGCGGATGCAGTTTTAGCGGCCATCTGTGTTGCTAAGATATCAAGTGCTAGGATAATGGTATAACATGGAGCAAAATGTCTAGTGCATCTGTCGGAGTAGTTCTTAGTGCACCACTGATGCACAATCAGCTGATCTTTGAACTTTTATAAGTGTATTGAGGTGTGTTTCTTTGCCTAGTGCTTGTCAAAGGGCGATAAAGCCATATAGCCAGTAAGTAACACTTGGCTGCAAACCCCACTTGCTGTCCGCCGTCTTTTTGCGTAAATACAGGGCAATTTTCGCTTTTCTGGTAGAAAGCATGAACATCAACTAGCATGTTACAGTCTTGTGAAAAAAGGTGCGGATACTGTTAAATTAAGAAGTATAAATTTTAAGCTAGGAGTATCACCCAGCTTGTATGAAAAGCTATTTAATCCCACTTTATGGCCATCTGATATCAAAATTCGTCCTTTTGAAAATTTTCAAAAGCCGGTCAACGTATTGCAAATAACGTGGATAGAAGTAATAAGACTGCTGCCGCCACCAGGGCACAACCTTCATGTCTCTCGCTGAATAACGCTCACTTATCGCTTTCAACGCTCCAAAACAACACACTCAACATAATTACTAGCGATGATGATGTTGCTGCCAATAGTTTCCAACAATCTTGTCTCTCGCCAATTAATGTCTGCTCGCCGATTTCTAAGCTCCAGCTCGATTTGCCCACCCCTCGAGTTGGCAGAGTCTCCTCGTATCTGCAACAACAAACACAAAAATTTAACAGCGCACCTCAGTCGGCTCTATATCAGCACAAAAGTTTTTCGGTTTATTTCCACAACGCTGGCGGCCTTCGTAAAAAACGAGCGCCCTCTTTAACGCTGCTAGAAGCTGCATGACTTTGAAGCAATTTTATTAGTTGATGACGTGGATAACGTCGCATTTTCTATCCTCAGAACTTTTTGACAATCATTATGTGGTTTATTGAAGAGACCGTATATTTGGACCTGATGTTTCTAGAGGTGGAGGAGGTGTCTTGATTGCCATTTCATCTAAGTACAGAGAAATCCAATTTCATCTAGTAGAGAAGTCCAACTCCGAACATGTGACAATAATATCGAACAAATCTGCTTAGCCGCTAGCTGCAGTTCTTTCGAAATCATATTTATTTTAAGTTTTATTCCACCTAATAGTAATGCAGATGTTTATGATTCTCATTTGATTAACGTAAGCTCTATTATTTCACACTTAAATTCAAATTAATTTCCTTGTGTATTGGGAGATTTTAAATTGGGGAATATTGAGTGTAGGTATTGTTCTGATGAAAAAATGTTAATTCCTTTTAATTTGAAAAGTTCAATTGAACATAAGCTTTGCGATACTTTGTATTCTCTCGGTCTTCTTCAAATCAACAAATTTGAGAACGATTTATACAGAATTTTAGATTTGGTTTTCATAAGCAATGAAATTAAGCATGATATCTTTAGGTGCGACATGCCACTCACAAGTGAGTCGGTGCATCACAAGGCTCTGTCCTTAAATTTTTCATTTTATTCATATCAAGGCAGAATTCTCGAAAACAACATCCATTTTTATGACTTTTTCAACGTCAATTACCCAGCCCTGAATAATTTCTATAACAGCATTAACTGGATGATAGTCTTTGACAAGAAAAGCATTTACTCAATATATTACATTTTCGAAAAAGTTCTAAGCGAAAGTTTTTCTCTTTAAGTACCTTTAAAACGTAAACGTCATAAACTCAACCTGCCTTGGTACAATAGATCTTTTATGCTTAAAAAACCAGAGAAACAAGGCAAACAATAGATATAAGAAAACAAATTCGCCTGAAGATTGGTCGATTTTTACTCTGCGAAGAAAAGAACATGACTTTCTATCAAACTTTTTATATAAAAAATATATGGATTCCGTCGAATCTAACATTAAACAAAATCCAAAATCATTTTGGACTTTTTATAATTCAAAGCGAAAAAGCTCAGGTATTCCCAAAGTGATGGAATTTCAAGGGAATTTAGCCAAAGATTCACAAGAAATATGTGAACTTTTTGCGAATTTTTTCGGTTCAGTATTTAATAATCACGACCCTGATGTAAGTTCTCTCGACTTCTCCAAACTACAGCAATCCTTAGATCTCGCTTCATTAAAGTTTTCTGAAGATGAAATATATAATGTCCTAAAAAGTCTAGACCCGAACAAGGGTGCAGGCTTTGACTTGGTTCCACCGCGGCTTCTAAAATGATGTGCATCATCTTTATCTATCCCATTGACCTCTATTTTCAATATGTCCCTTTATAGCGGAATATTCCTAGACGATTAGAAGACCGCGTTTATCACACCTATTTTTAAAGCCGGTCAAAAAGGAATGATTGAAAATTACAGACTAATCACAAAATTATCAGCTATCCCTAAGGTGCTTGATGCCATTGTAAATAAACGACTCTTTCTTGAAGTAAAAAACTACATCTCAACCCACCAAAATGGATTTTTCTCTGGGCGATCCACAAGTACAAATCTGTCAACATTTTTAAATTTCACCATTAATACGGTAGAACGTGGCCTGCAAGTCGATGTTCTCTACACAGACTTCGTTAAAGCTTTCGACAGCCTTCCACACAAAACTCTTTTATTGAATTTGGAAAACTGGAAATACACTCTTGTTTATCGGCATGGACATCATCGTATCTATCAGATAGAAAACTTATGGTTAAGGTTGATAATTGCGATTCGCGCATTATTTATGCTAAGTCAGGGGTTCCGCAAGGGAGTCATCTGGGACCCCTGCTGTTTACATAATTTATCAATGACGTAGTCGAAATATTTAAATACTGATCTGTGTTGCTTTACGCCGATGACTTAAAAATATATGCAGCTATAAGCACGTTGCACGACTGCACGAGCTTTCAAAAAGATATCAATGCTTTCTTATCCTGGTGTGCTAGTAATGGTATGAAACTGAACCTCTCGAAATGCAGGCTCTTAACGTTTTCACCAAATCTCTCGCCAATATTATTTAACTATAAGCATCAGACTCTCGAATTTGCCAGGGTGTCCCTAATCAAAGATCTCGGAGTCTATTTCGATTCAAAGCTTACTTTTAGCCCCCATAGGGACTATGCAATCTCTAGAGCAAACTTATTACTCGATTTTATCAAACGAAACGCAAAGGAATTCAAAGATGCATTCACACTTAAAACTACATTCATCTCCCTGGTTAAATCAGTTCTCGAATATGGGGTAGTAATTTGGCACCCGATATATCAAAAATATATTGATCGGAATGAGAAAATACAAAGACTCGTCGGACTTTTTCACAAGATAATATGCCATCATATGAAGTGAGATGTCAATTGCTTCTCCTACAAAAGCTTTCAATTAGATTCAACATATCGAGTGTTTTATTTATTAAAGATATACTTAGTGGGAAAACTGATTCACCCGAACTCCTATCTCTTATCCCTTTTCATGCTCCCGCCAGACCACTTAGAGAACATTTTGCATTTTTTATCAAGGTTCATAGGACAAACTATGGTCGTAGCAATCCTGTCTCTAGATGCCTTACCCTATGTAATTCTCTTAATTTTGATCTAGACCTTGAAAGACCAGCTTTAATTAGAGTTTTGAATGAATGTTTGAAGTAATATTAGCCCTCACTGTGCTTCTGCTTAAATCTTATTTTATAAATTATCTTTGTCATCCCTAGCTTTAAGGAACTACTGTAATCTGTAAGGGCTCGACCCGCTAGATTTAAATAAATAAATAAATAGATATTTCAAAATCACTAACTAGGTTTTATTTGGGTTATGGTAATAGTTGGGTAATACATTTGGGATTTGGGTAATCAATACTTTTGGCTCGTCGTTTCTGTTTTGGAAAACCTCTTCAAAAAGGAAGCTTATGGAAAACAAACTAAACTTTAAGTGGAAATTTTCCGAATTAAAAATACAAAAATAAGATTTTTGCTCGCAGCAACACAATTTTATGCTATTTTACCTTTTTCTCAACGTCTCATTGAAACTGTTTCTATAACTTTTTCTGTTCTAGGTGGCGAGGTAGCATTTACAAATTGGTTTGGCTGGATCTTATAGCCTTTCTCTTCCTCTACTATCTGCTCAATGTAACGTATCGCTTTGCACTGGATGACCCGCAAAAAGAGTAAGTAGAGAGTTGACATATAGGTATATTAATAAATCAGAAAAGCAGATAAAAAACTTACCTTTTCAGAGTATTCGAGGCAATTGTTAAGTACTGCAATAATTACAGTGATCTTATTCCGCTCTCGTTTGTGCTTGGCTTCTATGTTTCGATTGTTATGACACGCTGGTGGAACCAGTACACCAGCATACCATGGCCCGATCCCATTGCTGTCTTCGTCTCATCGAATGTGCATGGACAGGATGAACGCGGACGTGTTATGCGACGCACGATCATGCGTTATGTCTGTCTTTGCCTTACCATGGTGCTGATTAATATATCACCACGTGTAAAAAAACGTTTTCCCAATCTTAACAATCTAGTGGAAGCGGGCCTGCTAAATGAAAACGAAAAGGAAATCATTGAGAGCATGAATAAGGGATTCCCGCGACACTCGAAACATTGGCTGCCGATCGTTTGGGCCGCCAGTATTATAACGCGTGCACGCAAGGAGGGACGCATACGTGATGATTTTGCCGTCAAGACCATTATCGATGAGTTAAATAAGTTTCGTGGTCAATGTGGTCTTCTGATATCCTACGACACGATCAGTGTACCGCTAGTCTACACTCAGGTGGTAACGTTGGCAGTGTACTCCTTCTTTTTGTGTAGTGTCATGGGTCAACAGTGGACCGTGGAAAAAGGTGTCACCGACAACAACAAGATCGATTTATATTTTCCCATATTTACAACACTGCAATTCTTCTTCTACATGGGTTGGCTCAAAGTAGCCGAGTCTTTAATAAATCCTTTCGGCGAAGACGATGATGATTTTGAGGTAAAACGTTGAAATATATATTTTTTTGGAACTTTTGTAAATTTTCTGACTTTAGGTCAACTGGATGGTAGATCGCAATCTACAAGTTTCCTATCTTATTGTCGACGAAATGCATCACGATCATCCTGAGCTGATTAAGGATCAATACTGGGACGATATATTTCCCAATGAACTACCCTATACTGTTGCTACGGAACGCTTTCGCGAAGAGCATCCGGAACCGTCAACAGCAAAAATTGAAGTCTCGAAAGATGCTGCCATGACGACTAATTTGTCGAGTGTGCGCATCGACGAAATGGTTGGTAAAGATGCCCAAACGGGCCAGCAGACTGTTAATTATAAATTCCCTGACAGTATTCAAGAAGAGGAGGTTAGAATCAAACAATACAGTAGCTGTTTTCTGCAAACATTAAAAATTGGCTTAATTAACACTACTATGCAAAAAAAAAAACAAACATATATACACATATTCAAACATGCATATTAATTAAACAACGTTTCTAACTCTCTCTCCTTCTGTATGTGTTGCAAATTTAGATCAAATTGGCGTTACAGACGGTGATTGGCTCACACTAATCCATGAGGATTTTGCTCAAAATTATTAAAATTAGTTAAGAATGGTGACTGTGATAGTTCTTATAGTTAAAGAATGTGATAATTTTAAGCTTAATAATATTATTTATTTTCTATGTGGTACTGTTTAAGATTGCTTACAATGGTTTCATTAAACCACGTAACAAAAATACTGCATACTTTTGATACCTTGTAAGAGTGCTTTTTGTTGTGGACCTAGTGTTAAGCCTCTGAACTAACTTTTTTGATTCTAATGCTATCTTCAAATCTTTACCTCTAATTAATTATACATATGCTTTACTTTTGCGAAAATTGGTTGATATTATATTACGGTCAAAGATGAAATACAAGGTTGCGTAGGAATGCGAGGTCAAAGAATTAGGAACACTTACCAGTATTAACCGAATATTTTAAATGGCAAAGTAAAAGTAATATTCTTACTAAATTATTCTTTTTATAAAAATTACTATGAAGTAAGTATTCAAGTTCGAGATCTGTTTTTAAATATTTTTAATTTTTGTTTATATTCAACAATTTAGTCTTTTTGTAAAAATATAAAAATGCGCGAATCAGTCTTGTCAGCTACTTTGACATGACACTTGCAAATGAATAAGTAAAATACAAGTAAAAATCTCGCAAATAACTAAGTAAATAATAAAGGGCTGCATGGGTGCATTTTAAACCAGTTTCAAGACATTTACTCTTTTAACACAACACTACAATCACTTGTTCTACGTAAACAAATCAAATGAGAGACTGCAGCGAAGACGAAAAAAAGAAATAGGTGCAAATCAAAAGAGTAAAAATTCATTGGCCCATTATCATAGTCAAAATAAAAGTCGACTCTAAATTTAGTGCAAACTTTTTGACAACATATTATATTAAAAAACTGTCAAAAATGCATATACTAAACTTAGAGTCGACTTTTATTTTGACTATGATAATGGGCCATTTTTGCTAGAGGCACACTAAAAGCAAATCGCAGTCAAACAATAAAAAAAGACTAAAATAGCAATGAATGCAATAGATCATTTTATTGAAAATCTGTATACTTTTTATTCTGTGCTCAGCAATAACTCAACTTTTGAAATGTTAATCTTAATTAATCCTTATTCAGCACACTGGAATCTTGTGCATCCAATTCTTTTGTGTCATAATATAAAATATTCATTCTTATGCTTTTACTATAACTTTATTAACTTAGTTAAATAAATTTTTGGCCTATGAAACTAGTATTTTATTCCAAAAATAAACTTCTATTAAACTTAAAGAAAAAACAAAATATTCTATAGCAAATTTTGTATGACAGTTTGTGTCATCGAACCAGAGAAGTGTGCCGAATAAGGGTTAAACTATTGGTAACGGATGCTGAAATGTACTATAATGTAAATATGATGTCAATAATCAATAACTTAGAAAAAATACAATTTTCAATGTTAAAAGAAACATATGGTTTTTAACATATGGGTATTTCCAAACTGGTGTTACGTACAATTTGTGCGAAGAATTATTAAAAAAAAGAATGAAAATGTCTAGTTTTTAAAAAGTTTTTTTTTTATATATGCGTAGTAATTAAGTAGCAATATATTAAGCAAAAAACAAAGACAGCAATAGGCCCTAAGGATATTAAGATATAAGCAAAAATATGTGCTGGGTTTACGTTACAAAAAACGGAAGTGATTTTTGACTTGGATAACATAATTTGTAAAACTCTCTGAATTGGGCATGACTTTTTGTATACAACTTTTCTTAGAGGGGCTTGAAATAACATAAGTTTATATTCCAAGTGATCAAATTTAGAGATCTTCCCTCGTTTTTTTAATGAGGCTTTTTTATCTGGCGTTACGCTTCTTAAATTTTCATTGCAGTTAAATTGGGTAATTAAGTAATTAGATAGTTAAGTAATTATGTAATTTAGTCATTAAAAAATCAACTTTACATATTGTCCTTTCCTTGCCTCCATTTTTTTTATTATCTTTAGCCTATTCTTTCCATTTTTACAAAAACAAAATGCCTACGAAACAGTTACTAAACATTTACGAAAAAGAAAAACTACATTTGTGAAACTGTGCATTGTGAAACTGTGTATATTGCTTAATTACATAAAATTAAAATGTTTCTTTGGATAATATCATAAAAAAGGAAGTTTTTAATAAGTTTCAATATTTTTGGCACGGTAGACTTTTCTGTGGAAATGCCTATATTCAACATAATTTAAGGTCTGTTCGGAAATGCATCATGATGCACAAACTGCTTTTGCAGCTAATCAAGTAAAATGTTTGAAAAAGATCAATTTTGCAGCACTGCAAACGTCAAACATTCTAAAATGTAATTTTTTTTTATCAAGCGTCAATCACCATTGGACGCTTGAAGAATGCAAGCTATGCGCATACTGCCAATCGTGATGCATTTTCGAACAGACCCTTATTTCAATTCTAATTTTTTAATTCAGAATTAAAATGTTAAATTTATTAAATTTAATTAATATTAAAATAACTTGCATCCATCGCAGTAATAAAGTATAATTTTCCTGCTATCAGCACAATCTTTACAAAATAAATGCTTTATTCCATGGAGTGCATTTAGTGTTTTTCGGCATGTTTTTTATGACACTGATTTCTTTTCATTGCTTTGAATGTTTACGACCGAAAGTTCAACGTGCATATATTGCCGAGAAAAGAATGTCATTATTGACAGCGATGTCATTTTTGCTTTACTGCATCTTTGTGTATAACGAAACGAAGGCTAAACGTAGTGCGAGACACGGTAAGCAATACATTTTTCCATATCAAAAAATATTGTTGCTCGTCTCTCACGACGTTCAGCCTACGTTTCGTTAGTCCCATGTTACGGTGGCGGTCATGGGCTCATCATGGTCATGCATTGTTGTTGTTTCAATGTAAATTAAAAATTTGAGAGCGAGAGCAAGAGAGTAAATTTTCACCACCACGGTCACCAAATGATTCGACAAAAATATGAAATCATGGGATCAAAACAGTGTTGCGTTGTGGAACTATTCACAACATTTGTGTTTAGGTACGAAAAAAGTACACTTTTAGTACGAAATGTATGAAAGCAGTAATGAAACATGCTTAATAGCAACACTCATCGGTTGAAAAAATACTAAAAGTAGCAAATAGTGTACTGGTGCTTAGGCATCATATGACCACCAGCATAACATACTTTCGTCACACAGCTCATCAAACGAAAAAAGAGAGTAAAAAGTGTCATGACCAGGGATCATATGACGACCACCGTAACATTACCCTTGCACATAAAGATGCAGTTAGTGTTGATCAATTATAACTCTTTAACTGTTATGAATTAGGAAAAACTGAGAACATACAGGTTGGCGAGAAATCCGCTGATCTGGAAAAAGTGATGCAGTGATACACCAACTCTAGAGCAGTCTAGATTTTATTGTATCGCCGAAATGCGCTAGCGCAGTTGCGCCATGACGTAGTTTAAAATGCTATAATTCCTATATCAAGCCCGTAGCCTAGAAAGGGGTGGGGTAGGAGGGTTTCGGCGTTAAAACCTATGGGGCCTGAAAATATAAAATTAATCAATTCAAATATGACAAATCAAGAAATATTATTTTTAAAAAATCTAAATAAGTTCTCAAAAAATACAGTTGAGTTTAAAACCAAATTTACACCATTTCCAATTAGAAGTCGAAAAAGATCTCGAATCTAAATTGAATTTTAATAGAATGTGCATTAGAGTGGACCTTATTTTAAAAAGACCACCACAAGGGCTCAAACTGTTCTAATTGATGAAAAAAAGTTATTGTAAAATTTTAGCAAGATCGAATGCATATAAACCCATGCGCACACGGCTTAAACTTTGCATAAGTGCATGAAAGAAAAAAAAAATTTTTTAAAATATTTTCAGTTGCAATTCCATTTGGAATAAGGAAACAGTTAAGATGTTTTTGTTTTTTCTAAACATTTTTCTGTTTAATAAGGGTATTCACCTCAAATTACTTAAATAATTTTTTTTCCTAGCTCACCAGTTTTTGAGATAAACTTCTTCGAAATCTACAAGTTGCACTTAAAATTTTTATTTTTTTTAAATGTTTATATATAAGTTGAAGAGAGCAAAAAAATATACGCATTGAAAATAGTGAAGCAATTTCAAACACTGAATAATACTAATATTGCTGGGAAATTCCAAAAATAATTATTTTGTCCCCCTGAACTATTCAAGTAATTTGAGGTGAATACCCTTATTAAACAGAAGAATATTTGGGAAAAACAAAAAATCTTAACTGTTTCCTTATTCCAATTGGAATTGCAAACGAAAATATTTATATTTATGCACTTGTGCAAACTTTAAGCCGTGTATACTAATACTAATACTAAAATTTTACACAAATTTTTTTCATCAATTAGAGCAGTTTAAGCCCTTGGGTGCTTTATAAAGTGCTTAGAAATTTTACCCATACAAATAAGGTCCACTCTAATGTGCACTTATATCTAGGTATGAATCGAGATCGCACAGTTATAAATTATATGTTGACTTTACATGAGATATAACCAGTAGTTGTAAATTTTACAACAACATCCGATGAAAAAATATAAGGAGTGAATCGGTGAAGGATCTAGGATTTGCCAGAGAGAGGAAGGGCGCTAAGTTAGCAAAAAGAAAAAACAACTTAAAACTTACATATATATATAAGGACGCCTCACGAAAAAAAGTTGTTCCGGCTCGTTCTTAAAAATAATCCTTTCTAGCTATAACCACCCGTGAGCTGAAATAGTTTGAAATAACACATATAAACAGCATTTTTGCGCGGCGATACTGGCATCATAAGTTCGATTCAGTATTGTTTCTAGATAATAAAAATCACAAAAACTTTTCCAAGTTGGTGCGGATTTTTTGAAGGTTTTTTCGATTTTTTTTTAAGTTTTAAAAAATATGTCCCCAGCTATGATCCTATAACTCCAAAAATATTTATTCATGTTACGAAATTTATACATTTTTAAAAGTGAGACATTTACACCTTTCATTTAAGTTATCATTTGTACTTATAAATTTTTTGAATACCACTGTTGTGAAAGAGTTTAAAAAATATGTTTTTTTTTTGTTACATTTCTCTATTTTAAAGTACAAAAAATATAATATTGATATATAGTTTGGTTATGTTTTTTCTTTGTTGTTAAAAAAATATTTTAACAAAAATTTTAAGGTACAAAATATGTTTGTAACAGATTGTATACTTTAGCGGTTTTAGTGAAAATATTCAAAATTACCTCGTATACAGGCTAAATATGCGATATCGAATAGCTTTGGAATTATAGATCGCAAAGCCTCGGAATTCGATATTCGGCCACAATTTAAACGTTACGTTTCCCTGATAATATGTTATGGGCGTTGGACAAGGGGGCGTGTCACCTCCCACACCACCCAAATTTGCGATATTGAATAGCTTTTGAGGTATAGGTCGCACAGCCACGAAATCCAGTATTCGACCTCAATTCACATATGCAGCTTCACTGATAATATTTTATGGGCGTTTGGTAATGGAGGCGTGGTAGCAACATACCGGGTTCCAGCTAGTTATAGCAGCGTGAAGATTTCGTTGTTTTGTTTTGATTTATTTTTGACATGTCTTAGTTTACGTTATTTCCGTAATTTTGCTCATCGCAGTTTTGCAAATCTTTTTAAAACTTAAAATTGCGATTTAGGAATATTTTTAAATTTAGCTAAAAAGATACAATAACATTGTTTGTTAAATATATATCTTTACACCCAAAAAAATCCTGTAGTAAAAATAAATAAAAATGTATTTAAAACAAAAGTAAATTAGTAACTCACCGTCCAAATAAAAATGTATTTATTTTTACTAATTTCAATTATTTACTTCTACTACATATTTTTTAACTACAGAAAATAAATACATTTACAATAAAATTAAATGTTTTTTTATTTATTAATTAAAAAACTGCAAAAAGTTTTCTGCCACAGTACAAAGATTGCTTTTATTATAAATAAATCAAAGTATTTTTGCATTAAAAAAACTACATTTTAAGAAGTATACTTAGCAGAGTTCTTCATCACGAACCTTTTGTAATTATTTTGGTTGAAATAAATACAATTGCCATCAAATACATATTATGCAGTTTATTTTAATGTAGATATTCTTTATTTAAATAAATGTATGTCAACAACTACTTACTACATGCAACTACTTCGTGTAGTATTAATTATTTAAATGTAAATTCAGTAAAAATATATTGAATAACTACATATGTATTTAAAAATAAATAAAACTACATATATGTATATGAAGTAAATACACATTATGTAGTAAATTTTACTACAGTATTTTTTGAGTATAGTTAAATTTTTGATAATTGGATTTTTTCAGTTTGAAGAATGTTTTTAGTACAACTCACCAAGTCGGCTTTGGTGCAGGTAATTTTGCGAATCTTCACTAAAACCGCATTAAGTAAAATATCCAACCTGCTACAATCATACTTTGTACCTTAAAATTTTCGTAAAAATATTTTTTATGAAAACAATGAAAAAACAAAACCAAAATATATATCAATATTTTATTTTTGCGTACTTTAAAAATGGGGAAATGGGAAAAAAACGGTATATTTTAAACTCTCTCACAAATGTAGTACTCAGAAAATTTATACAAAAATCAACAGATCAGCACAAATGATAACTTAAATGAAAGGTTTATATTTGTTATTTGTATATATTTATAAAATTTGTGAAATAAATAAACACTTCAGGAGTTATAGGATCTTAAGTGGAGACATATTTTTTAAAACTCAAACAAATCTAAAAATTCTTCTAAAAAAAAATCCGACCAACCTGGAATAATCTTAATTTTTTTATTATCTAGACGCAATACTCAATGGAACTAGCAATGTCGTTTTCGCCTCGCAAAAATTTTTTCCAAATTTTTTACCATTTTAACCTCTAAAAATAGAGTTTTATGTAAAAATATTGGCAGGTGTGGTAGTTTAAAACAAACAAACGGCCAGAATAAGAGTCATGAAATATTTCTGCTAGTCTGCGTGTAAAATTTGAAAATTTTTGAAAATGCTTAAAAAATAACCCGTTATTTTTGAAAAACACCGCACAAAGAGGAGACACGCTCAGTGCGTTTTCCGTCTATTTTTTTGATTTGCATTTACAAATTCTCATAAAAGAAGACTAAAAATTGTCCGACAGTTCAGCTACTGCAACTTTTTAAAGTCTGCGAAATTGGTTTTTGCGCATACTAAGCGGTGGTTTGTTTATAAAATATGTCATTTTCGTTTCAACGAGTTTCTAATTACAACGGTGCTAAAGAAGTTTCTCTTCAAAAACTCAAACTTGAAAGATACTGTGTAACAACGCAAAACCGCAGTTAAATGCTTTAACTCATGTCTAAAAACAGCCTCGTTTAAGAAAACGGAAAGACTCTTAAATTTATTCTAAAGACGTCAAAAATTTAAAGTTTAACTCAGTATTTCGAACTGAATATTGCTACTCTGTTATTTTGGCAGTCGCCGATTACGACTTTGATGTAATAACATTCATAATTACTTAAGATTCAACCTTGTATTTCATACTTGAACATAATTATTTCTAAATTGAACCCTAAAAAAACGCACATTGCACGCTCTGCTTCAAAAAATAAAAACTTATCTTTAATTTCGTTCTGCCGATTGCACCTTTAAAGCACTTCTAGACTCTACTTGAAATACTAAGCTTAACTACTAAATCTCGTTACTAATCCAATCCACAAAAGCAAACTAATTAATAATTCAATAATTCTACTATCTTTCTTAGGCTGATGATGCTAGCGGCATACACTTTACCGCTGGCAATGGCAAAACACGCCCTAGTTCCTCACCCAGTTTGGTCAGTCTCAGCGGTACTATGTCGCGTGTCAACACGGTCGCTTCGGCGCTTAAGCGTTTCTTAAGTCGCGAAGACAGTCGCCCCGGCTCGCTTACGCCGAATGAAGAAAATCCGAGATACCGCTTTCCTGGCAGCGCTAGTTCGGCCAGCTTGGCTAATGCTAACCTCAAGCCACCTGGCAGTCTACGCATAACAGATCAAGTAATCGAAGAGGTCGATGAACAGACGACAATCACCTCACAGCGCGCCAACGAACCGGCGCGACCCAATGTACGCGATATATTTATGCAGGGCTCAAGTGCTGGCTCAAATGGTCGCACCAACCCCATCGATATACCACAGCGTCCTCCGTCCTACATACGCACAAATTCCGCGATGGAACCGACACTTTTCCCTCCCGGTGGTGTCGATGCGCTATTAAGTACCTCAGCGCCGGCGACTGAGAGTATTCGCATGGCACAAACGGAACCCAACACACCGATTGGCGACAGCGTCAAGTCGCTATTCGAGAAGGGGCACAAGGACAAGGGCAGCCGCGAGACTGGTAAGTAATTCAATGTCTCTCTGCTACAGCTGTAGCCGAGTTTTGAGCTACATACTTTATTAAAATATGACTAAAATAACTATTTTTCAAAATCGGTTATTAGAACGCACCGCAGCTGCACCGCAAGTTTTCAAATGGTTTATATCGACGGGTAATTAATGGTCCTTTTGATGGTTCTCCCCCAAATTAGAAATTTGAAAGTCGTCCCTAGTCTTGTTGTTGTTGTTCAGCTCTACTGTATTAACACGAGTTTTTTTGTTTTCGTTACACTAATTCAACACTCTGACGCTGGCATTGACTCCAGTCTAAAATCTTTTTTATGATTCATTAAAGTTAACATTAATATTTTATGATTATAAAATTGGTTAAAAAACTTTATAAATATTAAGCTTTGATTTAATCGAGCATTGTAACATGTAGCAAACTTTGTGATGAGCATGTTAAGATTTGTTTGTAGTTCCAGAAAGTATTTTCAAACGTTGTATTTGTCTTTAAACTAGCAAGTGACCCACAACTTTTCATAGAACTAATATTTTCCATTATATTTTTTCTAAACAATTTTGCAGTTGAAGATATTGAAATGAGATCCACCAATGAGACTATCGCAAATGCTGATGAAGGTGATGATTTCGACAAGCTGAAGGCAACTCGTGAAAAAGAACGTCTCGAAAGGCAAAAAATCAAAATCGCACGATCCATAAGTACAGCACCGGGCGTTGATTGCGCATCACCGACGCTGGTGCCTGTCATGACGGCCACATTAATACCAGCGCCTACAAATACAGCTGGCCAAATACCCGCAACAGGCTCAAGCGCTGACCTGCTCTCAACGTTGGAGCCGATAACAAGTTCTAGCCTGAAGGAGGGTGATAATGATGATGTCGAAGATGATGAAGATGATGAAACGAAATCCTAGTATAGAGCCAGTTCGGGAAACATGACTTTATTTAATTTTCTCAATGACTTTGTTTAAGTTGTTATTTAATAAGTTTTCTTAGGTTTAAGTTAAACTAAAAGTGATTGTCAGGTCGTATTAATTAAAGATAAGTTTTCGAGGGTTGATTAAAAATCTTGTTAACTTAAGCCGAGTTTAACCCAACAATATTCTGTTTGATTTATTTTTGACACTAAAACCGAGTTTAACGCAAAATAGTATTGAGTTCTAGCTTAGTTTGACATTTAAACTAATGGCGTTTTCGTTTCTCGAAAAAATGCAACATTTTTCTGCCCTTTTTGGAAATTCTGCCCTCTTGAGTATAAAAATAGTAACATCTAAAATTGAATCGTATTATTTTCGCGAAAATGTTGACCTCAAAAGAAGAAAAAATTCAGATTTCTTAAAGATGGCAGAAAGAGCTCAGAAAAAATGCAACATTTTTTCGAGAAACAAAAACGTCATTAGTTTAAAGTCCCAATTTTGATGAGTTTATCTTAGTTTAAAATTAGAACCGAGTTCAACACAACAAAATTCGGATTTAAAACTCAGTTTGTTACTTAAACTCAGTTTAAACATAGAATTTTGGCGAGTTTAACGCTTTTTAAGTTAACCAAAGCTGAAACCTTCACTGAAAAACTGGCCTTAATTTAGTTACTGTCTAACCTAGGTACCTTGATTTAAGTGTGCTCAAGTTCAAGTATGTTTAGAATAGCCAGTATTTTTATATTTGTTGTGCTAAATAGTCTTAAAGATACAGCAACAACTGATTGGAATAGTATAGCCTAGATGATTAGTAACTACTAGTATTTGAACAGAATTTCTCAATATGCTAAAAAAGTTTAGATACATTATTTTAAGCTCAAAGTTTTTGCTTTCAAGTATAGATATGTTGTTGCTATTACCGTTTTAAGTAGATTTTTTTTTATGAGTCCGAAGTCATTATTTATTTATAGAGTTAAACTAACAGCAGTAGTTCTCCTAATCGTAGAGATCAGCCCACATTCCAAGCTATTGACACATCATTTAATAGAGCTGTAGTGGTCGTGTCTTAGAATATATTTTATTAAAAAATTTTAGAAACATTTAAACTCAACATTAAACGTACCGCATCATTTTTTGTAGTATATGGTTTTGTTTTTTCTCCAACTACTTCTATGCTTTTCTTACTATAACTAATAATTCTAACATTTTTGTAAGAAAATTCATGAGTAGAGCTGACGAAAGTGAAATTTTTTAAATCTTAAAAGCAGTCAAATAACAGCTGCCGTTACGTTTAGTGCTAAGTACGTGCTAAGTACTTATTTGTCATGCTCCCTCAAGTTTTTTCACGCACTTGCATTTGACAAAGCAAATCAAAAACTCAAACTCAAGAGTAATCGAGTGTCACAACAACGTAATTAATGAATAGTACTAAGCATTAAATTAAGTTTAACACAATACTGCAACTATATGATATTAATATTTTTCGATATAATTAGAAAATTTAAAGCAAAACTATTCTAACTGTAAATATAATATTAATTTACGCTTAGTATTTAAAAACTACTTTTTAAAGACATTAAACTTAAGTATTTAACTGTTCCACACTGTTTTTTTTATACAGTATGTAAAGTAATCTGCCTATGGTTGTTTTTTTTTTGGGTCTCATTGCCGTTTTGTATAGTTATAAAATGAAAAGTTTTATTAGTTTGTTTATTTTATCATTGCGCTTTGAATTCATATTCCTTCTTTCAGAATGTTCTTTAGCAACGTTAGTTGAAAATATAGTACAATATGAAAAACTGTATGAAACTTTAGTTTTATCACTTTATAGAACGTGAATGACCCATTATGCTTTGACAAATATCACTAATTCGTAGTGCTTTTTTCGAAAGACAGAATCTGACCATTTTTGATACACTTATTTCGCACTTATCTAATAAGTTATATTAATGGCGTTGTCAGCTTCGAATTTGTTCAATTAAATATTATATAAACTTGCAATTTGTAATTAACTAAACGGCATTGTCTATTTTTATACAAAATTCGTCAAATAAAATTCAGTCAATTTGCGTACTAAAAGTAATTTATGGCTTTTTTATTTAAGATTTTAGTTAAGCCTTTGGGCATTTTTGTTTAGCGGGACATTTTAGGGTTTGCGTTTATGATAAATGTGTGTAATGCTGTATTATCTATAGAAGTAAAACTCATTTTCTGTTTGTTTGTTTGGCCTTTATACAAATCTAAACGGCTGAACGGATTTCGCTCAAACTAAGTATACATATTAAGTGCATTCTAACTTAGAATGTTACATACTTAGTTTTTGCCACGCCCCCTCCGAAATTTTTCAACTAACGGCAATTTTGTTATAAAACTTTTTATTATCGTAGATTTTTGTGTATTAAATTTGAAAAATTTTTTGATATTTTGACATCAAAAACACTCACATATATTCAAAATTGGAGAAATTTACAGTACAACGACTTTTTCATAAAACATCGTTACCTAAGAATAAGAAAAAAAACGACATGAAAATCAAAGTTTGGTCTTTCGATGCAAATATCTCCGCTGTCCATTAATATATTTGATTCAAATTTTTTTTGTTCAAAAGTTCAATAAAATCACTTAACAAAAATAGGTTGAGCTGTACCGTTAAGTCAGTGTATATATGTATTATGATTATGTCAACAAAGGTCCAAAATATTGACTTTTACTCAAAAAATGACTCAAAAATTGTTGTTGTTGTAAAAATGAAATCAATTCAAAAATGCACATCTGGCTACCTTTCATATGACATAGCAATTATGTATTTGCAAAAATTCTTCCAGCTAAAAATTATTTTACTTCCAGCAAAAAATTATTACACGCTCAGAAATCTTGGATTAAATTCTAATCCAATCGTTGGAATCATGCATTTTTTAATACTTTTTGTATTAGAATTTAATCCAATCGTTGGAATCATGCATTTTTTATACTTTTTGTGTTAGAATTTAATCCAATCGTTGGAATCATGCATTTTTTATACTTTTTGTATTAGAATTTAATCCAATCGTTTGAATCATGCATTTTTCAGCGTTCGGCTTGGTTCGGCTCTTATGCATGTTTATCATTTCTTTATACATGTGGCTTCATAGAGCAGTTGGTAGAGCCAAATACTTATTAACCTTAACGTAGTGGGTTCGAATCCCACATGTTTCGTTAATTTTTTTTTGTCAAAAATATTTTAATACAGCATGTATTAAAATTAATTCCAATGAGAGAATAAAAATCAATTGTAATATATGTAGGGTATTAGATTGTAATACAATTCTGGTGTGGTCATATATACAATACAGTTTGTATTAGAATTTAATCCAAGATTTCTGAGCGTGTACTTAAAAATTACTTCCAGCAAAAATTATTTTACTGTTCTTATCATCAAAACAACAAAGGTACCTACTAAAGCCCTGCGTCGGTGCATCTATTTGAACGTACACACACTGTGATTTATTGCATTGCTCACAGTTGACTGTCATCTAATAACACTTGAGAGTTTGATTTGCTCGACAGCCATAGAAATAAAAGATAAGGAAGTGGTGTTATACTCACACACACTATACGTGTGTAGAAGGAATTTTCGTCGCTGAGGAAGAGAGATAGAGCGTCGTTATTTGACATAAACTCTTCCCGAGCAAAAAAAAAGTCTTTTTGAGAGGAAGAACATCTGTCAAAACATAATTTCTGCTTCATGAGCGCATTCATTATTTAGGGTGGCAAGGGCGTTAATTTTTTTTTCATATTGGGATAAGCTTTAATAGTTATTTATTTGTTTACAATTTCTTTGAAAACTTGACATGAAATTAAAGTGGATTAGCAACCTAAGGTTACAAGCTATAACTACGTATTTTTATATAAAAAAACTAATTAAAAGCCCACAGTTCGAAAAAAACTACACAAAACTATTTATTTTAAAAGAGTTTAATTTGGTATGTATTTAATTGTTTAGTTTTTGTGTTATTTTAATATCAATTAAATAGTTTATAAAAAATAGTTTTTTGAAATGAATTCTTAAAAAATCATTTAAAGTAACTTTTGTCGTTTCAGTCTCATTCTGAGTTCATGTCTTTTACATTATTTTAGCAATGCTTTTCTCTGTAAAAAAATTGGTAACGCAACATATTATATAACGGTGGTATATAAAAATTGCATAGTAAGCATACATCTAAAAAATAAAAAATAATTTACGCCTTTATTTACTACATAATTGAATGCGGCCCTGTTTGAATGTTTTTGTGTCTGTGTCAACTTCACTGTGTTTGTAAAATACTTCATTCCACTTCAACTACACCGCTTCCTTACATTTTACTTCTATGTCGACAGCAAACGAAAGTCTACAACGACAAGCAATACACACTTTCTCTCTCGGCAATCCAAGCATGGCGTGTTTTTGTTCGTCAACACCACAAGCAATGAAATTTAATCGTTGAGGGTAGGATGAGCAATAAAATAAATAAAATAAAAAAATAAAAAGCAATATTTGGCAATAGATCATTTGGATCATTTTGATCATTTTGATAATTTTAATCAGCGGTCGTCAGCGCCTAACTAGACATTTTTTTACACCAACTTCAAGATTTTCAAGATTGACTAGGTAAAAATGGGTCGCTGAATCCGAATTCGTTGTCAGAATTTCAAAATTATAAAATTTTGAAATAATAGGGCTGCCACCTAGAAATATTATGTATTTTTAAGAGTTTTAAACATCATTTATCAGTGTTAGGGGGTCGCTGATATCGAATCTGAAGTCAGAATTTTAAAATTCAAGATGGTGGATAGGGTTGCCACCTTCTTTTTTTGCATTTTTATGAATTCGGGGTTGGCAAAAAAATGATACACCAAAAAGGGGTCGCTGAATCCGAATCCGTAGTCAGAATTTCAAAATTATAACATTTTGAAATAATAGGGTTGCTTTTACTTTTTGAAATAAAAATGAATTCGTAAAAATAAAAAAATTATGGTGGCAACCCTATCCACCATCTTGAATTTTAAAATTCTGACTTCAGATTCGATATCAGCGACCCCCTAACACTGATAAATGATGTTTAAAACTCTTAAAAATACATATTATTAGGGGGCAACCCTATTATTTCAAAATTTTATCATTTTGAAATTCTGACCACGGATTCGGATTCAGCGACCCCTTTTTGGTGTATAATTTTTTTTGCCAGCCCCGAATTAATAAAAATGCAAAAAATGAAGGTGGCAACCCTATCCACCATCTTGAATTTTAAAATTCTGATTTCAGATTCGATAGCGACCCCCTAATACTGATAAATGATGTTTAAAACTCTTAAAAATACATATTATTAGGTAACAACCCTATTATAAAAAAGTTACATTATTTTTAAATTCTGACAACGGATTCGGATTCAGCGACCCATTTTTACCTGATGTTCGCACCAGCATCGCATATGTAAAAATAAAAAATAGGTGGCAGCCCTATTACCCATTTTTATTTTTAATATTCTGACTTCAGATTCGAATTCAGCAACCTCCTAGCACCAACGAGTATAAATTATACCAAGAGAATTCTTCATCCAGCCTTCCAACTTCGTTCCAGACTATCAGCCATCCACCGACAGAAAAACCAAAACAATGACAACCAACGAGTTTATGTACTCGTTGATCTGAGTTATTGACGCTCAGCAATGAGAGCAGATTACCAATCAAGGAGAAGTAAACATGAAAATATATATGTCAAGTAATGAAAGAAAAGGAAAAGAAAAGAATATTGTAAGTTTATCAATGAAAACCAAACTACTATTTGCCACAAATTTTACAGCTTCTTTATTGTGTTATTTTTTGGGATCTTCTTGTGTTTGCCGAATTTATGTTTTTTCGAGCTGGACATTATTGTTGTGATTTTATTTATTCTAGCTACATTTTGGTTGCAGTTGCAAAAAATAATTTTTTAGATATTTCATTAGCCGAATAGAAAGACGGAGTTCTGATTCGGCTTATGAAATAATTATTCTTTAATGAGGAGTTGCAAATTTGTTTTTTTGATAAACAGAAGAAAAACGAATTTTTAAACAAAACCAAAGTTAAAATTGTTTTTCAAGTATTTTATTAATTAAACGAAACCAAAGCTGCAAGCAGTGATGGCTTCAAAGTCAATCAAGAAACGAACTGCTTGCCAGAAAATGATTTCATTTTATATTAAAATGTCAATTTTACGACAAAACCATTTAGCGTAGATGCATGTCGCCGTTGAATTTTTTGTTGAAATCGGAAAGATCTTTCATATGTTCAAATATATCAAAATTTTAAGTAAACATGAACCATCTTTAATCAATTATGATTCGAATAGTAAAAATTTCACATAAATCCGTTCAGCGGTTCTTGAGTTTAGTGGCAGCCACAAAATGATCAATTTTTAAAAGTTTCATTTTTCTATAATAGTATAGATATAAATAATAGTATAGATAAAGGTTAATATTATACTTACTATATTTATTATTATATACACATATACTTATAATTTTATTAGTATTCTTATTAGATACTTATTCGTTATTTAACTTTGTGAAAATCACCAACAAAAATATACCTACCTGCCCAATCAGAAAAGCCTATGCTTGCAGGATCAAAAGTAGATCTTGCTTCAATTGCAAAATATTTAAGTATTTCATTTGGTTATTTTTAAGAGATTTATTTCAGATAGATTTTAGGTTTAAATGTATATAACACTGTGCCACAATTTCAGGGTCATGGAATCTAACGAAAAAGAGACCAACACAGGTCGATAGTACTGATCTAGACCAACAAAACCCTAAGAAGGTTTTGCAAAGTTAGCTCGCTTTTAAATGTTATAGCCTTTGAAAGATGAGCTGATTATAATATTTAAAAGAAATCATTGCTATCATATAATTTTACAATTTTGTTCAATCTCCTTTATGGTTATTATTTCTTTAAAACACATCTAAACAACAATTGCCGCCGTCAATAACTCAGATCAACGAGTACATAAACTCGTTGGTTGTCATTGTTTTGGTTTTTCTGTCGGTGGATGGCTGATAGTCTGGAACGAAGTTGGAAGGCTGGATGAAGAATTCTCTTGGTATAATTTATACTCGTTGGTCATTGTTTTGGTTTTTCTGTCGGTGGATGGCTGATAGTCTGGAACGAAGTTGGAAGGCTGGATGAAGAATTCTCTTGGTATAATTTATACTCGTTGCATTAATTAAATTCCGAATGATTCTTCCAGGAAAACTGTTTTTCTTTAGTATTGTTTGTACTTTTCGTATATTGTTGTCTTGATATTCCTTGTCGCTGATGGTGAGAACTTTTTTGATGAGGTTGTTGGCTGTATTTATTTTCTGTCTCATAGGTTGTGTGGAATGGAAGTTGATTATCCGTCCTGATGCTGTCGGTTTTGTGTACCACTCTGTACTGATTTTGTTGGAATGTCTAAAGGCTTTCACGTCTAAGTATGCAAGGCTATTGTTTTGCTCTATTTCTACTGTGAATTGTAAGTTTTTGTGATGATTGTTTAGAGTTTTCAGTATTGTTTCGGTGTGCTGTGGTTTGATTATGGCGAAAATGTCATCAACGTACTTGCATGTGTATGTTGTCTTGTTTTAGGTCTTCGATTGTCGTGTCGAGTAGCAGTCCAGTACAATGTCTGCTATTGTTTCCCATAGGTATTCCAAACGTTTGACTGTAGTTTCTGTCCTCGTATTTGAAGTAGTTGTTGTCTCGTAAGCAGAACTGTAGGATCTCCAAAAATCGTCCTTTGGGTATTTTGGTGTGTTTAGTTAAGATGTCCCATTTCGTCATTACGTTTTTTGTACCAAGATGGATGGGTATATTCGTGAAATGCGATACAACATCGAAAGATACCTTGATGTCGTCCTCTTCTATGTTTACTTCGTCGAGTTTATTTTTGAATTCATATGAGTTTTTTATGTTGTGCTCTCTTGATATTAAGTTTGATAGTATTTTTCCAACGTGTTTTGCCAACTTAAAGCATGGGACATTGATTGACGATGAAATCGGTATTAGCGATAAATTGTTTTTGTGCGTTTTTGGGAGTCCATATAATCGTGGAGCTGTGGCACCATGGCATGTTAATTGTAGTTTTTATGTTCTGTTTATGTAGTTGTTTTTGAAGAGTTCGTTATGTTGTTATTTTTCTTTTGAAGTTTTTGTGTGGGATCATCCCGTATTATTTTATGTGTTTTTTTATCTAAGAGCATACTGTTCATTTTGTTCTGTTCACAACTACACGATTATATTTTTTTATCTAAGAGCATACTGTTCATTTTGTTCTGTTCACAAAATAATACGGGATGATCCCACACAAAAACTTCAAAAGAAAAATGACAACAAACAACGTTGCCCTGTAACTTTTTAAAAAAATGGTAAAAAATTTTAATTTTTTTTTCTTTTCACAGACAACTAAACAGGTAAGACTGTCCGTGTAATTTGTTTTTGGTAGGTGCGATACTTAATAGTATTTCTGAAGGCGAAACTAAATTTTTTACTAATTTTTTTTTGTTCTATTTTATTTTCAAAAAATTCCCAAAAATCATAGAAAAATCTGCGAGCTATCAACATTACATCATCATGAAGGGCATTTAATAAGGTCCAAGAAATTAACAACGTTTAACTATGTTTTTTTACTCATGAATGTACGTCTTAAATGCAAACAAATTTTTTTTTATTTTTGTTTTATTCAATTTGATTCTTTCTAAATTTAACAAAGTGCTTCTCTTACTCACCTTAATCATTAGTAATGATCCATTTATATGTTGTGAGAGCGTTTGGGCTTTGTTTCAATTTAATTTAAGTCATAAGCCTCGTCGATAAAAAATATTAAATGTTTTTGTTTTTCACGGTGGATTTAAATTAAATGGGCTCGTTGGGCCCCAGTTTTTCACTAAAATGTCAAGGGAAAGGAAATTGATATTTCATCTCGTATAAATTTAGTTTGACCCCTTATACATTGGGCAAGACTTTAAATCAAGAATTTTTTAGTACAAAAACTTACCAGTACTGAGCAAGTTTAATCTTTCCCTTTCGTCTCCAAAACTTACGTAAACTGTCCACGATTTGTCCTGCGAGCTCACATTCTTGCTTTCAAGTCTTGCTCAATGTATAAAGGCTCATTGAGTTGTAAGAGGCATAAGAACACAACACTTGTGGGACCTCCAAAGATGTCAAATTCGTTCCTAACGAGCTCACCTGATAAATCCAACTTGAACCATAACATAAATTGTTATGTAACGGCGGCGATGGGTAGTTGTGAAAATTAGCTGTTCATGCAATTAATCAAAGAAATGTGAAAAAATATGCAACGACTTAAACATAGCTAGTCAATCGCAGCAAACTAAAAACATTTCAATAAACTTCGCGAACAAATTTAATGAATTAAAGAAAAGTTAAAAATAAGCACATAGCTAGTCAACAGCAGCAAACTACAACTCCTTTAGCTGTTTTTGACAACTACCAATCGCCAAAAAACTGTCACGGCTACCTTGTCAAATAATTATTCCATGGCCCAGCCCTGTCCTAAAGTCTTTTCATCTGAACTGCTCAGCGTCCAGGTTTGTGATGCATAAAGTAGGACGGGTATGATGAGCGATTTATAGAGCGAGATTTTCGCTCGTCGAGAGAGGGCTCTGCTTATCAATTGCCTACTGAGCCCAAAGTAACACCTGTTGGCAAGAGTTATTCTTCGTTTGATCTTAATACTGATATCGTTCACAGCCTCGAAGGAGGTATTGTCAACTGTAACGTGGCAAGACGCTGGAACTGTTTGTTGACACTAAGTATTTTGTCTTATCTGCATTCACTGCCAGACCCATTCGATTTAACTCTCTTTCTAATTTGGAGAATGCTCCACTGGCTGCCAATGATATCGATGTCATCAGCATACGCAAGCAGCATAACATTCTTGTAGCAGCTCGGATGATCTTTTCCATCAATAGGTTGAAAAAGTCGCACGATAAGGAATCACCTTGTCTGAAACCTCGCTTGGTAAGAAATGGTGGGGAGAGGTCCTTCCCGATTTTAACTGCGCTACTGGTGTTGCTCAGTGTCCTCCTGCAAAGTCGTATTAGTTTTGCATGAATACCAAATTCAGACATGGTGGAGTACAGATGCTTCCTTATTGGGCTGTTGAAGGCGGCTTTGTAGTCGACAAAAAGATGGTAGGTGTCAACTTGGTTTTCTGGAGTCTTCTCCAAGATTTGTCGTAGCGTGAAAATCTGGTCGATGGTGGACTTTCCAGGTCTGAAGCCACACTGATAAGGTCCGATCAGTTCGTTTACAATGGGCTTCAATCTTTCACATAAAACGCTCGATAGGACCTTTTATGCGATATTAAGAAGGCTTATCCCACGGTAATTGGCACAGATAGTGGGATCGCCTTACTTGTGGATTGGGCAGAGCACACTGAGATTCCAATCGTTCGGAATGCATTCTTCCGACCATATTCTGCATAGAATCTCGTGAATGCATTTAAGTAGAGCTTCGCCTCCGTTCTTAAACAGCTCAGCAGGTAAGCCATCAGCTCCCGCAGCTTTGTTATTTTTAAGCCAAGCTATAGCTGCCAGAACTTCATCATAGTCGGACAGCGGAATCTCAACACTGTCATCCGTAATTCGAGTTTTCGGAATATCATCTCTATTGGCGGGATTGTTGTAAGCGTCGCCATTTAGAAGTTTAGAGAGGTGTTCCCTCCATAACGTCAGTGTACTCTGGATATCTGTCACTAGATTCTCGTTTTCATCCTTGCAGGAAGAGGCCCCGGTTTTATAACCATCGGCAAGGCGTCTTATTTTTCGAAAAATTTTCGGACCTCATTTCTGTCGCTATACATCTCAATCTTATCATGCTCGCGCCTTTCCGCCTCTCTTTTTTTCGCCTGAAAATGCGTCTATCTTTCCTCCTCTTCTCTTTGTATCGCTCGTTAGCAGCGCACTTTACAACCGACTGCGGGGTGTCTTTGCAAGCGGTGTCTTTCTCTGCAGTGGCGTCGCGACACTTCTGGTAATACCACTGGTTTCGGCGAGGGCGGTAGTAGCCAATCACCTCTTGAGCAGCCGTACGCATGGAGTTGGAAATGTGTGTCCACATCGCGCATATATCACCGATTGGAGGAGTGCTTTGAAGCAGGGGTAAGAGTCGAGTGGCAATAGCTTCATTCAATATCAAAGTGATACTGGAGTAATTTCTTACAGTTGAAAAAAGATTTCTAAACTGTTGATCGGAAGTTTTTTTAATATTTAAAAATTTATACAAAAATTTAATAAGAAATATATTGCAAAAAGGCCAAAATTAATTTCATTTCTCAGTTGACAATCCATCAATCAATCAGTTGACAATCTATTCAATAGCATAATATAAAATCTAGTTATGTTTGATTGATATTTGATCTTGGCGTGGTGTTAACCACACAGTTTTACTAGTTAAAATTATTTTTCCAAAAGTATAATATAAGAAATTTTGAATATAAAATTTTTAAATGGTGATTTGTAAATGTTTACTGAACTAATATACATATACGATAATTTCAAAAGATTTGCTTTATCCTTTTTGTTTAATAAAAAATCAATAAATAAAAAGCTAATAACAGGTTTGTTTATTTTTTTCTTTTTTTTTTTTCTTTCTCCCATTTCCTTGTTTTGGTGTTCGAAGATATGCAAATCAATGTGGGCGTAATCCGCCCACCTGATCGACATGAATTCAATAACACGTCAAAAATAAAAGGAGAGAAGAAAAGAAAAAAGAAAAGGAACTTACATGCTAACATATTTTATACATAGTAGTATAGCTAAGATTCTTAATGTCTAACAGGACATTAAATGAAGTGCACAGGATTATTGGGCTTTTAGTAGGGAAAATAGATTTGGAGAGGGCATGCTTAATTATAGATTAAGATTTCAAACCTAGTTGCTTGAAGGAAGGTATTATGACGGAAATAGGGACTTGGAAAGATTTTTCTTAAAAGTTAATTTAGACAAAGGGGGTGAATAGTACTCGCTGATATTATTGAATTCTCTACAGCACCTATTTATCGGCTCATTTCTTGCGTAGACAGTGTGATGTTGATATTCATTTAATAGTCGTGTATGCCGTGTACGTCTGATCGGGTCATTAAATTATATCTTGTTTGATATATACTCGCTATCAACAACACCGTTAATGATATCGAAGGTAAAACATGAACTAAGTTAAGTCCTTCTTGTTGAAAGGGGCATTAAATTCAGAAGGCTAAGACCAAATTCATAAGGTGGCAATATATTATACTCACGGGGGTTATACGTGTCCCTAAGCGCAAAAAGCAGAAATTGCTTTTGAATAGATTCAAGTCTTTCACTGTGTGATTCGAAAGCAGGATTCCAAATAATGCATCCATATTCAAGAATAGGACGCACTAACGCGCAGTATAATGCCTTCGTGACCCAAACATTTTTGAACTCTTTTGCACGCCGTTTTATAAAACCGAGTAGTTTGCTGACCCTAGATACAATTTTATCATAATGTAAGTTGAAACGCAAATTGTTGTCCAAGACTACACCAAGATCAACAATATGGTTGACTCTTTTAAGTTCAATGCTATTGAGGAAGTAACTGTTATTTGCTACCAAATTTTTACGGGAGTAGGTTATTACGCAGCATTTCTTAACATTAAGATAAAGTTTATTTTGATTGCACCAGTGCTCAAGAGATGACAGTTTCAACTGTAAGTAAATTAAATCTGTTTCCGATTTAATAACATGGTACATTTTTAGGTCGTCTGCATACATTAGATGTGGGATATCGCAAAGAATATCAGATAGGTCTGAGATAAAAATATTAAAGAGAAGTGGACCAAGGTGGCTACCTTGTGGTACGCCAGATCTAACTAAAATCTGTTTGGATAAGGTACCTTGAAATTTTACGAACTGAGACCTGTCGTGGAGATAGAACTTCAGCCAACTGAGCAAAGATCCTGAGATACCAATCTTTTCCAATTTGGAAGCCAAGATATCATGATCGACTCGATCAAAAGCTTTGATAAAGTCGGTGTATATTGCCTCCACTTGATGTCCTTTTTCCATTTTACTTAAAACATCAGAGATCATAGTCATTAGATTTGTTGTGGTTGATCTACCTTTACGGAAACCATGTTGCTGTTCATTGAGTAATGGATTTATAATAGATGTTAGTTTTGCGCATATAATTTTTTCGAACAATTTTGGAATAGCCGATAATATGGCGATTCCTCTATAGTTTTCAACAGACCTTTTATCGCCATTTTTATATATTGGTGTTAGGTGAGATATCTTCCAATACGATGGAAAAGATCCTTGGAGTAGAGATTTGTTAAATCTAATATATAAAATTCTTCTGTCACGGGGTACGTAATCGAACTCCTCCGAAACGGCTCGACCGATTTTCATGAAATTTTGTATGTATATTTTGTAGGTATGAGAATAGGTCGTAAAGTATATTTCAACGTCCTACTAACAGTGGGCGTGGCACCTCCCATACAACCCAAATTTGCGATATCGAATATCTTTGGAGTTATATGCCGCTTAGCCTCGGAATTCGGTATTCGACAATTTACACGTGCCGCTTCGCAGATAAAATTTTGTGAGAGTTGGACAAGGGGGCGTGGCACCTCCCATACAACCCAAATTTGCGATATCGAATAGCTTTGGAGTTATAGGCCGCACATCCTTGGAATTCGAAATTCGACCACAATTTACACGTGGCGTTTTACTGATAAAATTTTATGGGAGTTGGACAAAGGGGCGTGGCACCTCTTATACAACCCAAATTTGCGATATCGAATAGCTTTTGAGTCAATCAAACAAAGCAAACAAAGCCTCGGAATTCAGCATTCGAACTCAATTTACACATGCAGTTTTACTGATAACTTTGTATGGCGTTGGACAAGGGGGCGTGTCACCTCCCATGCAACCAAAATTTGAGAAATTCTACAGCTTTTGAGTTATAGGTCGCACAGCCATGGAATTGAGTATTCGACCACAATTTACACATACAATTTCACTGATAACATTTTATTCGCGTTTGGCAACGGGGCCGCGGCAGCAACGCGCCGGGTTTAAGCTATCTATATATATAAAATAAAATGGAATGTGTGTTTGTTTATTTGTTTGTTTGTACCTTATAGGAGACCAAACCTCTGGACCGATCTTCCTGAAAATTTCACAGCATTTAACTGGGACTCTGGCATGATTAATAGGGTACTTTTTCGACCACGCCCACTTTTACGCCCACTTTTTTAAAATTATGTCATTGCTCCCATATAGTTTTTAACAGATTTACTTCAAATTGTATACACATTATACTCCAGGCGAGGTAGAAATAAACATTTCTTACGCCACGCCCCCTTTTACGCCCCTTTTCACGCCAAATTTAAGTTTTAAACTTTTTGTTCTCTGTACAAATTTGTTCCTTCCAACGGATTATTTTTTATTTGGTAGTATATTGCTCTTAATACTGTTAACGTCACCATATTACTATGAACCACGCCCACTTCACCGCCCCCTTTTTTAATTCAGATACTTACTTATACCACTAACAATGTTTGCTATACAAAATACTTTTTTTGTAATATGTATTTACCTAAAGTTTTATATAGTTTTTATCTACAGGTAAGGTAGCCATAGATTTTTTATTACCAAATCCCCCTTTTTCGCCCCATTTTACTTTAATTATAATAAATCTGCTTTCAATCTATATATATAAAAATGAATGTCTGTCTGTTTGTTTGTTTGTTTGTGCTTTATAGGAGGCCAAACCCTTGGACCGATCTTCCTGAAACTTTCACAGCATTTTACTATGAATCTGGAAAGAATAAAAGGCTATATGAAGTTTTTGTTTGACAAAGGGGCGTGGCACTGCCCATATAACCTAAAAATTTAAATCGCCATATTTTGGGCATTTTTTGACCTACGTTGATGCTATTTGGTACATATGGTATTGGCATAGTTAGGAATACGTACCAGGAGAAAAGTGGGTGGGACCACGCCCCTTTTTAGGAAAATTAAAAATCGCAATATAGTCTTAACTACTGGACCGATCATCATTAAATTTTCACAATAGGATATTCTTACGAAATAATAAATTCTTGACTATATAAAGTTGTGAGTGGACGAAGGGGCGTGGCCTCGCCCATATAACCCAAATTTTAAAATCGTCATATCTTGGGCATTTTTTGACCAACGGCGGCAGTATTTGCTATATATGGTATTAGCATGAATAGAAATACGTACCAAAAGAAAAGTGGGCGGAGCACGCCCCTTTGTTTGCGATATATTGGAGGCTGGACCTGATAACCGATCTTAAATTTTCACAGCGTTCAGCTTTGACTCAGGAATACTTATTACATGATAATATTTTTCGACCATGCACACTTCTGCACCTACTTTTTTACTACGTTTATTAACGGCTATACCACAAATCATGTCATTAAAATCATTAAAATACATATTAATTAAAATAGTGGGGTAGCTCAATTCTCTTTCTTCTACCACTGTCTTCAAAACAGCTGATTTTATAATACGTGTTAATTAAAATAGAGAGTGGGGTAACCCCATTCTCATTCTCCCACAACAGACTGCGAAACAGCTGATTGTGTAATTGCTGCTTTTTGATTGGTCTAAAAATAAAAAGGGGGAGCATGAAGCAAATTACATGCGATTCAGCGCTGAATTCTAATTGGTTTACAACAAAAAAAGAGGCGAAGCATTGCAATAATTAAATTAAATAAATAAATTTTTGTAAATATATAAATACTTTTAATTTTATTTTAAACGAGGGGGTAGCGAAGCACACCGGGTTCAGCTAGTATTATATATAAAGGCAAGATAAGTGTGTCTAAACATCGGACTAGTAAGTGCGGGGGTAACAAGTCTGGGCCGGGTCCTTTATTTGTATCAATTTCTTCAATCGCATTAGATATCTCATCACACGTTAGTTGGATATGATTAATTATAGGGCAAATTCCTGAAAAGGGCGGGGAACTATAAGTATTACTTGTGAAAACACAGAAAACTTCTTTAAAATAGTCTGCATATAAGTTGCTGATTTCATGAGGGTTGGAGGAATTGACATCACCTTTAAACATAGAAGATAGATAGCCGCTAGATTTTCGCTTCATGTTAACGATGTCAAAAAATTTTTGTGGCTCTTGGACAATTTTCTCTCCGATAAGGTTAGTGTACAACTTGTACGCTTCTTCTGACTTGATAGAGAACTCTTTAGATAGCTCGTCATATCTTAGCTTCAGTTCATCGCTTACATTACCGGTGGTTTTGAGAAGTTTGTAAATTTTGTTTCTTTGGTTTCTCGAAAATCTGAGATTTTTGTGTAGCCATGGCTCCGAAAGCTTATTCTTTTTCTTTATTTTTGGCACATAATTTTCGATAACAGTAAAAATGTGCTGATAAAATCTTGAGACAGCGCTGTCTAAATCTATGTTGGATAGAATATTATTCCAGTTTAAAGCATTTAGATAACATTTAATACTTTCGTAATCGGCGTTGAGGTAATCGTATGCAATAGAGTAATTATAAGACTGGGTAAAAGTAATGTCGTTAGCAGAGAAAGCAACTGTTAAAGCTGTATGGTGAACAGTGTTAGTAAATAAATTTTCTGCTTCAGTGCATGGACTAACCTTCACTTCATCGTACGAGTTTGTAAAGATAAGGTCCAACCATCTGCCATTTTTATTTTGTTCAGAAGAAACTTGTTGCAGATCGTTGCCATAAAAGGTACTAAATAATGAGAAATCTATGGCACTAGAAAGGTTAACAGGAAGAAGATACTTGTCATTTTCATCAACGACAAAAGAGATATTTGGACGGTTGAAGTCACTAAGAATAACAACCTTATCTTCCTCTTTAAGAGTGAATGTAAAGAGGACAGTGTTTCACATAGCTCGTTGTATGTTTTTTCACTTGAGCCGGGAGGAATGTAAATGACACCTATGTACATAAAAAGACTATTTCCTGAACAAACTTTAATTATCAGGTGATCAAAAAGTTTATGGGTATGCGTATCTATTAGCTCGCTCAATTTCCCGCGTGAAATCCATTACAGGGTTACGATTTACTTGACGCACTCGAAACAGAACATCTTTCGATAGATAGTCTTGAGATTTTTCCGCAATTCAGATGGATTTGATGGAAAACAGGTAGACAAAATAATCGCAAACAAAGTTCGAATTTGATGAAAGGATGAGCGAATACTTCCTTAAGATTTTCGGTACCTTCGACTTTATGTGATGTCGTCAGTACCAAATTCCAATTGTTAACATTGTGGGGCAATTAGCTGCAGTTGATAAGGTGGGGTGGTGGGTGATGCAACATTAGAAGTTGTTACCAGCGACGTCCGAAGAGAGCAAGTCGCACTGAACTCATAAGTTTTTATGCACTCATTTTTGCATTGAGTGGCAATTAAACATTAGAAGTTGTTGTTACCAATGAAAAGTTGTTGCTGTAAATAAGATGACAAAGAATAGAAGAAAAAGTGCAGATACGACCCGGAAACAGTAAAGTTGTGCGATGTGTTTGTTATGCATTGGCCTTGGCGTAAGATTTTCGGTACCTTCGATTATATGTGATGACGTCAGTACCAAATTCCAATGCCCTAGTACCCTTGCTTACCGAGATATAGTGATTTATTTACAGTCCCACGCCCCTTTATCTTATTCCGCCCCTTTATCTTATTGACACTGTGCTTTAAAATGACCGTACCCACATCTGTACCAAATACCAATCTGTAGTACCCATATTAACAGAGATATAGGTCCATTATCATAGTCAAAATAAAATTCGACTCTAAATTTAGTGCAAGCTTTTTGACAAAAATTATATTAAAAAAACTGTAAAAAATGCTTATACTAAATTTTAAGTCGACTTTTATTTTGACTATGATAATGGGCCATAGTGATTTGCAAATATTTCCCCTATATAATATACGCCATATACGCAAAAATACATTTTCACTAAAATGCCTATAACTCCTGAATCAATATACATACTCAGACATACTCAGATATACAGCTGTGGTCAAAATAATAGCAGTACTATTTTATTCACACATGTTTGTATAAACAATACTTGTCTACAAATTTCGAATCCGGTAAACCCATTATCGTTCCTATATGTACTTCCATCGCTGGTTCGAAACCTGTCATCAGTTTCCTCCTAGTTTGTAAAATTTTCCAGATACAGGGTGTTTTACGTTTTTGGCAAGTGTTTAGTACTATTGATTAAGAATCTAAACTACTCACCATAAAATAAAAAATAATATTTTGTATTTTAGAAAAATTATCAAATTTTCCATCAATACATCAACCACTATCGTATCATGTGTTGTAGCAGAACTAAAATTTTGAGATTATCAAACGAAATATCAACAAATTTTGTATCTTTTGTTTTAGCGGAGCTGTAATCATTACATACATAATTAAAAACTTTCTGAGAACAACAACATCAAATCTATGTAGAGTCTATCACTTAGCTGACTAGACAGTCTATTTTGGAAATCGCTACATTTCCTCTTCAGTAGACTTTGATTGATTAAGCTGTGATCAACTCACTGTTTAAACTCGTATATGATTTCACATATTTGGACTGCATTCATTTGAATTATATAGAACAAATTGAACATTCAAATTGGCTACTTAATCTTATGACATTTTAAAGCAGTAGGCTATTTATAGATCAGGCTGGTTATAGAAAACTTACTTGATGTAAAGCTTGCAATTAAATTCATGTAATAATTTAACTGATCACAAATTAATTAATTTTCAGAGAATATTTTAACGATTTTATGCATATCGCAAATGAAAAAAAAATTGATTTTTGGTTGCCGAAAAACTTTAATGGGCCCTTAGACCTCTTATACATTGGGCAAGACTTGAAAGCAAGAATTTGAGTTGGTAGGCAAATCGTAATGACTTTCCGTTAATTTTCGGCGACGAAGGGGAAAGATAAAACTTGCTCTGTGCTGGCAAGTTTTTTGTGTTCCTTTTGTTATTTTCGAAATTTTGGCGTTGCGCTGCTTTTTATATTCGCATATGAAGGCGAGCTTGTTGTATTCGGTTGTACTGCAATTTGTGTGTGAGTTATTTTGATGATCATGTTTTTAAGAAAATAAGCAAAGAAGAAATGAAATTGAATTCAACTATTTCCAGGTGTAGAAGCTTTCGACAAGTTTAAAAGGGAACGTCAAAGAACTTGCTTTCAAGTCTTGCCCAATATAAAACAGATCTTAGGCGCCTGTTACACGTTCAATATAAGCGATGAACTGAAGCTAAGATATGACGAGCTATCTAAAGAGTTCTCTATCAAGTCAGAAGAAGCGTATAAGTTGTACACTAACCTTATCGGCGAGAAAATTGTCGAAGAGCCACCAAAATTTTTTGACTTCGTTAACATGAAGCGAAAATCTAGCGGCTATCCATCTTCTTAGTTTAAAGGTGATGTCAATTCCTTCAACCCTCATGAAATCAGCAACTTATATGCAGACTATTTTAAAGAAGTTTTCTGTGTTTTCACAAGTAATACTTATAGTTCCCCCCCCCCCCTTTTCAGGAATTTGCCCTATAATTAATCATATCCAACTAACGTGTGATGAGATATCTAATGCGATTGAAGAAATTGATACAAATAAAGGACCCGGCCCAGACTTGTTACCCCCGCACTTACTAGTCCGATGTTTAGACACACTTATCTTGCCTTTATATATAATATTTAACAAATCTCTACTCCAAGGATCTTTTCCATCGTATTGGAAGATATCTCACCTAACACCAATATATAAAAATGGCGATAAAAGGTCTGTTGAAAACTATAGAGGAATCGCCATATTATCGGCTATTCCAAAATTGTTCGAAAAAATTATATGCGCAAAACTAACATCTATTATAAATCCATTACTCAATGAACAGCAACATGGTTTCCGTAAAGGTAGATCAACCACAACAAATCTAATGACTATGATCTCTGATGTTTTAAGTAAAATGGAAAAAGGACATCAAGTGGAGGCAATATACACCGACTTTATCAAAGCTTTTGATCGAGTCGATCATGATATCTTGGCTTCCAAATTGGAAAAGATTGGTATCTCAGGATCTTTGCTCAGTTGGCTGAAGTTCTATCTCCACGACAGGTCTCAGTTCGTAAAATTTCAAGGTACCTTATCCAAACAGATTTTAGTTAGATCTAGCGTACCACAAGGTAGCCTCCTTGGTCCACTTCTCTTTAATATTTTTATCTCAGACCTATCTGATATTCTTTGCGATATCCCACATCTAATGTATGCAGACGACCTAAAAATGTACCATGTTATTAAATCGGAAACAGATTTAATTTACTTACAGTTGAAACTGTCATCTCTTGAGCACTGGTGCAATCAAAATAAACTTTATCTTAATGTTAAGAAATGCTGCGTAATAACCTACTCCCGTAAAAATTTGGTAGCAAATAACAGTTACTTCCTCAATAGCATTGAACTTAAAAGAGTCAACCATATTGTTGATCTTGGTGTAGTCTTGGACAACAATTTGCGTTTCAACTTACATTATGATAAAATTGTATCTAGGGTCAGCAAACTACTCGGTTTTATAAAACGGCGTGCAAAAGAGTTCAAAAATGTTTGGGTCACGAAGGCATTATACTGCGCGTTAGTGCGTCCTATTCTTGAATATGGATGCATTATTTGGAATCCTGCTTTCGAATCACACAGTGAAAGACTTGAATCTATTCAAAAGCAATTTCTGCTTTTTGCGCTTAGGGACACGTATAGCCCTCGTGAGTATAATATATTGCCACCTTATGAATTTAGGCTTAGCCTTCTGAATTTAATGCCCCTTTCAACAAGAAGGACTTTACTTATTTCATGTTTTACCTTCGCTATCATTAACGGTGTTGTTGATAGCGAGTATATATCAAACAAGATCCGATTTAATGAATGAATGATTTAATTAATCTTTTTTCCCCACTAAAAGCCCAATAATCCTGCGCTCTTCATTTATTGTTCTTTTAGACATTAAGAATTAAATGCTAAGATAATAAATAGCCAGTCCAATTCCCTATTCCCTTCTCAGATCTCTCCTAATCTTATCAAATAAAATTCATAGCTATATTACTATGTATAAAATATGTTAGCATGTAAGTTCCTTTTCTTTTTCTTTTCTTCTCTCCTTTTCTTTTTGACGTGTTATTGAATTCATGTCGATCAGGTGGGCGGATTACGCCCACATTGATTTGCATATCTTCGAAGACTAAAACAAGGAAATGGGATAACAAAAAAAAAAAAAAGAAAAATAAATAAACAAACCTGTTAGAATAAGTAAATTGCCTTGCTTGGCCAATAAATAAATAAATAAATAAAATATATATTGATCAATAGACAGTATCGTGATCAGCGTTGCCATATGCTCCGATATATCGGATATGTTACGATTTTAATACTTGAATCCGACGTTCCGATATTTGACCAAAATTCTTCAAAATGTTACGATTTCAGAAAAAGTAGATCCGTCGTCCGATTTTGCATATATTTTTATATATATATATATGAAAAGAGAAAAAAATAGTATAATAAAATTGATGGCAACTTTAAAATAAAAAGATGGTACTTCTGCATTTCCAATAATGGAAAAATTTATTTTTGAATTTTTGAGCTTACCGAATTCCTCAGCTAACGTTGAGCGAACTTTTAGTCAGATAAATATTAGAGTTAGATACAATGGAAGGAACTCTGCATACAAAAGATTATCTGCGTATGAAATCTTTTAACTGTTTTAGCATTGAAATTGATAAAGAATTGATAAACAAATTTAATAAAGCAATGTACATATATATGACTTCGAAAAAATTTTATTTTTGTACACATATTTTTTTGACTAAAATTCAATTTTTTGTAGTTTTTGCTGACTTAAAAACAACACTTTTTCGTTAATTTACTTGAAGCAAAAGCTTTACATTTATAGAGTTAATTTGATTTTTACTCTTTGTTTGTGTGTTCAAAAATATTTTCAAAATCTAATTTATTATAATATATTTTCTATATGATTTTCTAATGATTATATTATTGAATTGACTTTTGAAAAATATGTGATTTATTTAAATAAATAAACCTTAAATATACGTCATACATTTAATAAAATGCAATATTTTATTTGTCTTCTTTGTTGTAAAATGCTACTGAAAATTGCTTAGTTCTTGATTTCAGAGTTTCACAAATCCGACGAGAAACCCAACGAGCAGAGTGCAAAAGTTACGCTGTAAAATTTTTTTTCATGGCAACACTGATCGTGATATTGTAGCATACAATATACAGCGGACACGGACAAATTTGTTGTTGTTTTCACGGGTAAAAGAAGCTCTCTCAATTTCTTTTTTTTACCTGCGAAAACACCAACAAATTTGTTCGTGTCCGCTAAGTGTTACATGCTCCATATACAGCTTGTCAAAACTCACTTGAATTGGCAGCTATGACGTAGGCTGCACGCAACTTGATAGTCAATTTTATTTTCAAGATGCCGTCGTCAAGGACACAACAAAAACATCATAATTTTTATAAATTTTCTCCATCACTTAATTTAAGGCAGAATAGTTCCAAATCGAATTGCAAAATTTATTTTCACATCAGCGCATTTTCTGATCAGGGGCCGAATTACAGCATCCGTGATCGAGCAAAATTGTACAAGATTGATAGGCACTTGTCTCGTCGTGCCCTTCGTAATTTTGCTCGATCACGGATGCTGTAATTCGGCCCCTGATTTCCTAACTTGACCATCAAGCTGCCACACGACTTGAAAAGAAAACTTGAAAGCATGGTAGAACTAGTAAAGGTACATGCATTTCAGACTGCTCTCTTTTTCTCATAGCCAGAATTGTCAAACTCAAGCATTTTGCTATTCTTGCCTATTTTCGCTTTCTTATAGCATTCTCATTGTTTTCAGATTTTGTATGAGCTGTCAACTTTTTTTGACAGTTGCGGCAGTCTCCCTCTACGAAATGCATATACCTTCTCTAATTCTGCCATGCTTGAAAGCAAGTTAGTAAAAACGTGAGAATATATTGAAACTTGAAAGGCAAAACTTGAACGTGTAACCCCCGTGTTAAATTAAATAGTACTGAAATAAATACCTTTTTATGCAACACTGAATGACTACGAATATGATTAAAAAACAGATATTCATTCAAAACAAGGCAATCCTTAAATTTTTATGTTGTTTCTCACCAATGGACCATCAGCAGGATAGTGAAAGTTATTGGAACCGCTCCACCAGTAAAGCGTTTAGCTTCGACGACGACAATGAAGAAACAGCCAAAGGTAGTGCCTATAATGCAGGAGCTGTCGGTGCTTATAGTCAAAAGTGGGATTCGATAAGCATACTAAACGACGACACCATCTCGGAGGCTAGTTTTGACAATAGCACTAACTTCGGAGCTGCGCTCAATCTTTCAATAAAATCGGTGATATCCGATGAAGCGCTCAAGTGTTTGTTGCAAGAGCAAACACTGGATGACAAGATTATAGCTAAAGGAATGTCGGCGGAGGAAGAGCTAAAACTGCTAAGAAGGTTAGTCCAAACTGTCGAAAATGTCCATTCAAAGCAAAAAAAAAACGATATTAGTACTTAACTTAGACAAATACAAACCACGCTCTACAGTCCATCGCCGGAGGTGACGGCTTACAAATTGCTGCTAGGTAAGCAATGCCCATTGGATGTTTTTAAATCGCTACACGAGAAGGAACAGCTCCTCGATGCGGTTATCGGTAATGGCAGTGGTGATGCCATAATCGGTGTTTTGCTGTTTCTGCATAAGACTCTCAATAGCAGTAAGTTTCGCAAGATACTGGAACAGCGACCTAAAGCGCTGCAACACTACATTAGTTATTTGACCCAGCGACAGTGTGTCACGCAGGTGGCAGAAGCCTGCGAGTTGTTACTGTTTTTTGGTAAACATCATGAGGCCGCTATACTGGAGTTTAAGATGCTACATCAACGCAGCAATAACAGCAGTGCCGAATTGACATTAAAACAAAAGAAGTTGCGTCAGTTGATGGAACGATACAGCGCAGGCCCTGCTGTCATAGGCGTCTATCAGCAAATCTTTCAAAGCGAACTTAAATTGTTGGAGCTCATAGCAAAGGAGCGTAATGCTCTGGACAATTTGGTGCACGCCAATTCATCACCGATTGAAGTGCTGCATGCTTGCTGCCGCAAGCACAATAACTGGCAGGAGCAGGATATGATGAAGAACATATCGCCGTTTCGACTGTGTGCAGAGCAACAAATTTCACCAGCTCAATTTGAATGGACGGCGCTGAATGAACGTGCCACGCAGCAGGCTTACGCAGACTTGGAGTGTGTTTTTGAGAGAGTACCAACCTGGCATCCGCTGAAGCAAAAAAAATTTCACATTAGCTTCTCGTTGCAAGCGGCTATCCTGCGCTTATATCAGCTGGAAGCACCAAGCTCGGTGCTTTATTTGTTTATATCTAAAATAGGCAATGCCAGCGAAAAGCTGGAGCTGGCGAGAAAAGTCAAGTGCATCAAGGGTACCATAGATGCCTTGGGCAATTTAAAAGATATCACAGAGCTGACACGCCTAAAAAATACGCTGCCCGAGCGCTCCGAGGAACAGTTCTATTGTGAAAAGATTTTAAAGGGACTACAAAACAAGCGCTGGACAACGGAGAGCATCAAAATTAAACTTTGAGAGCGAGGTAAACTTAAGAAGAGTTGGTGTTGATTTATCTTGAAATACTCACCTACATCATTATCACCATCATCCAAATGAGCTCAACGTCGAATATTTTCTTTTTTCAAACTTTCTTGGTTTTTATTTTGCGTAAAAACATTTAAATTGTAATTTTAAAATTATTTTTGTTATTAGTATTGTATTAAGTTTTATGTATATATATACATATATATTTTATATATGTATTTTAAAAATTAATAAATAATTGAGTTATGCTTTTTTGAACGGTTTTAGTAATTTTTTTAAGTTTTAGGATTATAAGCTATAAATTTACAAAAACTTTATTTTCAAACATATGCCTGGATTAGTTAAGCCATTAGCCAGTATTTTCATTACACAAAAAAGCGTTGTTCTTGTGTAGGCAACATATAACTATGTATTTATCAATATCTAAATAGAATATAAATTATTTCATACTTAAAAGTTAAACTAATATGCATTGAAAAAGTAAAGCGTTATGTGGTAATCTCGATAACCGGGAAAGCTAGTTAATCAGAGGAGTTGTGGAAACCGACAGTTGTCAGGATTGAATTTGAAATCGACATGGATTTAATTTTTTAGTCATAGAGACTGGTTTCATTTTTGGAATTGGTTTTGTGTCGGTATTAGGTGTCACAGAAACCGATTTATTGTTTTGGTCATCGCTTTTAGAACGAGCAGCTGACAGTTGTCAAAATTGTTGATAAGTGTGTGCTAGCCGTAAAAATGTTGGAAACAATTTTCGAAACCTCTAAACCAAGTTCGGAGCGCTCATAATTCGAACTCTGAAAAGAGCCTCATTGAAGAGGATTTTATGAGTTCCCTCCTATTTATGAGTTTTTAAAGTGTATTTTTATATTTTCATAACGTAAACTCCTGAAAAGAACATATTTGGGATTTTTTTTTCAAGTACTTCAGTTTAGGGCTCTGAAAAAGCTCACAATAAGAGTGCTTTGTGTAAAGCCTCCTGAGTATGAGTTTATGTGTATTTTCTGTACTGACAAAAAACGAGCTTTTAAAAGCAACCCAATTGGGATCATTTTCGTAGTGCAAATTTAAAGAAAAAAAGTATGCTTTTAAATACTGTGCATTTACTTAAAATTTTAAAAATTTTATTCAGTAAAAATATGTATAAAGATACAGTAAAAATAACAACGACATTTGGTTTATTCCATTTATTGTGTTTATTAAACTAAAACAGGATATATGGAATATTGTGATGAAGACACATTTCCTAAAGAATGGCTGGCTTTGGATGGTGCGGCGGCTGATTTCGGTTCTCACCTCAGTTCATCACCTAGATCTCCACCAGAGGAATGCTCATACCAAGAAGTTGATGCCAACGAGGTTAAAGAAAAACTCGTGGAACTACCAACGGAATTTAATATGGAGTTCATAACGAAGTACTGGAGGGGTAAACTATTTAAACATAGTTGAATTTAGATTCTGATCTAACTAACTATTGTTTATTTTATATTTCATAACGAAAAATTAATTAACAAAACAATTAAAAATTTAAATTATTTTGTCTTATTTCAATGTGTGTATCATGGGATATGAAAAGGTAAGAAAGAACAATTGTAAATACAAATTTTATGTTTTTTGAAATAAAAATAAAACATTTTTAAAACAAAAACAATCATATAAAAAATGTGCATTTTCAAATCAAAATTCTGTATTTTAAAATCCAAATTTTTAGCTCATAATAGTCACGAATTTTTTAAAAACTTTTTTTTTCAACTTAAATTCAAAAATTATCAACTTTAAAATAAAATTTTCTATTTTCAGATTGAAAATAAAAGAACATTAAACTAACAATGACCCATTTTTTAAATAAAAATGAGTCATTTTTAAATGAAAATATCGTATGTGATTTAAAAAATTTTAACCTTACCATACTTTTGTTACTGTTTATATTTTAATTAAAATTGGATTTTTTTATTTTACGTTTTTTTTTATCCTCCGTTTAAAAATTTATATTACAAAAAAGGAACAGCGGTCAATTTCAAGAAGTAATCCGCCTTTTCTGACACTATTCAGAAATAAAATTTTAATATATCAGTTGAAAAATTGAGCTTTATTCGAGCATGTTAAGAGTTACCAGTTGTAAAGAAAACTTATAAAGGAGTCTTTTATGAAACCATAAAATTCTAAATAAAATTCATAAGAGTCTTTTAAGATTCTTATTGATGCTTATAAAGAGTGACCTATCTCAAAGGAAAAGAAGCTCATTTTCGAAACTTTTATGATAATTTTATGAAGGAAAAGAGAAATAGGAATCATAAAAAAAAGAGTCTTTTGAGATTCACATTGATGCCGCTTAAAGAAAAATTAGCTCTTTTTTGAAACTTGTAAGAGTCTTGTATTAGTTTTCAAATGTCAATATAAGGTTCATAAAAGAGTCTAATAGGAGTCCGAATAAATGACTCCTTCGAGAGTCAAAACAGTATAATTTTGTACTCTTATTTGAGCTCTTAAAGGAGAAAACGTTCAAGAGAAAAACTGCTCTTTTATGAAATTTATAAGAGCTTATTCTCAGGCTCCTAGAAATGAATCATAAAATAATAAAGATTCATATGGTTTGCAGGGAAGTTTATTATTTACTTGTATTTTTTATAAGAGGAAACATTAGAACACCCAAATTGCAATTCTAACTTATTTCATGGACTACCACCCGGAACTTGCAAAGGGCTTCACCTAAAAACACAAGTCACTTGTTGAATCAAGCACTATAACCACACGAAATAAAGATTTGCTATCCGCCGGCAATACAGCTGTTTCACTTGTCGATTTTGCTTATGTTCGAAATCGATTTTGCCTGACTTCAAAAAGAACACTACCGAGTCTGTTTCATGACACCATTTGAAACCAATATTGATTTCAAAACCAATTCTGTTTCAATTGTAGGTTTCCACAACACCTCTGAATAAAATTGACGTTGCTCTGCACTTGTTTTTTTCATTGTTATACAAAATTGCGCATGATTAGCCTTCAGCAGCAGAGAGCTTAGTGTTATTGTAATAAACACTTTGTTATTAAAAAAAATTACACGCACACTAGAGTGGGGCGATTAGTATTGAAGGAAAAAATTGTTAATGGGCGCTTCGCGTTTCTGATTCTTGGGATTGTACTGAGCAAAAAAGTCCACTAGACCATACGTCTACGGTGAAAATCGAGCTTCCAGATTTTGACTTGCAGTTTTTTCTCAGACTTTTGTCACGTTTTTTTTTTAATATTTTGGCCTATAACAGCCAAACCATTGAGATTTTTGTCTTAGTATTGGATCGAAAATCTCAATGGTCCAAAAAAAAATCCAAAAAATATCCAAAAAAAAAAAAACGTGACAAAAGTCTGAGAAAAAACTGCAAGTCAAAATCTGGAAGCTCGATTTTCACCGTAGACGTATGGTCTAGTGGACTTTTTTGGTCAGTACAATCTCAAGAATCAGAAACGCGAAGCGACCATTTTGATGTTCAAATCGCCCCTCCCTAACGCACACATTGCAGCTTATGGTGTTTTTTGCTTTAAAAATTTCCAAAGTTGTTCGATTCAAATATTTATTTCTAGAAAAGAGATTTTTTTAAACATTTTTGCTTTAATATACTACATTTATGCATGTGCATTAAGTTAGCTCTGCTTTTTGTGATTTATGATTTAATAATATTTGTGCTGTAATGTGCTATCATGTGACGCTGTTTTTAAAATTTGCTGTCATTAACTATTTTCAAAACTTTGACACTTTTGCTGTTATGTGCTCGAGTTGTGCTGCAATTTCAATTACAATTCTGGCACGATTAAAGTTAGAAATTTGATTACCCAAGTATTTTTGAATTTATTAATTCGACTTAGCGTTTTACACCCATGATCAATAATGTAATGTTGCTATTCTCTCTATGGCACATTGCAGCTGCATCCGAGTACAGTCATCACCATCTCACCATCTCATAAATGCCATGCTATCAACTATTCATTACATGAAATCGTACATTGGGCACATATTGCAGTACAATGTTTTTATGCTTTAAATCAAATTAGCTACGCTAACTTTATGCACATCATTTTTCTTTTATATACTTATCCTGGAGTGTAGATAACATTTAATACTATTTATAAACATAAATACAAAATAAATTAAGCATGATTTGAACACGTATTTTTTAAATATATTCTTTTGAAGTTATGCCTACTAATAAAACCAGCAAACTTTGCAACACTTAGTTCCGTTGATTTTTATAACATTTAAACCATTGACTGCGCTAATTTCAAAAACGTCACAGTCTTGCCCTAGTGGACGGTGACTTGATCAAAGTCTTTGTATTTTATTTTATTTAATTTTCTTGAAATTTTCGTAATAGAAAATTAAGACACAAATCCTATCTAAAGTTTCGGTTAGGCAATTTTTAACGCGTATATGGGCATTTCCAAACTGGCGTTACGTACGCTATATACAATGAAATATAAAAAAAAAAGAATGAAAAAGTGTAATTTTTAATAAGGTTTTTTATAAATGTGTTGTAATTATAAGTAGCACTATATTAAGTAAAAACAATAACAATCGATCTTAAGGATTAAAAGATAAGCAAAAATATGCGCTGGGCAAAAACTCTCTGAATTGGGCAAGACTTTTTGTATAGAACTTTTTTTAGAAGGATTTTAAATAATATTAGTTTATTTTCAAAGTGATCAAATTTAAAAATCTTCTCTGTTTTTTTTTATTAGGCGTTTTGATCTGGCGTTACGTTACTTAAATTTCCAGTGCGTTTCAATTGGATAATTAAGTATTAGGTAATTAAGTAATTAGGTAGTTAAGTAATCATGTAATTTAGTAATTAAAAAACATATTTAATATATTTTTCTTTCCTTGCCTCAAAAATTTTTTCACTTTCTTTAGCCTACCATTCTTAATAAAACAAACAAATTTACGAAACATTTACGAAAAAAACTACATTTGTGAAACAGTGCATACGATTTGATCATCATGGTACATGAATTTATGTATAAATTGCTTTAATAATAAAATTAAAATGTTTCTCTTAGATAATATCATAAAATAATAAGTTCTCAATAGGTTTTAATTTTTTGGTCACGGTAGACTTTTCTGTGGAAATGCCCATACCGCTTTCGACAATTTTCCCACAACAAAATATTGTCGATAATTTTTTCAAGAAAAACGGCAAAGTATTCTATGAAGTAAATCATTTCGCCAATAGGAGACTTTTTCTAGAATACAAATATTTTGACATGAAGCTCGCGATGAAGAGAAAAAAAAAATTTCAATAATTTTATCAAAAAGTTATTTATGCGAAACTTGCGATAATCCTATATAGTTTTCGGAAGAAATATTTTATGTTAAGTTTAAATTAAAAAATTAATTTTGTTGCTTCACAGTCGCTCGTAGAATAATTTATCATAAATATTGTAAGCTAGGTTTCCCATGAAATCCAACCTACATATTATACTAAAACGACGACTTCTAAGAACTTAAAAAAATCATTGTTTTCGTTTTATCTCAAAAGCTACTAAAGCATATAAATTGCAATATCAATCAACTAAAAATATATAAAGATATACAAACAAATTACAGGTAGTTATACAACAAACAGCTAATTATTACAACGCTTCAAGAGCCGCTGACAAACAATTGATTTAAATTTCACGCTTAAGCTATCGAATATCGAATCGGTATCGCCCAATCGGTATTCATTCTCATTATTCTGATTCGGATCTTGCGAACTGATCAGGTTCTTGAACTTTTGATTGAGACTCTTCTCCAATAAGGTATTGTTGTTGTTGAAATACAACACGTAGGCCAACTCTAACAGGTAGTAATCCAAGTCGGAGAGAAAGAAACGCTCACACAGCAGCAGATCAAAGGATCGCTCAATGAAATGTTTAAGCAAGAAATATATGAAATATTTTAAATCTGGCCGTCGCATGGGTACAAAACTAGTGTCCTTTGTAAAGTGTTCAAATATTTTGAGTGATTTAAGCGCCGTATCGCAAACGTGCAGACACAGCGTGAAAGCATCCACAAATTTGAAGTTCAACATATTGGTGCGTATGCGATACTCTAGGCGATGTTTGGAAAAATCACGTATTTTGTCGGGATTGTAGAGACCATGAAAAATGTAGAGACAATAGTGTATGTAGGCGCATAGTTCATTGTTGTTGTCATCCTTGTCTGCTTGATTTGCCAGCGTGTAAGTCTGCGATTCCAGCTGCTCCGAGGGTGGCGATTTTAGTGCCTCAATATCAGCCACAAAGCTCTGAGGGTCTGCATTGTCTGTTAGCAGTAGAGGTGCATAACTTTGCTCTTCCGGCGAGCAATCTTCGCACGAGCAGCTTTGGTCATTTGCACTGCCGATGACACTTGTGGTCATGAGCAATTTGACTGCCGGCGGTGGATTGTAATCAGAGTTTATTGAAGATTCATTATTGCTTAGATTTTCTAGACTTGAGATCATATCATCTGAATCTTGTCCAGCACTTTGTTGCACATTTTCATCACAATCACAACCATAACTCAGTGCTGACTTGCCACATTGTGACGGTGAGGGCTGCTCGGTCTTCTTAAAAAAGCTGATGCCAGCTTCTTGCACAAAGTTAGGCTGAAATTTAGGAATACTTTTAAGGTAACGCACCGGTTCATTGTTCAATCGAATGCAAGGTCTGGGCAAATTGATTTCGACCGGTATTTCAACACACTGGCTTTCGAAACGCATCAAACGTTTTGTTGTCGGCAGACAAACAACGCGCTGCTTTAGTTTGTCAATCGATGCGCCCAAATCTCGACCGCACTAGGAATTTAAAAATTGTTCTTAACAACTGAGAAGAAATTTTTTTTTTAAAAAGTATCTACCTGTCCATTTGAGTTGCCACCAAATGCTTTAACCACATAATCAGTGCTCATAACAAGTGTAAAGTCAGCGCCGCAGTCAACAAACATCGGACTCTCAATACTGTCAATGGGCGAAGGTTTATTTACCGCACGTCGTTCTTTATCTCCAGTGCCTAGTTGATGTTCCAGATTTTTGCCCCAAGTATATAGCGTACACGAAGATGAGATCAAGGCAAAGTGAAACAGACCGCTGGAAATCTGAAAGGAGTTGAGAAAATAATAAAATATATTAAGTGGCAAGGCAAGGTAGAAAAAATCATAATTTTCAGTGAAGAAAGCCGCTAAGAAAGAAAAAGTAGGAATAATTTAGATGCAATATTTGACAAAGTGTTTCCCTTAATATTTCTAGTGCTTAGAAAATTTTTTTCCGGCAGAATCAAGAGAGGGGTTGGTCGCAAACGCCGCCCCCATAGTGAGGTAGGCGGGAAAATAAAAATAATATATCTATGTTATTACGTTTCTCTAAAACGATTACCAAACTTAATAGATTTTAGAAAAGAAAATTAAATGTCCTTCAAGTTATCAGCGCAAAGTTTTGCGATAAAGTCACAACTAAAAAGTTATGAGTACCTAAAATAAAAAACGCGTTTTTTCTTAAGGGGGAATGCCTAAGTAAAATTTTGAAAAAATCGAAAATTTTGTTTTTCGCTTAAAAGATGCTTTAGGGTCTTAAAAATAACAGATAGAATCCTAAATTTTGTCCAATTTTCCATTCCGCGCTTAGAGGTATATGAAAATATTATACGAATTTTTAGTAGAGGAGAGTGGGGGGTTTTAAAGAACGCTTTGCTTGGGGGTCAAAACTACCACCAAAATAATTTCTTTTTTACATTTTTTGCATAAAATTAAAAATCGTCAACGGTTTTTGCCTGTTGGCCCAAAAAACTTCTTTTTTGGAGTTTTTAAAAATCGTGGGGAGTTGTGAAGCACGACTAAAATCGCAGAAAATTTAATTTTTTTTAAAAAAATTCTTTATTGAGATCGGAAAAAATTATAAATTATTATGATTATTATGTTATAGAGTTAAGAAAATGGGGCAAAAATTAAAATTTTGAAGTTTTCTCATAGTTTTCAGTTTTTTTTTATAGTTGAAACTATGAATTGCATATTTTTAAAAATTTTCTAATTGTTTTCTTATAGTTTTCAAAGCTGCATAAAGCTCGTATGACACTTCATTGTTTTGTCCAATTTGTATTCATTGACAATGCAACTAGAGCAGTTAAAATTGTGCTAAATCTAAAATGCAAGAAGTGTGAATGTATGCGCATATAGTACGAATTGGAGAAAAGAAATGTGTCTAGCCCACGCGCCATTTGTTTTCAGATTTTGAAATTGGACAAAAAAATGAGGTGTCATACAGGCCTCATAGATTTCATAATTATCTTATATTTTAAATATTTGCCAACTTCTCAAGTTAAAAACTATATTTTTCGTAAGGGAAAACATAGAAAAATAACAAAATATATTGAAAAAGTCCTTGGAATTGCACTAAAAATTTGGATTTTTTACAAATAATGCGTAATACGCATGTAAAATACGATTTCAGGTTGACATCTGTCATATTTGTAGTGCTTCTCCCCACTCCCCACTCTCCATCTCCCCACTTGATGTACTTAATTTCTCCCCATTCGCTACTATTTTTAAACTGCCACTGTATAAATAACACATAAGGGCTATTCCCGATTATAGGCAAATAGCGTGGCATCGTGGCATTTGCAAAATATGATGGCAAATATTTTCAACACAACAACAAAATGTATAGATTTGCATTTGCCCGACTGTGTCAAATTTGCAACACTAAAATCGCATTGCATACAGTCGAGCATGGGCAACTCTTATTTGGCAATCAATCAGCTGTCACATTTTAACCAAACGCCGCTAATAAAACAAAATTAACAGACTCTGATATGGAACTCACTTTGATAAATAATACACTTTGATAAATAATAATGAAAAACACCACAATTACTGTTCGTGCTGTTTTTTTTCTTCTTCAAAACAGCTGTGAGTTTTGTTTGCAACAGTGTTCTAAGAAGTGTGCTCTCAGTTGATGGCAAATATTTGGTAGGGCATACATTTGCAAAGCTATTTGCCCGTAACTGGGAATAGCCCTATAGAATGTTTTCCATAAATCCTTTTGAACGTCGAAAGCCTAATCATTGCTGATTATTTTGTGTGTACTTACCTTTTCGATTCGTTTGAAAATAATTATGAAAATGCCACAAACACGAATGCTCAAAAAATTTCCTAACAAAATGTTGAACATACTGTCTGGAGATATGCGAAAAAAAGTGTGCTATCGGGACGAGTGCTTGTACAAAACTTAAATATATGGTGAAAAAATGTTGACACGTGTTGAAGGTCAGAGCGATTAAAACCATTGCTAAGCTACATCTATGGCCGTGCTTCGCAACTATCCATGCTTCAAAATTCCCCACTCTCCCCTACTTAAAACTTTAAACGCGTTTTTATCGAAACCACTTTTTTCGAGACGGCCGGACACATCGATTCACCGATCGATTTGAAATTTTGACAATAGATTCAAAATCCCTTTATATACTCGTAGGATTGTTTTTATATTGCTTACTTTTTGTTTTATAAACAACTTTGTGACTTCTTTTGTGAAAATTGTAGCTGTTTTGTTCGGTCACGCAACGTTTCGCACACGCAAAAAATCCTACGTGACCAAATTTTGTTTTTTGTTTCAGATCAAAAATTAGGGACGTTAGGTGTTCGGCCATGGACCACTTCGAAAAATAGGCGCCTTGAAAGAAATGCTACACAGCCGCCATTTTGTATTGAAATTAAAAAAAAATTAAATTTTGTATATCAATATATAAATTATAAAACATGCTTTACAGATTTTTTTTATTAACCTTTTCATTGAGCCAAAAAAATCCTGAAAATACGTCTATTTTTTGTGAGTTACTTAGGTTTCCCCCCCTTAAAAAGTCAACTTTTAAGGCAATTTTCTTGAAAAAAACAAATATTTTATCATTTTTATGCAGGGACCGAAAATAACAGTTATTTCCGAAATTTCTATTCAAAAAGTCAAATGGAAGGAGTAAGTCTATACGATATTTGAATATAGCAATGTGATGCTTATTAGCTAAGGAATAATAATCTTTAATGGTTTTAATTTTTCTGATTTTTTTAAAAAAGTCAATAAATAATCGTTAATTTTTGACCAATTTTATTTCGATCAAAAAAATAAAAGTTAAAATTTGACTTTTATTTTTTTGATCAAAAATAAAAGTAAAAACTTGACCTTTTATTTTTTTGATCAAATATAAAATTTAAAATTTGACTTATTTTTTCGATCAAAAGTAAAAGTCATATTTTAATTCTGATATCATATGCTTGTAGCCACTGTCTCAGTTTGCGAAGTGAATGAAAACACAATGTGCAATGATAAGCAAATAAGCGATGTCATTTAAATAACGATGTGCAACGATATTAAGATCGATAGTAATGTTTTTTGTCTTTGCAAAAATGTTATGAATAGATTGAAAGAATAATAATTATTAAATTATATGATAAATTTAATTATATACATAGTTATAATTAATTAATATTTAATTATCGTTAATTAATAATGAACTAAATAATAATTAAATTAAATTTTTATTGGTTAAGATCAAAAATAAAAATTATTTCTTACTTAAATAGAATAGTCATTGATTTTTTGAACAGCAGCATATTGATTTTTTTTATATCGAAAAAAATTTTAATTTTTATTATTGAAAAATAAAATTAAAATTTTAAATGTTATTCGAAAAAATAAGTCAAGATTTAACAGTTGTATTTGATCGAAAAAATAAGAGTCAAATTTTAACTTATATTTTTGATCAAAAAAATTTAAGTAAAATTTTAACTTTTATTTTTGATCAAAAAAATAAGTCATATTTTAACTTTTATTTTTGACCGAAATAAAATCAGTCAAAAAATAACAATTGTTTGTTGACTTTTTGGACAAAAAATCATAACCGTTACGGTCCCTGTTTTTGTGACGTTATTTTTTTTTCTTGAACAATTCTCTATACACTCATTTTACATGGGTTTTTTCTCAGAGCAGTTATTTTTCCTTAAAAAATGGATTTTCCGATCTAACCACTTTTCCTCTCACAGGAGTTTTAAGTGCAAGCACTGCTTCTTTCTTTATTTTAATAGCAATAGCTAGTAAAACATTTAGATCTAACGGAATGTAAAAAAAAATTATTTCTTTTTCATAATTGAGTGTAATCACTTTATTTACAGAAATTACTCAACTGCAGTTGTGCTAAACTTTGTGTTAATAGCTTGAAGGACATTTAATTTCCTTTTCAAAAAGCTTTTAACCCTGGATAACCAATGTTAGTCGTTTCGACTAACACTGCTCACTTTTTTGCTTACAACATTTTTTTCTCTCATCTCATCGTGTTCTCTATCCATATTGTAGTAACCACATTAGTTGTTAAGCTGCTCTCGTTGTGTTCGGATGTGTTTGGCTTTTTTATTGAATGGTGTGAATCTTTTTATAAATCTAGTGTACGTCGAAGCGACTAACATTGGCTTTAACGTAACTTTTTATACCGCCACTTAACTTTATCACTCCGTTCGTAACGCTAATAAGGAGACGTGGTAGATATAGAAAAGTATATATATTTTTGGTAACATCACCTCCTAAGTCGATTAAGCCATGTCCGTCTGTCTATTTGTTTGTCTGTCGACACCATTGCAGCCACAATTTGTAAGCTATCGTGATGAAATACAAAATATATGCTTATATTAAAAAAACGAAGACTAGGAGTAGCAGTTGCTTAGTAAAAGGGGGTGTGGCAATTTTTTCTTAAACCATCTTCTACTCGAAACAAATCTACTGCCAAAATTTTAGCTCTATCGGACCAGTAATTTCGAAGTATCTTTATCTTTTCTTTAAAAAAGGCGTAGCTATAGAAGGACCACTATAGCTATAGTGGCGACCGTAGCCTAGTGGGTAGAGTGCGTGGCCCCTAAGCTAAAGAACCGCGGTAGCCCGGGTTCAATTCCAGTTCAGACATAAAGTTTTTTCAATTGAATTAATTTTTCTGTTCGGTCGTCACCTCTCTGCAGACAATGGCAAACCTCAGAGAGTAAAAATTGCCATGTAAAGCTTCTTGAGAACATAAGCCGTTCGGAGTCGGCATTAAACACGTAGGTCCAGTTCTCGGTCATTTGTGATCAAACATTTAATAACACGCACAACACAATTGACCAATAGAAGCTAGGTCAAACTCCTTCCAAGGGCTGAAATGGCCAGTTTATTTAATTTTTTTATAGAGGGACCACGTCCATTTTAAATATAGTTACCGATAATTATTATACGAACTTAATTACCAAATTTTAGTTTAATACGACAAAAACTGTCTCATTTTTATTGATTTGTGGGAGGTAAAAGGGGGTGTGGCAAATTTTAAATATGCCTATATTGTTCGCGTAGGTGCAAGTAATAACTTGACAAAGTTTTATCACAATCGGATGAACGGTATTGCAGCGCATAGAGAACGAACAAACAAACAAACATTAATTTTTATATATTAGATTTAACTTGCTTCGTTCGTTTGTATGTAATTATGTCCGTCAAAACTTGCAAGCCATTTTTCGACAACTTGTTGGTATCCCATTAAGTTGAAATTTAGCATAAATATGAAGGTTCGGTGACAATGCCACACCCCCTTTTATCGCCCAGAAATCAATAAAAATTCTATATCTCTAAAACTACTAGGGCGATTCAGCTGAAATTTTGGTAGTAAATTTCTTTCGAGTAGAGGACAATAAAGAAATTTTTTTGCCACTCCCCCTTTTACCGCCCACAAATCCATAAAAATGCTTTATCTCTAAAATAACGGGGCTGATTCAGCCAAAATTTGGGAAGTTAATTTCCTTCAAGTAGAGGATGGTTAAAAAAATGGTGCCACACCCCATTTTACAGTCCACAAATAAATAAAAACCCTACAACTTCAAAACTACGGGACTGATTATAAGCTGAGTATAACTTGCTTTGTTTGTATGTGTGAATGTTTGTATGTATATATGTACAGTATCGGACAAAATATTTGCAACTGTGAAACATTTCTTAAAAAATCATAAAAAATCCAAATATTTTTGAAAAATAATGTTTATTTGATTTGAAAAGTAACAAACATATTTTAATACTTTGTTAAACTGAGGTAATTAACATGAAATGTTCTTCTTTAAAAAATAAAAACTTTACTTCACATCAAATCTATAGATGGACTAGACAAAACATTTGCAACTAATTAACATTTGAGCAAAAATATTAATTCCAATTAATATTTAGTAGCGAATCCATTATTTGCTATAACTTCCCTGCAGCGACGTGGCATTGAGCTTATTGAGTTGTGAATAATATCGATCGGAATTTCATTCCAGGCCGTTTGAATCCGTTGAAAAAAATCTATCGAATTTTTCACATTTTCATGGTTTATTCTGCGTTTTACTATCTCCCAAAGGTTCTCAATGGGGTTAAGGTCTGGGGATTGCGCGGGCCACTCCAAAACATTAATCTTATTGTCGCTAAACCAAGTTTTTATAAGCTTAGACGTGTGTTTGGGATCATTGTCTTGCTGGAACGTCCAGCGCAATGGCATTTCCCATTCAGCAAATGGCATCATCACGGTCTCTAATATACTTTTGTATACATGCTGATCCATAATGCCGTCAATGCGGTAAATAGGGCCTACTCCTGCATCCGAAAAACATCCCCAGACCATAACATGCCCACCACCATGCTTGACAGTTTTGACGCAGTACGATACTTGAAGTCGTTTTCCTCTGGGTCGCCTAACCCTGGTCATACCATCACTGCCAATCAAATTGAATTTCGATTCATCCGAAAAGAGGACCGATTTCCATTGTTCAACTGACCAATTAAGGTGTCTTTTTGCAAATTGAACACGTTTGCTTTGGTTCCGCTTTGAAATCAAAGGTTTTCTGGCTGGGCGACAAGAAGGTAAGCCAGCATCAACCAAGCGACGACACACAGTTCTTGAAGAAATTGGCAACTGGTACTCTTCGACAAGTTGTGGAGCAGATGCAAAAGGTTTTTTCTTCACATGTCTCACTAGCAAGTTGTCAACTCTTCGTGTCGTTTTACGTGGGCGACATCCATGGTGCTCCACATCAATTTTTTTAGTTTTACGATACCGAGATATAATTCGCGAAATTGACGACTTATGCACTTTATACTTTTCTGAAATGTCTTTTTGGGAAAGTCCGCTATTAAAGTCATTAATTATATTCGTACGGAGTGCTTTTCCGAATTTGTTTGGACTCATTTTTTCGAAATAGTTCTTTTTTTTATTATGTGGCTGCACAACCTTTCTTGCAAAATTGTTTTACAACTAACCTGAAAACTTCACCAACTTAGTTAGAACTTGAAATGTTCTGCATAATTATCTGTTGGAGTAACGGATTTTTGTTGTTGCATATGAGTTGCAAATGTTTTGTCTCACTCAGAATTTTATGAGATTAGAATTTTAAGAGAAGATCTTGCAATTTAAGAGAGGAACATGAAATATATATATACGCTTGATGGTTTAATTACAAACAAAAATTACATGCAAAAAAATAATAGTACACTGTAAAATATTTTATATTTTTATCGAAATCCTTATTTTCGTAACGAGTTGCAAATGTTTTGTCCGATACTGTATGTACAGTCATGTGAAAATAAATAGGGACACCTGTATTTTTATATTTAAAGCTGCCTGAATTACATATAAGGTGCAACAGATATAGCATTAATTTCCTCAGGTGGTAGTTCCTCGTGATAAGACGAGTATAAAACTTTATGGAGTTTCCTCTCACATTTATTTATTTATTTTATTTATTTATTTAAAGGAACAATGTCGACATGTAAGACAGAGTCTTATAAATGCACTAAGTATGACATGATAACAACAGTTTTTAATACCATGAATGAAAATTAAAGCTAACTTAACAATGTATTATAAATGAATAAAATGTAGACTTAGCTGCTAATTATATTTTATTTAGATTAAAAGTGATAGACAAGAGATTTAAGAAAAGAATTTGAGAATTTCATGCTTAAAGATATGTTTATTTCGAATTATTTTGATTCCATAAGGCAACGTATTCCACAATCTGATGGCGTTCACAAAAAATAATCTATTGGAATTCAAATAATTATAAACTGGTATTTTAAGGTTGAAATTTCTATTAGATCTGCAGAATTGGAGTTTCACAAATAAGTAATTAGGTGTTTGTGAATATATTAAATTGTGTAAAAAAAATACAGTTTCTAGCATTTAAATAACTCAAAATATTACAGCCCAGAATTTTATTGCTCAAGTGACTGATGTGATCAAATTTTCTAAGGCCATAAACGTACCTCACAGCATTATTAAATGCCAGCTCCAGCTTCATCCTGGACCTGGAATCAAGTTTACTGTACACGACATCTGAGTAGGAGATGATTGGCACTATGAGCTGTTGGACTAACTTCTTTCTAGTTTCAAGAGGAACAAATGACGCAGTCCACCTCAAGTTCCGCAACACATAGTAAACCTTACATACAACAGTATTGATATGGTTTTCGCAAGAGAGTGAAGAGTCAATGTGGTAACCAAGATTTTTTATCTTGTCAACAAAATTTAGTTGAACACTATTTAGATAAATGGCAGGTATATTATCGAACGAGACCTTAGATTTAAAAATCGGTAAGTCATATGATTTCTGGGGGTGGAGCTTGAGCTTATTAGTTTGAGCCCATTCTGAAATTTTATTTAAGTCATCATTCATTTTAATACATAAGCCATCAACAAGGTTAAGAGGTCTAGACAAGTACAGTTGCAGATCATCAGCATATGCATGCATTGTAACATGCCTGCATTTGCTAAAAATATCATTAATAAACATAGAGAATAAAAGCGGACCAAGTACAGAGCCTTGAGGAACCCCACAATTTAAATTACGAAAAGCGGACAGACTATTACCCACCCTCACTCTTTGAGTTCTTCCAACTAAGTAACTATATAACAGACGGACTGCCATGCTGGAAAACTTAAAATTATCTTCAAGTTTTTGGCACAATATAGAATGGTTAACAGAGTCAAAAGCCTTAGAAAAATCTAGCAGGCAAAGAAGATTAATGTGACCCAAATCATATGTAATTCTAATGTCATCGAGAATTTTTAGCATAGCTGTAGCGCAGCTGTGGCCTGGTCTAAAACCAGACTGAAGTGGAGTCATAAAGTCATATTTTTTTATGTGCACGGAGATTTGTGCAGCCATGAGAGACTCAACTACTTTTGATAGAGGTGAAAGTAGACTTAAAGGACGAAAATCAGATGGTTCATGAGCGTTGGATTTTTTAGCTATGGGAACAATTTTTGCTGCTTTCCAAACATCAGGAAAGCAGGAGCTTGTGAAACAGTGATTTATAATGTGGGTTAATGAGCTTAATATATGAGGTAAGATAATTTTAATGAATTTAATGGATATTCCATCTTCACCCAAGGCATTCGATTTTATTCTATTAACGGAACTAGCAACATCACTCTCACCTACAGCAGCAAACTCCAAACTAAATAGATTTAGATTTACAGGACTTAAAGATCTTGATATACTAGGCAACAGAGTATCAGTGGACGCAGAGGAAGCAATAAAATAATCATTTAAGATATTGAATCAATGTGACAATCGTCAGATTTAACATTGCATACTCCAGCCTGTCTTAAGTTGTTTCAGAGTTTTTTAGAAGGCTGTGTAGAGTTTAACTTGTTAATGAAAAAAGCACGTTTTCCTAATTTTACAGCCAGGTTAGCTTCATTTCTTGCTCTCTTGTAATTATCCCAGTTTAATGCTGTGGAATTTCTTTTAAAGCGATTGTACATTTTGTTACGAGTCTTAAGGGCTAGCATTACATTTCTTGAAAACCAAGGACAACTTTTGTTAGAGACGCGACGAGTTACTAATGGGACATGATAATCAAATAGTGCTTGTATTTCATTAATGAAAAAATTTACCTTCTCATTTACTGTACTGAGAAACCAGCATTGAGACCAATTTATAGCAGATAGGTCATTAAACAACGAATTATAATCAACGGATTTATAGTCCCTAAAAGTGATGGTTTTTTCAGTGACAACTGATGAAAAATTTACATTTAACGAACAGAAGAGAAGATCGTGGTCAGATATAAAAGATATTTGGTCGAACAACAATACAGAAGATACATCTGAGACAACAAAAATATCTAAGAGACTCGGAGGGGCATTATTCGCAAAGCGAGTCAGGATGCTAGTATTTACAGTTAGCAAGCCAACTTCATTGAGTCTATCAACAAATTGCCTAACATGAGTATCATTAGTTAACATATTAATATTAAAATCACCACACAAAACAATATGGTCGTAGTCAATTACACGATTTCACAGAGGAAAACAATTCATCTAAACAACAATTACGATACGGATTATATACACATGACAGAAAAACTTTAACACAATTACTGTAGATCTCAATATTTAGAAATTCTGCACCAACACCACTTGACATTCCCAACACTTTAACATTTAAATTATTTTTATAATATATTGCAACACCTCCGCCTTTTTTATTTGTTCTATCATTTCGAACCAGCTTATAATTTTTAATATTTAGACAATTGTCATTTATATCCACATGAAACCAGGTTTCAGAGATACAAATGACATCGATGGAAGAATTTTCAAAACAATGACGCAAACAATCAAGTTTAACGTCATTAAGGCTTCTCGCGTTAAGATGTACAACGTTGAAACCAGGTGTTTGCTTGCATAGAACGCCAATCAGTGTCTTGTGGATATCTCTATTAGTTATGGACAATTAAAAGAAAATACATATCTATAAGCATAAAAGAAGTTACAAAAATATATAGAAAAAGGGAAGAAAAAATAAGGTATGAAACAATTGTAGAAAAAATAAATAAAAACATCAGCAAGAAAGTTAAAAAATACAATGAATAAAAATAAAACATGAAATGACTTATTCCTCATGAGTGGCAGCAGTCGAATATATAATATTATGCAGCTCTTCACATTGTACAACTTTCAAGATACAGGGCGTTTTACGGTTTTGGTACGTGTTTAGTATTATTGATCTAGAATCTAAACTACTCACCATAAAATAAAAAATAATATTTTGTATTTTAGAAAAAATATCAACTTTTTCATCAATATATAAATCACTTTCGTGTCATGCGCTGTAGCGGAGCAAAAATTTAGAGATTATCCAACGAAATATCAACAAATTTTCTATCTTTTGTTTTAGCGGAGCTGTTATTGTCCAAAGTTTGAATTTCAAAAAATACTGTTGATTAAGTGTATTTTTACACGAAAAAAAGACATTTTAAATTTGGACGATTACAGCTCCGCGAAAACAAAACATCGGTAGCCAGTTATTTTCTAATTGCAAAAATAGAAGAAGCTCAAAATGCAAGTTAAACTTTTTTAAGCCATATATTAATAGAATATATCAAATTGGATAGTTAATTTACTTGCATAGTAGCAAAAGGCTATAGTGGGAGGTTCCCATCCACAAATTCTATTTTGAAGGGCACTCATAATTGTGATTTTCAACTATGGCAAAAAAGAAACACAACACAACTATACCACACAATTGTGAATACCTTTATTTCTAATAACCACAAAAAACTTAAATTATATTAATGACTAGGAAATTGTATTAATTTAACACTTTCAGTGGATTTGCCCAATATTTTGGACACATCAGAAAGTAATTTTTATATGTATTTATTTTGCAAAGCTTTTGTTTAAATCAAATTGTTTGGTTCTATGAAAAAAAGATAAACCAACATGATAAAAATAAATTTAGAGAGATATTTGACATTAAAGTCAGTTGGATTTTCGTTTTTGTTTCGTTTTGCGAAGAAAAGCAAAAAAAAAAATTTGTTTGGCCTATTTTATAAGAAAAAATCAACCTGACAAAAATCAAATTTATGTTTTTGTATCTTTTTATGGCTTTAATGATAAGAATATTAAGAGGGTTTAAAAAACAATGATCTAAAGGGTTGAGAAACCTTTAAAATATTAAAAAAAGACTGTGCCGAACAGGAGCAAAACAATTTTTTGTTTGTACAAGCTTGCTTGTAACACGAAAGTAGCGCAGGTTGAAATGAAAGGTATGTTTTTTCATCTTTTAAGGACCTAAATGATAGGAGTATTACCTCAAAAAAATTATTTTTTCCTTAGTTTAGCCTAGCCATTAAAAGGGTTAAAGAACAAAAAATATAAAAAAGACAGAACAGTTTCAGGAATTACTATATAAATGTTACACTTTTTTTTTACACCATCTTCATGTTTTTTTTTTGTGTTTAAGCCAAATTAAGGTCGAAAAAGACTAAACTAAATTTTAAGTTTTAATTATTTTTAAAGTAATACATTTAGTTGATCGATTCGTTTTATTTTTTATTGCACAGTTCTGATTCTATGCTAGTTGGAGAAATAGTTGTACAATAGTCGTAAGCAATTTGTAAGTTTCGATCACGATTGCCTTGAAAACAAAACAAAATTATTTCCTAAGTCAGAATATCTGACAATTTTTAAATATATAGCTGATTTTCCGATTTTGCTAATTCTTCTAAAACTTTGCAAAGTCCTTGCTCCATTGATTTACACTCATCGTCCTAGCAATCTTTTTCAGCATCAATAAAAGTTTTTTCTAATTCTATATTCATATCAACTTAAAATTAAATGTTTGTCTTTACATGAATATTTGTAATAAAAATTTTTTATTTAATAATAATCCCGGGATACAGGAAAGACAATCCCAGGATTTGAATGAATGAATGAATGCATCTTTATTTAAAGTAGTATAATATTGCAAGTCGTAATTTTTTGTAAATAAATATATAAAGAGATTTGTGATTTACACATTACATCTATAGTATTATGAATATACGTATGATTAAAGAAATATGAAGTTTACTTTGTTAAGTAATAAAAATTGAAGCGAAGGAAAACTACTACAAAAACCTTCGATTGAGAGAAAAAAAATTGATTGATTTCCCTAGTATGTATGTCCGTCCAAATTTGCAAATCGTTTTTCGCAATTTTGCAAACTTGTTGGTATCCGATTAAGCCGAAATTTAGCATACATATGTAAGTCTGGTGACAATGCATTATGATAAAATTTTTTGCCACACCCCTTTAACCGCCCACAAATCAATAAAAATACCGTTTTTAAGACGGTTTTGGTCGTATTCAACTAAAATTTGGTAATTAAGTTCGTATGATAACTGTCGGTAACTATACTAAAAATGGGCGTGGCCACGCAATATCTACGCCTACTTTTAACAAAATATCAAAAGACTTCGAAACTACTGGTCCGAATTTTTACCGTCCAAATAGTTTGGGAGTTATGGGTCGCACAGGCCTCGGAATTCGGTTTTCGACCACAATTTACCCATGTCGTTTCACTGATAACGTTTAATGAGAGTTGGACAAAGGGTAGTGGCATCTCCCATACAACACAAATTTGCGATATTGAATAGCTTTAGTGTTATAGGTTGCACAGCGTCAGAATTCAGTATTCGACCTAAATTTACAAATTCAGTTTTATTTATTTAGTTTTATGAGCGTTGGACAAGGGGGCGTGGTCCGTCCCATACAACTCAAATTCGCGATATCGGATAGCTTTGGAGTCGCACAGCCTCCAAATTCAGTATTCGACTTCAATTTATACATAGTTTTACTGATACCATTTTATAGCGTTTTTCAAGGGCGCGTGGCATCTTATATACAGCCCAAATTTTTGATATCGTATAGCTTTGTAGTTATAGGTCGCACAGCTTCGGAATTCAGTATTCGCCTTCAATTTAGACAGGTAGTTTCATTGACTAAATTTTATGGGCGATAGACAAGGGGGCGTAGCACCTCATATAGCTTTGGAGTTATAGGTCGTACAGCATCAGAATTCAGTAGTCGACCTAAATGTACACATGCAGTTTTACTGATAAAATTTCTGGCGTTTGTTAAGGGGGCGTGGCACCTCCCATTTTACCCAAATTTGCTATATCGAATAGCTATGGAGTTATAAGTCGCACAGCGTCGGAATTCAGTATTCAACCTCAATTTACACATGCAGTTTCACTGATATTCTATGGCTTTTGTTAAGGGGGCGTTGCACCTCCCATACAGCCCAAATTTTTGCTATCGTATAGTTTTGGAGTATAGCATGCAGTTTTGTTTATTTCATTTTATGGACTTTGGACAAGGGAGCGTGGCAGCAATGCACCGGGCTTGAGCTAGCTTATGTATATTTTCTTAATCATTTATTGTAAAAATTAATTAAATAACGTCTGTTCTTTCTTTGGAACACCAAGACCTAAGGAAAAAACATTAAAGTTATCACTAAAAAAATGCAATTTTTGTAAAGAATTGCAGTTCTTTGGATTCAACTTTCCTTTCATACAATTATATACACTTATTAAAATAACATATTAAAAAATTCCAGAATTGAAGTCAGAATTTCAAGCAGTTTTTTTGACACTAGGGTGGATCCCAAAAATGTGTTTTTTGTTTTATATTCCAGGGAAATGAAACATTCTTATAACAAGCTCTTAAAATGTCATCATTTAAAATGACGATTGGGCTAATTTAACAGCATTTTGTAAACAAATTTGGACGCAATATAATTATAAATAACGTTATGAACGCAATCTAATCAATAGAATTTAGGGTGGTGGTCAGAGTCGTTCGAAGGTGTACAAAAGGAGCAAGAATCCTTAAAAATTGCCAGAAGCGGAAAGAAAAAGTTTAAATGAAGGTATTTCAAAAACGACGAAATTCTCCAACTGGGGCTTTAGACTGCACCCATGTCTAGATAAAAAGTGTAAGCGAAGATTCGGCGTAGTATTACATTAATAGCAAATTAATATTCTCTAAACATTCAAAGGATGTGTGACGCAAAGCTCACGATCTAAAATGTCGTTACAAGATGGAGGGGCAGCTTAAGAATGAATTCGAACAAAATCGCTATAGAAGACGCTTACTTGGCGACTATGGGTTCAAGCAAACTAGCTACCTTTTTACCCTTATTACTGCGACCTACTTCAACGAAAGAAGAAAGACATAACGCTGCTCATATTACGTTTTCGTTGCTTGCTGGATGGTCAGAGCATTTCGCTTTTCAACGCAATAATTTTAATTGTTGCACTTGCTGTGCTGCATAAGATTGTAATAGAAGAAAATTATTCGATTTCATTGATGGCGGTGACGAAAATTAATTTTCGGAAGTTGAATTTCGTTATGAAGACTTTCTGCGAGAACACATACCGTTAAGAGGAAAACATAATTGTATTTTATAAGCATTTATTGAGATATACTTTTAGCATCACAAAAATTATAGGATAACAGTTTTCCGCGCTGCTTTTTTAATAAAATTATTTTGTATTATAGTTCAGATTTTTCCAACGCGAAGACCTTTGCTTTTTTGCGACCGTTTTCAATTTGGATTCGAAAGATTTCAAGACTCTGCCCCTCGCACTACATTTGAATTTTAACGGCATTTGGTTTCCAAATGCGTAATAGCATTGATTGGTTTACATCTTACCTATAAACACATTAGGTTTAGGTTTAGGCTAAGGTGGTGGCAGGTATTTACACCGGCCCAATTAAACCAAATTGGTCTGTTGATACCACAGAATGAAAAATTATGTAATCAATTGAAACTTTTGTGTAGGATGTTCTTAATGTGGCTGACAGAAGCTGTAGAAACATGTGATATTGAATCTGAAGCAAAGTGTTATGTCTTGACTTCAGTCAACTCAAGTTACTAAGCGTTCCTCTCCACAAACTTTCCTACCACCACCAACTACAACTTTTCTTCGTAAATTTATGTATTTTAAAGTTATTTTGATTAGAAATAAGGAAAGAAAGTTAAAGCTCGGCCGGGATTCGAATCCGGGACCCCTGGGTGAAAGTAAAGTGCGCTACCACTAGACTATCGAGGCCGCCTATAAACACATGAATTTGTTTAAAAAATGTTAAGCGCGCTATTTACTTATAAAATGACATTTACATCACCATTTTCATGATTCTTACGCCGTTTTCGTTTAGAGACTTTATTGCCATTCAACGAATTTTTCGTAATGGACTGCGATTGGCCGCTTGACAACAAAAACTCAGCTTCATGAATTTAAGTGTGTTAACAGCCCTTGAGAAGCTCAGTTCGAAAAATATACCTTTATAAAGAAGGAATTTGGTATAAGATGGTAGTTTTTCAAATTACAAGTGTAAGTGAATACGGTTAACAGTAGAAAATTAAGCACACTTTTAGATTTAAGACAACAGTAAAAAACATGCACACTACATTGTAGGTACATTTTCGAGCATTTTACAATAGATCTTCACACTTACTTGTCTTATTTTTCCAGCTATTTCTGAGGTATCCACCAAATGTGGCGTCATATGCTCACAAAGATCAATTTCAGAGCATGGTTGTTTTTGCTGTGGAAGCTGAATATCTTTTTGTTCTAATTCCTCTGAATGCTCTTGAGTTGATGTTGTTCCTGTGCATGTTATAGGTGCATCATCGTGAGCAGAAAACGAAGGTTTTGACTCCAGCAGATCCTCAACAACATCTTCAATTATGGCAAAATTTTCGGTTGCAGGTGATGAAGTGGGTAGAACTGAAGCAATACCATCAACAGCATCATGTTCCATACATGAATTTTCTTCATTGTCAATGTTATCCGCTTCGTTACAGTTAACTGTGGTGCAACTTGCAGCGCATGCTATATTCACTTTAGATATAGAGTCAACAAGGCGAGAAGTGGCAGCGTCAGCTGACGTTGTTGGATCGTCTGCGTTATCTGTCTTGGACTGGGCATGCGTATCGGCAGCTTCATCCGAGTATGATATGGTGGCTTCGAAACGTCGGCTCATCTCACGTCGTTGATTTTCTTCAACTTTTTGCTTTGCATTCGCACGTCGCTTTATTTGATTGGCTAAACGCAGAGCTTGCGGTGAGGAACCCCAGGTGTACATTTGTTCATTGTCATCAACAGCTAGCTAAGAGTTAAAGTAATATTAGAGCATTTTTTGAGCTTCAAAAGAAGTTTAGTTTAATAGTTACATTTGAGAAAAATTTGGTGTGTATCAGTCTTATTCTTTCATTGCTTCCAAATTCCAGCTTGATGGGTACTACGCTTTTTGTTGACGTTGCACAATGGAATACATCTGGCAATCCACCAGCAGCAACATCTACTGATGCATCGATGCTAGATGCTACTGGTGCATTTATGCCCAGTTGGCCAAAGTGATTGGAACCAAATACATAAAGTTCCGTGATGTGACTCTGACTGTGCTGACCTTGGCAGAGCACCAAACTGTGTGCGTGACCCAGCGATACTTGTATGACTTTCTGTAAAAAAAAACATGTATGGATTAAGGAAAGAATTGTACACATTTAAAGTTTAAACAGTCACCTTATATTTAAAAAACGAAACTAGTTTCGGCTCGGGCACATTTTCGGTATCACCATGACCAAGTTGACCATAGACGCCCCAGCTAGAATGAATTTAACTCAATTTTTCTAACTGAATTGAAAAATTTTATATTGGTGAAAATACCCCCATGTATATAATAATCCATCTGCTAAAGCTGCATTGTGATATTGACCTGCCTCTAGAATCGTTATGTTCTTGCCATCCAATGCCTTGACTAGCATTGGTTGGAGAGACATCAGCATATATGACCCGATGCCCAATTGCATTAAATTATTATTGCCTATGGAATACAACTGCGTTGTACAAGAAAAACAACAGCGTTATTTTTTAGCGTTAGTTGAATGAAAAACTACACTTACTTACCCCATTATTAGTTAAAACAAGTGTGTGCTGCCGGCCACACTTAACTGCATGAACTTCCAAATTAAGCTGCATCAGCACCTCCAGGCATTTGACAGCATGTGGAGGCTCTGGTGGATCTTTAACAAAAAATATATGTTAAATGATGACTTAAATTAATTGAAAGGCTGCTTACCGGAAGCCTTGCTAACGCTATAATTACAAGGCACACCATTTGAACCCCAAAAATAAGCTACACCGTCTACAACACAGGCGCAGTGGGCACAGCCAGCAGAGATGGGTTTGAATCGTGCCGTTTCAATGGCGAACTTTAAATCAAGCGTAGAGTTTTGTAAATTGTTTATTAAAAATTTTAAAACGTAAAAAGACGCACCTGATTGTCTTCGTATGTTAGTCGAAAAGAGGACAAAGCATTGATGACGTTCTCACATTTTGAGCTTTGAGATTCCATGTGTATGAGTACAGCTAAATAGGTTTCTATAAGAGTTTTACAAAAGTCAAACAAAAACGTTTTATTGTCATTTGAATTCTGTTCGGATCGCCACGATGAGGTATGCGATACAATTGGACGTAAAGTAGCAGAAAAAGGATTTAATTGTTGCTCCAAACGCTGCATAAAAGAAAGAATACAAAACATTAAAAAATCATGTGGAGGCACATTGTTTTAAAAAATGTACCCACCTTTAGCACACAATCTCGTATATTATCTAGTTTCTCTTGTATGAACACAAAATAATCAACAGCAATATGTGGCAAGTAGGTGATGCTTTCCGTGAATAGCGTTTCACTTAGATTGTACAAGCAAACATTGAGCTCTGAATACCAACCTGATGTGAAGACATTTATTGTTTCATATGTTAACAACGACTACAAATTATTTACCAAATTCCTGTCCCACCACGCTGGTCAAGGCTACGAAGGTGTCTATGCAAACGCCACGCACTTTAGTGAGTATGAGTGCAGCAGAGAATAGACCACTTTGACACAGCACAATGCTAGTCATGTTAGTGTGGAATTTGGAATTGGTCACCAGAAAATTCCTGAAGGTAACAGGAAAACTCAAAATCATTAGTCTGTTTTTTTCCTATTAAAATCGTTAATATGAAGGAATCAGTAATATTAATGATAGACTTAATAGAAATTAACTATTTGTATAATCGGAGAGTAAAAGTTATCTGAGATCTGAAGTTCTAACATAATCTTATGAACCCTATATAATTAGGTATCGAGTTAAAATATTAGAATAATTTTGACTTTTACGCAAGAAGTAGAATAGAATAAGCAAGAAATAGATTTTTCTCCAAGTTTGGAAAAACGTGTTCAACCTCCACTTGATCTCCTACACATTACTCCAAGTCAACTCCAACATATTGGAGTTGGCTTGAGATGCATTAATTTTCAAACAGGCAATTTGTGAATAGTTGTCAAATATTCAAGTGAACTGCAACAAAATAATAAAGTAAGTAAGAAACTGCTACAAACTATTTCAATAAATAAATAAATTCAATTTTAAATAATAAAAGATTAGATGAGAAAAAGAATAAAGCTCATTTCATTTTGGGTTGGAGATCGCTTAGAAAAGGACTTTGGAGCTCAAGTGGAGATTCCGCCTTATCTCAACTGTAGATCAAAGGTCCATTTCCCTGGAGATTGAACGAACTGTAGCTTCACTGGAGGTCAAGAACATCTCTTAGGTTAATGCTTATGGGGTTGTGTGTAACTTATCTCATTAACGTTATTATTTAAAAAAAACTATAACAAAATATAGCTTGTCTCAAAGCAATTGACAAATTGAAAAATAAATGGCGCTTTCACTATTTGACTAGGGGAATTTCTATATTATATTCTATATTTCTAAAATATCGTTTTTTTATACAGTCCTTTTTCTTTTTATACAGTAATAGAGAAAAATGCAGGTTTATTTCGGAAGAGCTACGAAATCCCCAAAATAAAAATCCTCAAACACGAAATTTCCAATGTTATATAAAATTCTCAAATACATAATCTTCAAATAGATAACTCCGCAGCACAGAATCTATAATCCTCAGAACAAAATATTCAAAAAAAAAAAAATGCCCAACCAATTTACAAACACCGAGAAAGCCTATATTATAATACAAAATATAAAAATAATTAATTGTATTATTATATTAACCCCTTCTTATAGATCCTACAATAATTTAAAAAAAATTAATTAAGTTGACAAAATATCCAATTTTTTTACACCTAGTAAAAAAATAAATAAAATCTCGTACTTTTGTACTTTGACATAATATTGACTTTAGCATTCAACAATTCTCGGAACTATTTAAAAAAAATTATTTTAAATTTGCTTTTTTCGAAATAGCGTTGTCGCGAGGTTAGCTCAGAAAAGCTGTGCACACCGTCCAATAACAATCCTTTTTCGTATTTCCGATTTTTCCTCTTATTCATTAATAGAGAAGATTAAAATAAGCAAAAGCATATTGAACATAGAGATGGGTCTATAGTTTGCTTGAGGCTATCCATGGTATAAGGATAGAGGTATATGCAGCGCTGACTGTGCTCTCTTTCCATACTGCCGTGTCTGTCAAATTTACCTGTGTGGCGAATGGAAACAAAAGAAAATAAATAAAAACTTTTACTTCGTTTTGACATTTCCGGCAGTATGCTCTCATCTAGGGCATCTACCTGTATTCTTCTACCATGAGGCTTTCCTTGAATATGGATGTGATAAGCGACGCTTTCCATTTATCAATGAAAACACCAGATTCAAGGCTCATTTATAAGGTTGTGGCACTTGAGAGCGAACTCGGTCGAACTGTCAGAATGGATGAAAAGAAATGTAGAAAATGAATGCTTAGAACAAAGAAAAGCGCAGTGACAGTTCGAGCAAAGGCAGGAAAAAGAGTGCATTTCTCTCAAGTGCCACAACCTTATAAATTATCCTTGACCAGATTTTAATGATTTGTTGAAAATAATTTAAATAGGTAATTGTAAGAAATGAACACATTGTTTCAGTAAATAGGCACTAAGACCATGTAGATCACGCTTAACTGAGTTATTCAAGGAAGCAATAGCTATTTTAACAACATCAGAAAGTGAAACCGATAAGTAACCAAAGTTTAGGCAACAGTCAATATTATCAACAACATGACACGATATTTAACACGTAGATATTCAACATAATATCTACCGTTGCACTACCGTTGCAGTCAAAATTCAGTTCAACCAAACAATCATGATACAATAACTATTAGGTGTCATGATAACGTGTGTCGTTCGCAACTGTTGTGAACTATTATGGTAGCGATACCTTAGTGAACGATGTTTTTCTCTGAATGCGTTTTACTCTAAACGTCAGAAAAATGGTAAATTATTTAATTTAATTATTATTATTATGCAATTATATAAATAATTTATATAATTGTTTATTTTGTTTAATATTCGATGGTCACAACTCGTGAGAAAATAGGTAGCTGTCAAGGCTAACTAATAGTGATTGTATCATGCAAACAATTAATTTAAAAAATGAAATTACAGCTCATGAAAATATACAGGTGCGGCACCTGTGTTTCAAATTTTTTAAAGGTTATATCACAATTTTATATGGGTAGCAAACATAATCCTACTTGTTATAGGATTATTATTTTTGTTTTTGTTAATATAAATGCAAAGTGACCTTAAAATCTAAATTATAACAGCATTAAATATTTAAATTGCAACTTTTTCCTAACCGTGAGATATTACATTCAAGTAAATCTGCCAAACTTTTTTCCAATCTGCGAAATATTAAATCTTATTTTTCGACAATTCATTGCTCACGAACCATTTTAGAAACTAAAGGTTTGTCGCTTTTGTCTAGCCCAAAATTGGTTAAAAATGTTAAAATATCTTTAAAAAAGTTAAATGAAAAGATTTTCTGAATTAATTCAATTCCGTCGTAAGGTTTAGGGACACTGAGAATTTTTTTTACATGCAATAACAATAGAGTTCAGCTACTACAGCTTTTTCGCACTTTCTTCGTATTAGATCATCTTACGAACCAACCTTAATATCATTGAAATATCTCAACGATATAGATAAAAGTGGTCTAAAATAATCTTAAGTGAGAAAAATTTACCCACCATAATATGGGTAATGCTCAGGGACAACACAAGACATAACAACTAACCATGCGTTTACATAGATTTACTGATACATTAGTTTTCAATCTACTTTAGAATTAACTTTTCGATAAGTTAATATCAAAAAAGCTACAGTTGTTAACAAAGGAGCAGTAGCCACATATAATTTGTTCTACTAAAAGGTAAGTAAATTAAATTAAACTGCTTCTACGGTTAGTATTAGAATTTGTAAGAGTTAGGAGTTCTGTTGAATCGAACACACCAGTTATAAGTTTGTGTAAATAGACGATATCTGCAGACTTCCTTCTCTCATTTAAAGATTGCATTTTTAATAGTTTAAACGATCCTCATAAGGAGGTAGGTTTAAAGTATCAGTTCCACTTAAGCGCTTTAGAGCAAACCGAACAAAACGTTTTTGAATTCTTTCTATTCGTTCAACATGAACATTGCAACTTGGGGACCAAACTTGACTTGCATACTTCAAATGAGGACAAATAATACAGCGATGTAGTTGTAATCATACTATTAACAGTGGCTACTCTGAGGAACACCTGATTCAGCAATAAATTCAGCAGACAATACACCTCGAAATCGTATTTGATAAGATCGCTCTGTCAGATACAATTGGTTCCAGCTTACAAAAAATTGTGGAAAACCCATTAACTTTAGTTTAAATATAATTAATTTCTGTGGTAGTTTATCAAATGCTTTACCAAAATCAGTGTAAATACAATCGACCTGGTTACCTGAATAAACTGAATTTAAGCAGAATGTTGTAAAATCGAGCAGATTAGACACAGTGGATCTGTCAATAACATATCCATGCTGACGAGTTGTTATAACCTTCCCACATTCCCTGATTTATTGAATAACATGGACAGTGGTTGGTTTAGAACGGAACCACATTGCGTTAACGCTGCGACAGGAATTTCGTCAGGTCCAGCATTAAAATCGTCTTCGATCGATCTTAAATACTTTAAAATATCCTCTAAATTAAAAGATATAGGGTACAACGAAACCCTGGGTGTAGAGTTCATATATTCAAAATACTCTTCATCAGGATTAAAAGAGTCTGAACAGAATAACTCTTTAAAGAGTGGCAAATAGGCCACAAATTATGACGGGATCGTCAGTAAATCCATCAGGAGTTTTAACCCTTTCAATACTGATGGGACACATGTGTCCCATTGGGTGTTCTTATTTAACTAAAATGCAGTAATTCATTTATATTGCTATATATTTTCATCACATCATTTTTTGCATGCTTTGGGATTATTTACGCATGCTTTAATTTCGCATGCTTTGATGAAATGGTTTCATGTCTAAAATACACATCCTAAATTGTCGGACTGACTGCGTGTTTCAGTCAATTGATGAAACAATACAACCCGATGAAACCTATAAAACGAGGCATTAAGATTTGAGGACGATGTGATTCTAAACTGGAAACGGCTAGCATTTAGACATATACTGTGGAAGAGAAACAGCTCTTTGCGATGGTATTCTTGGAGAACGAATTGTATGAAAACTGTGTTCCACGCTCTCAAATCCTTCAGCCATTATATGTTGTGATCGATTTTTTACTACCGTTACTTTATCTCAGACTTTGGATTATGGTTTAGTTGGTAAGTTATGAATAATAAGAAATTCTTACCAATTTTTGATGGTCCAAAATTAGAAAGCGGTGACTACTTTTTTAAATTTAACAACAATGGTAGTAGTATGATTTGTAAATGGCAAGATACAAAGGAGGTTTTATTAATCAGCAATTGTCACACTGATACCGTAACGAGCGTTAAAAGGACCAACAAAAAAGGAGCCGCTATTGCAGTTTCTTACCCTGAGGCAATTCTTTCTACGATAAGTATTTGGGCGGAGTGGATCTTTCAGATCAATTTTCTTCTCTTTATGATCCTGACAGAAAATCTGGAAAATGGTGGAAAAGAGTTTTTCAAAAGCTGCTTATGGTTTCTGTATCTAATGCTTGGATTCTTTTTCAAGAAAGTCGGCGTACACAGGTACCATTAGTTGGTTTTCTCGTTGAATTGGCAGAACAGCTTCTTGGCTATGGAAAAGAGAGAGCAAAAATTCAACGTCGTAGCACAAGTGGGCGCCCTTCCCGGCGGTCAAAAACACTTTCAGGAGTTGGAGAACATCTTCCTGGAAACACACGCCGTCGATGCAGAGGCTGTGCAGATAATAAAAAAGAGCAACGTACTGAAATGATGTACGTTTCTTGCAATATTAATTTGTGCAAGCTATGTTTTGCCAAATATCACTTCAGTTAACTTAGATTTGCATTAATTTTTATGATACATATTTAACTTTTTTCTTTCAATAAATATTGGGGGTTGGAATTAGTTTTAAAGGTTTTCTAAGAGATGGCGTAACTATCAATAGATCGCATCGGGCACACCTGTGACTATATTCATTTCAAAGCACATTGTCTAAGCTTCATTTTTCAGTATGTGTCATTCCACTGAAGTGTAAACAACATATATTTTTTTCTCTGTGAACATGTCGACTTTCGTTCCAACAAAACGCAATTTGCGGGAAGGTTTACTTTTGTGCTTCCATTTGAAGAAAAAAGCGGTTGAAGCACAACGCACGCTTACTGAGGCTTACGGGGACTATGCTCCATCGATTTCTACTTGTGAGTACTGGTTCCGTCGGTTTAAAAGTGGTGATTTTGATACGGAAGACAAAGAGCGTCCGGGCCAGCCGAAAAAGTTTGAAGATGAGGAATTGGAGGCTTTGCTCGATGAAGACCCGTGTCAAACCCTTCAAGAATTGTCAGAATTATTGGGAGTCGACTTATCAACGGTCGGCAAACGCTTGAAGGCCATGGGAATGATTCAAAAGCAAGGAAATTGGGTGCCGTACCAGTTGAAGCCGAGAGTCGTTGAACGGCGATTTTGCATGTGCGAACAACTGCTTCAACGGCATAAAAGGAAGAGTTTTTTGCATCGTATTGTCACTGGCGATGAAAAGTGGATCCATTACGATAATCCTAAGCGAAAAAAATCGTGGGGACCACCCGGCCATGCATCAACATCGAGGGCCAAGCCGAATATTCATGGCGCCAAGCTTATGCTGTGTATTTTGTGGGATCAGAAGGGTGTCGTGTACTATGAGCTGCTAAAACCTAACGAAACCATCACTGGGGAACGCTACCAACAACAATTGATGCAACTGAGCCGAGCATTAAAGGTTAAACGGCCGGAATATGCCAAAAGACACGACAAAGTGGTTTTTCAACATGACAACGCACGGCCACATGTTGCAAGAACCGTCAAGGAAACGTTAGAGGCGCTGAATTGGGATGTGCTACCCCACCCGCCTTATAGCCCAGACATAGCCCCTTCCGACTACCACCTATTCACATCGATGACGCATGGCTTGGCTGAGCAGCGCTTCACTTCTTACGAGGATACCAAAAAATGGGTCGATTCGTGGATTGCCTCAAAAGACGAATCGTTCTTCCGGCGCGGAATCCATATGCTGCCAGAAAGATGGGAAAATGTTGTAGCTAACGATGGACAATACTTTGAATAATATACATTGTACCGTTGTTTCTAAATACATGCCAAACACCTTTATTTTGTTTTTGCCTTATTATGTTACTATTGGGACGTATGTGTCCCATGCTCAATTACTGCTGGGACATCCTTGTCTCAGGACATTCTTCGTGTTCTGGTTATCTTTTTCTTAAACGCACCCTATGGAACATTATTTGCGCCTTAATCAACCAATACAAATCAAACAAAAGCTCGCATCCTTAAAAAAAAATCCGTATTGAAGGGGTTAAATGATGGGAGTCCATCAGATTTTTTCTTTGTGTTTATGAAACAGCTTAATACTGTTTAAATAATTGTGATGCAAAGGTAGCTGAGCAACTTTTAAAATCCTGAAACAAACGCTTGTAGGTTTCTAGGTCATTAAAGTCTAAGTTACAGACATATTTTTTCCATGCCATATTCCTGTTGTTGCAAACAGTCTTTAATTCCCTTGTGTACCAAGGGTAAGCGCAATTTTTTGCAAATTTGAGGCTATACGGCACGGACTCAGAAAACATGGTAAAGATTTCCATATAAAAAAAATTAATTAAATTTTTAAGATAATTACCATTAAAATATTCTAAAATTACATTAAGTTTACTATGAAGTAAATGATTCAACTTCAAAAAGGCAGCTTTTTTTAAAATTGAATTCATAAACTTTATCTATTGAATTGGAATTCACTATATTTTCTCTGTCGGACTTGTACTATATGCTCAGTGGTGGATGGTAGTCATCAACAGAAGTTAGAGCATGAAGGGCCCTCTTAACAATCACGTTGTTACAGTCTGTAGTTAAGACCAGGTCAAGAAGTCTTTGACGACTATTATAAATACAATTTACTTGTTGTAAGTCAGAACATATATTATCAACAAATATATGTTCTTGGCGTGTCTTTGAATTCGATGCACAAAATTACGTATCATCGTCTGAAGATTCCCATTTCCACCAGTTCCAAGTCAGTAATGCTACGTTTCAGTCAATGCGATAATATCTTCGGACAAATTTTGAGGCATTAAAAATATGTCTCGCGTCTTAGAGCGTAATCCCCTTACATTTTGACAGTAAAGGGATAGCCTATTCAGTTTTTTTGAGTTTGACGAACAGGTTGAGTCGTCCTTCTAGACTTATTCTTAGGCAGAAACTCTGAAACGAATATATTCTCGGTCCACAAATTAGAATTTAAAACATTTGCAAACTCTTCAGCTGGAACTGTTAGAATGAAGCAAGCGTGGGAAGGTTTATTCCCCATTTTTTACATGAAAAAAAGCCGTTTTGACTCAACAAGTTGTTGTTTGATAAACGTCAATACATTTTCGATAGTTGTGTCAGGCTGAAGACGTGAAATAAATACATTTTTCTTCCTTGACACTGCCCTTAAATTTAAATGATTTCTGGGTTCAATAGGAGGTAAACCTGGACTATAAGTCAAATTAGAAATATTAGTAGGTGACGAAGAAGAAACTGGAGTATTTTTGTTCAAAGCATGGCAGAATAGCCAGGTAGGTCCGGCTCGCTAGTGCCATCATGTGTCAACGAAGAGTGGAAAATGAAAAGGGTGAGTAATTAACAAAATGACTAAGTTCGTAAAAACGTCAAATGAAATAAGAATATTATGTTTTCAAATTGTAAATAGTGCGGACAGGTGTGTTAAGTTTGATATTGAAGTTTAACCAAAAATCAACTGTGAAACATGAACATAAAGAAACTCGAGATGAAGAGCTGATTTTGACAAATAGCTCGCTTTTCTCTGCTTTCTACTTCATTTCTCTCCGAGTCGGCCTACCTGGTTGTTCTGCCATGGTTCAAAGATGCTTTGCGACGTTTATTTTTGTTCTTGTTCTTCCTCTTTCTTTTTGAAATAGAATGGTTTTTTTGATGAAATAATAGTTTGAGTCCCGGAAGAAACAGTCTGTAACAAAGAAGGTGGAACATTTTCCGGAATAGATATTTCATCATAGACGCTGGTATTGGGTGCGGCTCTTACTTCGCTAAAAAATGTGGCAATTTCTTTGAAACTGTTATTTAACGTATTAAGACTTCCCCAAAAAGCTTTATTTTTGAATAAAGTTCATCTGGGCAAAGTGCCCTACACGAAGAACAGTACCAGTGAAGACCTGACCGTACAGATACTAAATCGTCTAGGCACGATTTGGAAATACCGGCACAAGATGCATGAAAAATCTGCTCACATGGACCAGAACAACTAAACATGGGACACAGAAACTAAACATGGGACACAGAATGTTTTGACATTTGCATAGCTCGTTCAAAGAACAAGCGACAATATTTTCTACAAAAAAATTATTGTTGAAAAAATTTTGTTTAAAAATCAAGAAACTTTTAGAGAATATACGAGTACGCTAAAGCACAATTAATTGTAATATTTAAGATATTTCCCTGCAACATCTTGCGATGTTGAGCGCAGTTTTTCTGTGTATTCATCTTTTTTAACAGAGAAACGTACATGACGTATTTTCTGTGAAAAATACAAAGCAGTATTTGGTTGTTTATTGTAGCTGTATAAATGAACCAGAAAGCGACGATTAACTCCATTAGTTTGTTTTGTTTCTATAAATAAATAACTAAGATTAATTTAAACGCTCAAAGCTATTAATTTTTCTTATATATTTTTTTAATTTTTTTTTTCTTTTTTGTGATTTTGAGATAAAAATGTTCAATAATAACACCAAGACTGAAAAGTGAAGTTCGTCAGCATAAATTAATATGACTTTAAACTAGTTGTCAATATAAATTTTTAAATGTAATTGTTTCTCTTACCTCATATTTGAAATATAAAAGCGCTTGAGGCAAATTCGCTTTTATAAATTAAAAAGGTTGAAAATATATTTATTCCGTTCCAAAAAATTTTGAATTTTGTTGTATTTCAACATTTATAGTAGTATTATCGATCATACTTCAGTGATTTTTCGAACTTTTTAAAGTGCTTAGAATGGACTTCTATCGTGCATATTTTAATCCTATGTATTCATCACATTTCAACCTATTATTTATATTATATTGTTATAAATTAGATAATCCCAAGCGAGAAAAACAGGCCTGGCGCCAGATGTTGCCTTCAGGCAGCATCGGGTATGAAAGGGTTAAGGTTAATGTTCGTCAAAACTACTTTTGTATTTTCCACTTGTTCCAAACTTAGGAAAAACAAATTTTCAATCGCATGATTATTTAAAAATATCGTTGATAAAATTAGTTCAATATTAAATTTGAGATGAAATAGAGGTTGAAAAATCAAACAAAAAAACCGAAAAATTATTTGTCGATGGATATGATTATCATTTTCATTTAAAAAATAAAAATGAAGAATTTCGGTGTTCTTGTGCAAAATGGAAATTATAATTGTGCAATGTGGTAACAAGCAAATGTGATAAACAACAGCAAATAAAAAAGATGACTTAGATGCAAATAAAGTAGATGGCCACTAAACATAACCACAAACCAATAACTCATAGTTTACCAGTTTCAATTAATAACACTGTAGGGCCATCAAAAAGACCCACGAATATGCCAAACACGTAAACTTATTTTTTGGTCGTAGAATTTAGTGGCATACTCAGTTTTTCCCAATCGGATCGAAATCTCTTTCCCTTTCAACATTAAAATTTGGCTCAACATTCATTCAAAAAGCGAAATTGCTTAACTTTTGAAAAATCATAGATTCAAGAAGGCTAGATCGATTATCACATTGGAGCTATTTTTGAAAACTAACAATAGACAGTAATTGCCAATAAAACCATAAAAAATTTCAAATGCAGGTCAAATGAAGGTCAAATATCAAAAATCTGAATATCTGGAGATTTTGATATGCTTTTGAAAAACTGAGTATGTCATTAAAATATACGACCGAAAATTAAATTCACGTGTCTAGGCGTTTTTGTGTGTTTTTTCAAAAGTTGAAAATTTACCTACAGTGTAATCAAACATTATTTTTGGATGTTATTTCAAAATGGTTCAGCTTACTGGCGGTTCTGGTTATAGCCAAAATATTTTGGGAACCGCCATAAAATAGATCATGGTTCATTTTAAGTCAGTGGCAATGGTAATTTTTTTTATTGAGGCATTTTAATATATATACAACAATCGCAGCGATTTTTAATCTTATCCAAGCATATTTACCAAAACTAAAGTTCGCCAGTGGTCGAAATTCGACCTTTTTGCATATTGCTCAGAAAAAGATGCAATTCGTTTTTTCCTCATTGTAAGCTCATTTGAATACGTAAGCGAACTCATATCACAGTAAAAACACAATAGCGAAACATTGCCAAACGTTTTTCTCTTCTTTTTGTGCGGATAATCTACGTGTATATGAATCCACAATGCGTGAAATACATCATACATCATTTCACAGATTTAAAACTGGTGAATTTCTATAAAAAATATTCGATGCACTGCTTCTCTCTACTCTAATTGATTTACAATTATCAAATTCGTTTGATAAATTATCAAAATCGGTTGAGAAACACGGGATGAAAATAGTGCCGATTTGTTTCGCCTACGCCTATTTATATATAGATATGTTTCATGTTTTTTTTTCTTCTTGTTATTACCCTGGATTTTCGAAGGCTTTCGATAAACAATGCTATCAATACCTGGTACGATAACCTCAGAAATCTAAAGACTAGACATTTTTAGACCATGTGAAAGGTTTCAAAAATGTAAATTTCGTCAATATTCTTCTAATTATTCTAGCTACTAATCCAACATACATATATTTACAAATAAAATTTGAAACATTTTCTTTTTCTTGACGAACTTGACTTCTTAAAGACCTGAGTTAAGAATTGATAATTCGGTCAGTTGACAGTTAGGCAGAATTAATTATGTATTTAAGGCACGAGCGTGTACTTTGTGTGTATTTTCATGGTGATTTCTTTTGATTATCTTCATATTTTATTCTTACTTTATGTTGTTTTTTTTTTAACTTTAAGTAACTATTATCGTTGTCATTATTTAGAGCTAGTATTGCTCTAGATTAACCAATATATTAAATTTAATTGAGTGAAATATCTAAACACATAATATGAAGACAACTAGTAAAACATGTTTTTTTTTGTGTCTGCAAGGAGCCATGTTTTAATTGTTTCTAGTTAAAATTCGTCAAAAATTTGTGTTTATTAACGAACACTTCGAAAAATCACACTGGGAAAGGATGTTTTAGACAAATCACCGATACTTTTCTTTTTTCTTTTTAGCCTTTTCAATTTCTTTAAAAATTATATTTATATGTACTATAAGAGAACAAAATTATGCCGAATAACAATGACAAACCATTCCCACAGACGCAACTTACCACAAAGGCAAATAATTCTTATCATTAACTGCTTTCTCGGCCAGCGTTATGAGCAGCAAATTGGCCAAGTGAAATTGGGATGAAGGTGACATTTGCAATTGACTGATCGACTCGTCAACACCATAGACGTAGTCACTACATGAAGCACCTTCATTCTCAACAACTTCAGCTGTTGCAACAGGTCTTTGCGGCAATATAAGACGTACATCCTCCGAATGGCGATACGTTATATCTTCGAGGAGTGTTTTAATTATAGGATTGCAAAAATACTGTGACTTTAGCAGATAGGTTGATTTGAGTGCCATAGCGCAAAGATGCATTAGCGTGTAAGTTTGTCCAAACATAGCCAATTTGAGCGCAGTTCGTATGGGTTTTATGCGTGCTGTATTGTAGGTGAGCAGCGCCTGTGCAACTTTTTTGCGACGCAACAAATAATCGCCGGCGAATTCTATGCAAGCCTCGTAGCAGAGATCGAATGTATTGCAAAATTCGTGACATTGTGACCATTCACTAGCCAACGCCGAGTCCAAAAATATAGCAAATGGTTCTTTCCTACGAATGAGGTGGGTGGATTAATGAAAAAAAAAAAAATAAGAACGGGCATTAGTTTCAGAGATCGAAAAACATACTTTAACTGTATATAATAGACATTTTTGTTGGTCACAACATAGCATGGATCATAGTTAATTTTGGGAAATTCATTCTTCATTATTTCCATTTGACGCAGCGAGTATTCTTCCTCCACATCTAATGATTCATAGAATTGCACATAGTCCATGGGTGAGCGTATCTCTTTAAAGTTGAAAGCCTTGCTTTTGTCTTCTTTGGAAATAGTCTCGTTTGGTTCTGTAGTGCGATAAGTAGCCAGTTGATACATATTGAGCACTGTTTCATTTTCAAAACGAAAAAGTCCCAACTGTGAGGCGCTATTAAAATTCTAAGGTAACGGAAATAATTAGAAATAATTAAAATAGGTTAAGTTTTCAAAGAGTTAACGGAACCTACATCATCAACGCCACTTCTTAGAGATGCCATGGCGCTGCTTATCACTGCAACAGCATTAATGAGATTATTTTCGGTGCCAATGCTTTTCTTTACACTGTAAGTTGTGTCGACGTTGCTTTCGCCATCACTTTCAGCCATTTCCAAAACATGGTTAATCACATCCTTAATAATTTTGCTATTAATTTCATCCTCGTCACCAACCATGCCATCAATTTCATTGTTTGTGTCTTTTGTTTCCTCTAGATCGACATATTGTATAGAATACAATATATTTGAGCTTATTAGTATCTCACAACAATTCGCAGGTATTTTGTAGAGAAATAACGGCTTTAAATTGATATCGATGCTATGAACGGACAAGGTATTCGTTTGACTGTGTAGTGCGCTAAGCAAATAAGTACTGCGTAAATTTTGGATTCTGTAAAAAGAGCTCATTGTGTTGCTCAGCATTTCGGGAGTTAGGGATGGTGAATCCATAATAGTGAAGGTGCCTAGCGTGTTTTCAGGCATATCTGCAAGAGTATAAAAAAATAAATTTTAGTTTTACATTTTTTCTTAAGCTTAACGAAGCCTTAAGCCTAATTCACTGACGAAGCCAAGATGGTAAGGATATGCGAATATGTTTGAAAAATATATAAGATAGTGTTGAAAAAAATTAGCACATAAGTACATTTTGTAACGTTACAAAAAGAAAAAGAAGCTCACTCTACGCTACAAATGACTCGACAACATGGCATGATTTTTAATGTTAATCGCATTCATTAAACTCACCATGCTTTGTTAGGAAACTGGTTAATATTACAAAAATTATTTGAAAAACTAAAAGTATTAAGAATACATATTTAAAAAAGGAGGAAGCATTAAGAGTAAAATAAAGTAATGAAAAAATAATTTATGTCATCTCATATAAATTCAATTAGTTCAATCAGATACATAAATAATTATGCTTTGTAGTAATATCAAATTCAAATGGTTATTTATTTCAACATTTGTTAATATTGCAAACTGTATGGTTCGTACAATTTAAGTTAAATGGTCGCTTTACTCACATTCTTCGAGCTTTTGCCGATTATCAGAGAGACGCATTTTGATGGCATTCAACTTTTTTGATCCTAAACTCTTAAGTGATGCTAGCCGAGCACGCGCAGCCGGCAAGATGCCAGCTCGTCCATTTATGTCATCGTAATCAGAAGCAGGCTGCTGTTGTTGGAATCGCACACCACTTGACGCAGCCGTTGACGTTGAAGTATTCTCGTACGATGTCCGATTTACAGCTACCGAATAGGGTGGTGGTGGTGGCGGTGGCATACTGTTGTGGTTCTGTGATGTTGCAGCTACCGAATGCAGAGGCGGTGGGTGGGATGGACGATTGCATGTAGTTTGTACCTCGTCGCTTTTTAGAAAAACATCCTCTTCCAATTGACTGCTATCTGAAGCAGGATCCGAGCAGTTGCTATTTGATTTCAATGGCATAACAATTTGCCAATCATTGTCGCGTGCTTGCGATAATGATGGCGAAATATCTCCAGGATAGGTATATTTGATGGCTTTCTGTTCGAGGAGCAGTTTATACTGTTGTTTTAAAGTTGAAGTGATCTGAGGGCAGGGGAATCAATTAAAAGTTCGGTATAAATGATTACACTGTGCATGAACCGGGCACCTTTTTTTTGCAAACAAGCTTACGACATAATATTTCAGCATAATTCAATGACGTTATATTTAATGGTGTTTACCGTTTTTTAATCCTTCGGCCCATTTTCGAGAAATTCAAGGCCAAGTACATGTTAATGCAGTTTTTGTAAGAATATTTTTGTTTTCGTGTCTTCAGGTTAAACATTAACAATTTCCTGAAAAAATAGTTTCGTAGATCAGTTTAACCCTGAAAAACTAACCTTTATGGTCCAAATTGACCCCAAAAATATGGTGTTTCGTATAAAAGCTTTGTTTTAACAAAAAAATTAACCTTTTTTAAGCAATAATATCCCATTATAATTAAAGTGCTAAATAAAAGTATAAATTAACTCAAAGCAACTAAATTTTATGAGTCCCCAAAATAATTCCAAAAGTATTAAAATAATGTTTTTTTTTGATAATTCTAAAAAAATATAATTTTTTTAGAATTATATATAAGCTTAATGCCAAAAGCTTAAGCAAATGGCATTAAGCTTATATATAATTCTAAAAAAATTATATTTTTTTAGAATTATCAAAAAAATATATTGTAATGAAAATATGCCATCATTAACTTTTCAAATAATGTTTTTTCATATAAGTTTTTTATTTTTTCAAACAAATTCTTCTGTTTCCTCTGCTTCTTCTTGTAAGTTCCAACAAATGTCTCCTTACAGACCGTCTAGTTTTTTACCACTATACAGTGCTCGAGTCTCACCGACACCTGATTGAAATGTTCGCTATGTTCATTCGATTCGGTTGGTGATTGTTGACCAAATTTTTCGAGACATTTGTTGAAATTTACTTACAAGAAGAAACATATAGGAAGGGACTTAATTTAATACTTTTGAGGTCATTTTGGAGACCCACAAAGTTGGTTTCTTTGGGCTAATTTGTACTTTTACTAAGCGCTATTGCTTTAGGGAAATATTATTGCTTAAAAGCATCTTAAAAGCATCTAATCTTTTGTTTTAATCAAGCTTTTCTACGAAACACCGGTATTTTTATTATGAGGTCAATTTGGACCCTAAGGCTTGGGTTTTGAGGGTTACACAATTCTACGAAATAATTTCCCATCTCATTATTAATCTTTCATCTGACGACATAAAGTCGCTCAAGCTAATAAAAAATAAGTTTTTTTAACAAAAAGTCTAGTAACATGTACTTGACATTGACACTATAATTTCTCGAAAATGGGCCGAAGGATTAAAAAAAGGTAAGCGCCACTGAATCGTTTGAATCGATCAAACTAAGAATAACTCTTGGTGTTACTTTGGACTTTGGACAGGTGTTACTTTGGCCTCAGTAGGCAATTGGGAAGCAGAGCTCTCTCTCGACGAACGAAAATCACGCTCTATAAATCGCTCATCATGCACGTCCTACTTTATGCATCACAAACCTGGACGCTGAGCAGTTTATATGAAAAGACTTTAGGAGCATTCGAGAGAAAGATTCTTCGTTAGATCTACGGACCAATCTACGTAAATGGCGAGTACCGAATACGGTGGAATGATGAACTGTATAAGCTGTACGCTGACATCGACATAGTCAAGCGCATTAAAATCGAGCGGCTTCGCTAGCTTGGTCATCTTCAGCGCATGAAAGACGATGCTCCAGTGAAGAAAACATTCGATTCGGTACCCAGCGGCGGTCAACGCAGAAGAAAGACCAAGTAGGGGACAACCTGACGAAGCTTGGAATTTCCAACTGGCGCCAGCAAGCGAAATACAGAAATGGCTGGCGCAAATTCTTAGCTGAGGCCAAGACCGACATACGGTTGTAGCGCCAACTAAGTGAGTAAGTAAGTAAGCGCCACTGAATTCAGCGTCCTCGAATTATGCTGATACGTTATGTCCCAAGCTTGTTTGATTTTTGGACATGCACAGTGTTATTAATGAACTATTTAAAGACTTACCAACAACATAACGCTTTCGAATGTATTGTCCTTGCATATTAACAATTTCATAACAGAACCACTATCAGTCTCAATAGCGGTACTCGCCACAAATGGACAATTAGGACTGAGGCCAACAAAGCAAATGGAACCATCGGAATAGCCGATAATGGCCCGATTCAAACCTTCAATTGTTTGCCACCAGGCAACCGAGAGTGGATATGGACAGGTTTGGGATGCCATAAAAGATGTGCCCATCATTTGCTGATTGCCAGATTTGTCCTCACAGCTAGCAGCAGGTGCTTTTGTAGCTGTCGCTGTACCTGTGGTGTGTGCCAACATATTCAGCGGTAACTCTGAGCTGCACACATCCACAGAATCGTCCTCTAAAGGTACAAATACAACTTCAAAGTCAGCATCACAGTTATTGTTAGCAGACAGTCCGCAATCCTGTTTATTGCTGACTTGCTGCAGTTGTTCCTCTACTCTAGGCTTTGATGTCACCCAGTCGAGCGTTTGATGATTCAACTTAGCTGACTGTGTAGCTCCAGTTGCTGATGAGGTATATGCTTTTGCTACATTCGATTCTGTGATACTTATATTGTGATTAGGACATTTTTTGGAGTTTGGACATTCGTGTGGTCCAACAAATGGTATTATGTACGAGGTGACTTGCGTTGTGCTGTAGGGTTGTTGCGGATATGTGCCCAAGCTGATAGTGGTGCTTTTGTCGACTACCCAGAGGGCGGGCACAATGTGAAGCGTATTGTCGAAACCTATAAAAAACAAACAAATTATTTATGGCAAATAGCGTTGGATTAAATTAGACTGAAAAAAAGAATAACAAAGAATAAAAACATGAAGATATCATACGTCAAAAAATTCGTACGAGCCCAAACACAATATATCGCAAATAGCATTTGTAAAGGTGTATAAAGGTTTTGGTTAAGGAGCATTTGTAAATGAAAAAATATTTGAGCATTTTTAAGGTATTTGTCTAAAATATGGCTAAGGCAACACTGATAATGAAACAAAAAAATAAAGCCATTATTTATTTTTATTATAAAAGTGATCTTACTAATTAAAAGTTTTTGTAATTCTTTTTTAAACGTACTGCAAAAATTAATTTTTTTTATGAATTCTGGTGAAATAAGAAACTTGAAAAAATAAGTTAAAGACTGCAAGAAGATATTTTAACTTCAATAAATATTAAAAAAAAAATCTTTTTTAAATGAATCCGTACGTAGAGAAAACAGGTTTTGCCTACGAGGTAGCTTGGCTTTCAGTCCGAGTAGAACCACATTGAGCTCTTGATGAAGCTTGCAAGACGTTTGGCACTTGTCCTTGAAAGATCGTCAAGCTCAGAAAAGAAGAATGACCCTAGATATTTATGCCTTCTTCTAGCAAGCGTATGACAGGAACATAGAAAGTGGGACATGGTCTCTTCTTCCTGCTCGTCCCTGCAGCTTCTGCAGAAGTAATTTGTGATGACTCCCAGTCTGGAGGCATGTCTGGCTATTAAGCAGTGCCCTGTGGTAACGGCCATTAGCGTGGCTACCTCTAGTCTTCCCAACGAGAGAAGGGCTCTCGATCGTTTTGAGTTTATAGTCGGCCAGATAAGCCTTGTTATTCTGCATATTGAGAGTTCAGCCCATCTTGAGTTGGCTTTAGTTGTGGTGTACTCATTAAGTAGCATTTTGACAGTTGCCATCGGCATGCTCGGTGAGTTCCGAACCCATAAAGTCGCCGATGTACCTTTCCGAGCAAGCTCGTCTACTTTTTCGTTTCTCCGTATGCCCTTATGTCCAGGTACCCATACTAAGCTGATGTAAAAAGCTTTGACATTTCGCATGCAGCACGGCATTCTTTGGCTACTTTAGAGTTGATGGATACTTGCTCCACCGATTTGATCGCTGTTTGGCTGTCCGAGAAAATATATATTTCTCGTTTAGAGATGACATTCTCCGAGAGCCATGTTGTAAGGAAGTTACGCCATTATTTCGGCTTTGTAAACACTACAGTGATACGGCAGCCTACGAAACAAGGATACCTCTAATTCTTTTGTTATTTAATTCTTGTTATTTAATTTTGACCCATCTGTATAGAAGTGCAGACACCCTTATTTCCACGGCGCACCTTTATTACAGTATGTTCTAGGTGAAATAAGTGTATCGTAGTTTCCATCAAAGGAAAGCAGTAGTTTATAGTACTCAGTCCTTGGTAGAATGAATTTGAATTTGTAGAGTATGGATGCGTATACTGACCCAGGCTTTTTCATACTCCAGTTTCCCTAAGTCTGACCGCCGAACAAGCTGCATGTTGCCTAGCGGTAGAAGGTGGAGTAAGATCTCTAAAGCTGCAGTCGGTGTTGTTCTCAGAGCACTGCTGATGCAAATAGATAGCATTCTGTGGACTTTTTTGAAGCTGGATTAAATATGAGATCTTGTAGTAGTAGTTACTAAAGGGTCCGCCAAATAACTTTTTTTTTGAAAATTCTATAAAAAAAACTACTGAATATTTTTTCAAATTTCTTTTTTTATTTGAAAGTAAAATCCTTCCGGTTAATAATGGAAAATAATTTCATTCAAATGGCTGCCTCGGCTGGCCATGCAGTAGCCTACACGATCGGTCTAATTTTTAAGCACATTATCGATTGTGTGCAGCTGTATTTCACCAATGGCTTCACGAATATTGTCCTTTAAAGAGTCAATTGTCTCTGGCTTGTCGGCGTAACACTAATCTTTGAGGGCAACCCACAAATAATAGTCCAACGGTGTCAAATTGCAGCTCCGAGGTGGCCAAACGACATCAGCTCTGCGGCTAATAATGCGATCTTCAAAAACAGGGCGCAAAACATCGAGTGTAGCTTCGGCTGTGTGGCACGTAGCGCCGTCCTGTTGAAACCAAATGATGCCAATATCCTCCTCTTCAATTTTTGTGAACAAAAATTCGTTCAACATGGCCCGATAACGATCGCCATTGACTGTAACGGCCACTTCTTGCTCATTTTCGAAGAAAAATGGCATAATTATGCCTCTGGACCAAAATCCGCACCAAACAGTGCCTCGTTTTGGGTGCAGCGGCTTTTCAATGTATGCGTGCGGGTTTTCTGTGCCCCAAATGCGACAATTTTGCTTGTTTACATACCCGCCAAGATCAAAATGAGCTTCATCTGAAAAGATGATTTTTTTTTTGGCAAAATCGGCATCTTCTGCATCAAAGTAATGTCGCAATATTTCCTAGCGTTTTCCAAGCGTATACACAACCATATTCGTTCAGCGGAAAGATAAAACTCATTATCTGTGAAATCAGACATGAGCTAAGTGTTACCATTCACGAAATAAGCACTAGTTGAAAAAAAACGTTATATGGCGGACCCTATACTTTTTCATTTAATACAATAAATACAATATTTTTTAGGATACTTACTAACATCGAGTTGGTCCAAGGCTGGCCACTATACCGTTGCTAGAAGTATAGGTCTGATAACCCCAGTAAGAGTATTTATTCGAAAATTAGTTTTTGAATAATTATAAAGTTGATTTTATTAAAAAAAAATAAAATTTATTACCGAAACGAAAATGTTCTTATTTATTTGAATTGAAACAAAAATAAATTTTATTAAGTTGCAAAAGAGTTAAAAAAACGTAGCTTCTCGTTACTCGAGTTTCAACCGACTGACTGCTGTTGTCTTCGTTGTTATTAGTTTTATTTGACGTTGTTGTTGTTAGTCTTCGTTGCTAGAATTTCCAGAATCTTCGGAGTCGATGAACGGCAATGTACAATATGGCTTTAGTTTGTCCGAAGCATATAAAGACGAATAATGTCGCTGTTTTCTAAGCGAACCCGGCAAGTCCTCGATTACATATTGATCTCGTCCCAAAGCTTTTGTTACTAAAAATGAACTTTTGTAAAGCGGTTTGAGTTTTCGTGATGTACCCGAACTGGCTGGTTCGTTCTCAGCTAAAACCAAATCTCCTTCTTTGTAGACTGTTGGTGTCGAATCTCCGTTTGGCTTTAGATCGTTCGATGTTGACACGTTTGGCTGCTTCGACTCGAATTCGTTCTACATCGTCGGGTTGCCACTCATCGTTTGTTTGCAACGCCAGAATAAGTTAGTTTTGCAGTATATCTCGTGGTTGAAAACTATGAAAAAGTTTGTAATGTTGTTGTTTTTCATGCGGTTAATTGACCATTGGATATTTCGTAAAATGTCATTCCAGCGCTTATCTTCGTTAGTCATTGGAAGAATCATTGATAAAATAGTTTGATTCGTACGCTCTGCATGTGCATTTGGATACCATTGGATATTTCGTAAATTGTCATTCCAGCGCTTATCTTCGTTAGTCATTGGAAGAATCATTGATAAAGTAGTTGTTCGATTCGTACGCTCAGCATGTGCATTTGCACGCAGTGTCCTTACAGCATTTAAAATATGCTTTATGTCGTGGTTTTTACAATAAAGTTTAAATTCTTTGGACGTGAATGCAGTGCCCCGGTCGATCACTATTCGCGTTGGAACACCAAAATAGCTACTGACTTCTTATAAAATAACAAGAACATGGTAACTGACTACTTTTTGGAAATGGGCTTAGATGATCCAGGTGTATTGTTTTAATAGGTATCGGTTCTATGTCGTCGTAGTGATACTCCTCTTCTTTTCGACCACCGGGGACCTTGTTCAATACAGGATTTTATGAACGATTTTATATAATTTCGCATACGCGGGCACCAAAAATATCGTTTCACCTTTGCCATAGTTTTGTCAACGCTAATATGACCAGCTTTGTTGTGGCAGTCGAAAACAATTCGCCATCACAATGATTTTGGTACACCCACTGCTTGACTTCACTGCCCTTATTTTTGCGATAAAAGCAACCTCGGTCTTCAACGTATTTTTCCTCAGTTTGCTTGTTTTTTGAACGTAGGTTTGCTATAATTTGCTTGATTTTTGCATCTTGAAGTTGCATACTGAACACCCAATCTGCTTCCAATAGATCTACCTTGTCGAAGCGCAGTGAAGCGGTTTCCATTTTAACATAGTTTTTGCTTGGATTGAGGCTAAGTGCATCTACATGAGGCATTCATTGACCAGACCGGTGTTCGATGATAACATCGAAATCTTGCACTCGAAGCCATCACCTAGCAATTCTAGGAATCAATTCCTTCTTCTGAATGGTAGTTTTAATTGTGCTGCAATCCGTGATGATTTTAATTTTTTTATCAGAAATGTAATATTTAAACCTATCCAAAGACTCTACCACCGCAAGTGTTTCCAGTTCGTAACTGATTTAGTTCTTCTCATTGCTGTTCGTTGATAGACTCTAATACGCGACTGGCTTCTGTTGGTCTTCCTGCTGCTGCATGAGCACACCTGCCAATCCTACTGAGCTCGCATCTGTGTGTAGTTTTTGCACAGCGTCAACACGATATGACGCCATAACAGGCTTCTTAACGAGAGCATTCTTCAACTCAGTCACCGCAGCATCCTGATCTGATGTCCATTTAAATGGCTGGTTTTTCTGCAAAAGTTTTCTCAACGGTTCAAATACTAATGCGTAACCAGGGACGAATTTCCGAAAATAGCCCGTTAATCCCAAAAATTTACGAACTTCAGTCAAACATGTTATTTTTAAAATTACGTACGGCCTTCGTTTTGCTTGACCCTGGACTTATCCCTTGAGGTAAAAGTTCATGACCTAAAAATTGTACCGTTCGTTTAAGAAATTCGCATTTTTACCGGTTCAGCGTTAATTTTCATCGTACAGAACTGTCAAAACTCCTTGTTGTTTTTCCAGCATTTTGGAGATTGTTTGACTTCCTGTTAAGATGTCGTCCATGTAGATCAACATATCGTCATTTTGTGTTCTTTCTTTTTTTTTTGCCATTAACCGCTGGAAAACGGCTGGCCTACTCTTGAGCCCGAATGGCATTCATAAAGTCTAATCGTCGTCACGAAAGCTGTGAATTTCCTGCTAGCTGGTTCGATAGGAATTTGGTAGTAGCCGCTGTTTAAGTCCAGAGTCGTAAAATACGTATACTGAGCCGCCTCTTGCAACTGCTCCTCAATATTTGGCATTGAATAAATTTCCTTGTTGAGATGCCGATTCAAGTGCCTAAAATCTACACAGAGACGATTTTGGCCATTCTTTTTCTTTACTAATAAAATGGGGCTTGTATAATCAGATTCAGAACTCGTTATTACATCGTTCTCCAATAGTTCGTTAATCTTGTCGGTCACTAGTGCTTTTTTCGATTCAGGTATTCGGTAAGGTCTTTGAGCGACCAACTCCTCACAATTTACCTCAATTTTCATCTCAATCAAATCTGTCTTTCCTATGCCACCTAACCTGTCTGCAAATACATCACGCTTGTCTTTAATTAGCTGTAGTAAACTAAACCGTACATTTTCATCATCCAAATCGCAATTGATATCGTCAATAGTTATAAGACGTTTTGGCTTATCGTTGCTGATTTGATTTACATTTATAGATTTAATATTAGAAGAAAAAATTACCTCACCATTGCTTACTGTTGCATAAGAAAGATATCAGATGATAATAACTCATCTTCGACTACTAAAACATCAATCTTCAGCAACGCCTCATCAACTTGCAGATTTACGTTGATTTTCTCGTTAGTGATTCGTGTGACGCCGCAGATTCCTTTAATTTGCATTAGCTGCGTTCCATTCGCTTCAAAATAATCCAGATTATTTTTTTTTTACATGCAAAGCAAAAACAAAAAAAATAATCCTACAACAAATAGGATTATTTTTGCTATCCAAATAAAATTGTGATATAGCCTTTAAAAAATTTGAAACACAGGTGCCGCACCTGTATATTTTTATGAGCTGTCATTTCATTTTTAGAATCATTTGTTTGTTTAATACAATGACTATTAGGTAGCCACGACAGCTATCTATTTTAGCTGCGACCATCGAATGTTAAGCAAAAAAACCGCGTGTGTTAAACATATTGGACGTATTCAGCGGAGCCAACAATTGCACTTAAATTATTTATATAATTGCATAATATTAATAATTAAATTAAATAATTTACAATTTTTCTGACGTTTAGAGGAAAACACATTCAGAGAAAAACATCGTTCACTAAGGTATCGCTTCCATAACAGTTCTCAACAGTTTCGAACGACACACGTTCTCATGACACCTAACAGTTATTGTATCATGATTGCTTGTTTGAATTTAATTTTGACTGCAACGGTAGTGCCCTCTACGAGTCGTTTTTCTTGCCGTTCCTTTGAGAAAATTTGTTATCGCGATTATATTAAGGCGAAAGGAACGCACCTATTATAAACTTTTCAGCTCGACAATCCATGCTCTATCTTACGGACCGACGTACCATATGGCAATCACTCCCGGTGTCTATATACGCAACAAGCTCTTTACCCGCACAATTTTCTCGAATAAATCTTTCTTTTTCTTGCAATTAATTTTTCTCACAGATACATTTTTTTCACTGTTTTCGGGTTTACCTCGCGGATGAACTTTTTGGCAATCTACACACCGACGACGGCGCTGAAACTTAGGACAGTTGGTCGAAATGTGCCCTTTTTTGGAGCAATTGTAGCACAATATGCTTTTTCCACTTTGGTTGCACTTTGAAGATACTTAATTTCGCTTGTTTTCAAATTTTTCTCATAATTCACATTTCGCACCGCAGTTGGCAAGTTTTTTGAGTACTCACCGAGAGTTTCGCGCATATTTTTCATTGTACTGAATTTTAAAACGGCAATCGATGCCTGCAGTTCACGGTATTTAAGTCCTTATCGCGTATCCTTTATTACCGCCGCCTCACTTAAACCATATCGTTTCCCCAAAGCACCCATACGGAAACAGTAGTCCACCACTTTTTCCCCTTGCTTACGCGTGGCGTTGGCCATTTTAAAATTAACGTCCGATTCATCAAGATTTACGCCAAATTCAGCCACTAAGGCAATCGCAAAATCTCTCCAATTGGACAATACGCTCTGAGACCCATCCAGCCTTAACCGCGCAACACCTTTCATTCGACTATATACAGCTAAAAGTGTACACTTCTCTTTCCACTCGACAAACTGTTGCGCCGTCAGTGAAAGTTCATTCGTCGGATCAAATTCAGGAATCGTTTCTGAAATTTCTTTAACCGATTTCTTATTACGCGCCACTGAAACGTTTGAAAGTTCATGATGAGTAGCTGTAGTTGGAGTGCTAACACGAGGTGGTTCTAAATTTTCTGAAACGCTCTGCACGCTTGATATAGCGCATACAAGGTCAGCCATCATGTTCCTCAATTCTTTTATTTGATCTTGTACTGAAGGAAGCACTTTTGCCTCATCTGTACCTAAATGATCACACAAACGTTGCACCAACTCACTTTTACCACCTGTTGTTGGTAATTCATATTCGCATAGCAAATCCTTGAGCTGCTGAACATTCATCGACGCTAGCTTAACCATGTTGCGTTTGCTGCTAATTGATGTTTTATTTTGTTTTTTACGCTGAAATTTATATTATTTACGTATTTGTTTTGTTTTTGTTTCGTCATTGACACTTTGCAACTGTCTTGTTTGTTGTTTTCGTTATTTTGTTTTCTGCACGCACTCGTTTATTTTCGTTACCGTTTATTACTCGTCTTTAATTCGCGTATTTTGTCTTTGCACCAACTTCATTACCCTCCAGGAAAAATCGGAAGGCTTCCATTTAAAAGTGATATAGAAACATTCCCATCGTATCTTTTGGAAGCTTAAGGGTAGTTTTGTATTTATATTGTTTCCAAACCGCTTCTTTAAGAATGCATGTGGAAACTTTTATTTATTGTCAAGCAATGACAATAGAAAATATTAATATCATTGTTTTCTAGCCGCTTATTGTAAAATTCGATAGTCTAGTAGTAGCGCGCTCGACTGTCGCTCAGTGGTCCCGGGTTCGAATCCTGACCGAATCCATTTTCATAACAAGGGAGAGGAATGTTTCCACACTAATTCTTAAAACAGGGGAGAGGACTGCTTCCAATTCACTTTTGAGGACAGCGGAGAGGAATGATTCCACATGACTTTTTAACACAGCGGGGAGGAATGTTTCCCTCTAATGACATGCTATGTAAAAAAGCAATGGAGAGTGCAACAAAGGGGAATGCTTCCTACATTCCATGGAATGTTTCCTGGTAACATCCGGGAATGCTCACATTTCCTGGAGGGTTACGTTTTCTTTACCTGGGAATTTCGTTACCAGGCTTCGTTTTCGTTCGATTTCCCCACGACGCTTCGTTCACTTTTTGAAATTTCGAGAAGAAAGTTTTTCTTTACTAAAACTTTATGTTTTTTGCCCTAATATTTACCATTTCTGGCCGTTTTTGATGCAAATAGCCTACTGCTTTGAAATGTCATATGATTAGCAGCCATACAATTCAAAAGAATGAATTCCAAAATCTGCGCACTCATATATTAGTTTAAATAGTGATTTGATCACAGCTTAATCACTCAAAGACTACTGAAGAGGAAAATGTAGCGATTTCCGAAGCAAACTGTCTAGTCAGCTAAGTGATTAACTCTATACAGAGTTGTTGTTGTTGTTGCCTTCTTTAAAAACTTACTTGATCTAAGTAAGTTAGACACACGTGATAGTAATGGCATGACAGTTGAAAATATGTATTAACTTCGAAAATGTTTCGAAACAAGCTAAAAATTAAGCTGCACCATACGCTGCACCATACGGCCATACGTGATAGTAAAAGCTTAGTTTCCAAATGTCGTCAAAGGCAACAGTTCTAGCAAAAATAAAAGTTCTGTATGAATTACTAAATGAACTCATTTTTCATAAAAGCTCACGTTCACGATACAAAGCAATTAACTTTAATATTTGCGCTCTATTTAGTTTCACCTCCATTTTTTTACCGAAAGTAAGTTACCAGTGTTGCATATTGTTAAAATAGCAGATATCCTAAAAAATCCAAAAAATTTCAACAAAAATACAATAAAATCTGTCTATGAATTTTCGTTGACAGTAGCTCAGACAGTTGGCAGACAGTGAATCAAATGTGAGTGTGTTAGTAAAAATATTTAAATGTATTGAGTTTTTCGAACTTGCACTGTCACGTGTGGCTGCAGGGTAAAGCTCACAATTTAATTCATGTAATAATTTCATAGATCATAAAACTAATTTTCACATTAACATTTGTTTAATATATTTCTTCTGAGTTAAAAGAGTATTTATTTGAAAATTAGTTTTTGAATAATTATAAAGTTGATTTTATTAACAAAAGTTAAATTCATTACCGAAATGAAAATATTCTTATTTATTTGAATTGAAACAAACTTAAATTTTATTACGTTGCAAAAGAGTTAAAAAAACGTAGCTTTTCGTTACTCGAGTTTCGACTGACTGACTGCTGTTGTCTTCGTTGTTATTAGTTTTATTTGAAAGTTATCGTTGCCACTTTTACCTGTATAGCTAGTGAACGATATTGGGGGGAAAAACCCATCTTGTCCCCATAGCTTTTTTACAAGTGTACAGCGCAACTGTCGCTTTATTCGTACGCATAGAAATATTAAGTTTCCAGCTAACAGGCATGCTACACAGGCCAGTATACTGGCTCTGTAGTTCGAAAAACTCAATACATTCATACTACTTTAAAAATACACTCACACTGGATTAACTTTCACGCCACTATATATTTCGTACAGGAAGCAACACTGATAATTTGTTTACAATTAAAAGAAAAAAAAAACAAGTTACAAGCCGGTTACACAGGCCTGTGGCAGTGAAAGTGCGAAAGAATACGTGTACTGTTCGAATGATTCGAAAAATTTCGAACTTTCATGCAAGTAGCATGAGGTGCTACACATGCACATGAAAGTTCATTAAAAAAATTCCATCGAATGCGAAGGTTCTCGCTGCTATTGCAGTTTGCGTGTGCTTTACTTGTTGTTTTGTTTGCTTTTAATTGTAAACAAGCTATCAGCGTTGCTTCCTGTACAAAATTGACGAAAACCCGAAATAAACCCCCCAAAAGTAATTAAAAACAACACTGATATCTCCCTTTTTGACATACACTGGCCGCTGCTGTCAAAATCCACTGGCTCTGAAATTTCGTTGCCAGTAGCGATGAAAGTGGCGTGAAAGTGAATCTAGTGTGAGTGTATTTGTAAAATAGTATGAATGTATTGAGTTTTTCGATCTACAGAGCCAGTATACTGGCCTGTGTAGCATGCCTGTAAGGAACACGAAAGCGAATTTTTTAATGAACTTTCACGTGCATGTGTAGCACCTTTTGCTACTAGCATGAAAGTTTGAAATTTTTCGAATCATTCGAACAGTACACGTATTCTTTCGCACTTTCACTGTCACAGGCCTGTGTAACCGGCCTGTAAGCTACCTATCAAGAATGAGTGCCAACGTATGCTAGTCCAATCGTCAAAAGACGTTTAGCTGCGTCTAATGTTGTAAAGAAGTTATCAGCAATAATAGTTCTGCCGCTGTTGGCGTATCGATTAGCCAAACTCATGAGCACAACATTTTCGCCTTGGTTTGTCTCTCGTTGTTTTCCTTTTTACCAGTGTACAGTTTTCCTTGCAACGGATATTTGGTTTTCGCATCGCATGCTCACCATACTTTTATGCCATACTTTGCGGGCTTTAATGGAATGTATTCCGTGAACTTTGTGCGCCCACGGTATGGAAATAGCTGCTCATCGATGGTTACACTTTCATATGTTTCAAAATTACTGGCAAGATTGTTATTCAAGTTCCATATGCCGCGAATGGGAGCAGCTTTGTCGGTTTGTTGACGAAATGCGCACGTACGACTATCGTCAAATCGAATACAGCGCATCAAAGTAACAAATCGTTTATATGACATGGCTGTACTGAATATTGGAAGTGCATCAGTTTGCCACATCAATCTTGAGAGCTGCATAGTATTATGACTGACACCAAAAGCCAATAGTATCCCAATAAAAGCGTCAAGCTAACCACTTGTCATATCGTGGTGTGCAGTTTGCATGTTCTGCGTTCCATTTGTGTGTAACTTTTTCTCCATATAGATTTGTTTGTGTTACGATGATGAACGTAATATTCGGTGAAAAGAAAAGCTTGAACACCTCAAGCGAAGTTATCAGGTTTGTTTTTGGTCCACCTCTGAAACGAATGATGTTGTGCTGGCGGAATCTCACTGTAGCGGGTTTAACTGTACTCCACTTGGTACCATCTTTTCCAAGCAAAAAACCGTCTGTAGCTTGAGTTGGTGCATTCTCACTTTCTTCTTCGGATTCTTCATCGCTGTCGAATATTTCATTTGCTTCAATTTCCAATTCATATTCAATGTCCGAGGCGTCATCTTCGGGCACAAAATCTGTGTTTTCACCGCTTTGGTCTTCAAATAAATCTAGTTTTTCGTCTGCTTCTGTGTGAAGTGCGAAATCACGCTGTAACGCTGATGATAGTTGTTTTTGGAAATTATCAGTAAGGCTGCCTGTACGCAAGCGCGTATTGTACACAATAGTAATAACAATAGTAATAATTTCACTTTAGTTTCCGCACAAAAAATTTATATTTCGGACTGTGGATGTTGTATGTTCAGCATTCAATAATAAACTAACTGAACTCAAAACCAAAATCACAAACAAAAGAAAGAAATAAGAGAAAAATGAACACAAAAACTACCTGGAAGCAAATATCTGCATTGAATTCACATAAAAACAACCCAAAATATAAAGAAAATACCTGGAAACAACAATCTGCATTGTATTTGCAGAAAAATAACCCAAAATGTGTATAACAATAATTTATTTCATACAAATTGTATAGGGGTCTGGCCAGGCATATGTGTTTGTTCGAGGGGACTTTTATTTGCAGTTTTCTTCGTGCTGGAATGGTATTTTAGAATTTTTTTTTTAAATAAAAAGCCAACAATATTTTAGGCGGCTACCGGGAATTACAGGTATCTAACAAAACTAGAAGTATGTTTAATTAATGCTCAAAAATTAAATATGCCTGGCCAGAACCATGTGTTTGTCCAAGGGTTAACTTTCGTGTTCCTTTTCACAGAGCAGAATATGCTCGCAATGAGCCATTTACGCGCTGCACTATTGAAGCCAACAGGGTTTTCTCAATGATTGACATATTTCATTCAATTTCAAGAGCTCAATTCAAAATTACTCTCAACCTTCTCCAAGCTTTCCGTGTTACCTAGCAATTCTAACCACCGGTTGTCCTTCTCGTACATTACTGATTAATTTTTGTCTTACTCTCTGTTAAGTTATCTACAAACATATGGACATTTCCACAGGAAAGCCTACCGTGACCAAACAATTAAAACTTATTAAAAACTTATCATTTTATGATATTATCTAAGAGAAAAAATTTTTATTAATTTAAGCAATTTGTTCATAAAATTATTAACCATGATGATCAAATCGTCTGCACTATTTCACTAATGTAGTTTTCTTTTTCGTAAATGTCTAGTAAACGTTTCGTGAACATTTTTGTTTTAGTAAAAATGGAAGGCCCTGGCTAAAGATGATAAAAAAATGGTTGATGCAAGGAAAGGAAAATATATTGAATTTTTTTTAATTACTAAATTACATAATTACTTAATTACTTAATTACCCAATTACTTAATTACCCAATTAAATTGCAATGGAAAAATATGTCGCGTGCTAGATTATACTTAAGCTTAAAAAAAAACAACTATGATAACCATTTCAACATGACAGCTATCATTAGAAGGATACATTAATCCATTTCAGTTTAAAGTTAATTGCTTTGAAATTTGATGTTACGTTTCGCAGATTTCTGAATTTTAGAAAAAATAAATAAAATTAAGAGTGGCATATAAAAAAAAAGATCTAAATGTAAATGATATATGGGCATTTCCACGGTCAAGCACGCGACATTCGTACGCCTTTGAGGTGCAAAAAATTAAATAAAATTAATAAAAAAAATTTTGTTTTTATTTTTCGACAGCATTTTCGTAGCAATATGTTAAGTACAAAATGTAGGTTCCGAAGATTTTATGTTTTCAATATATTAGCAATAAACATGCGATCTAGCACGCGACAAAAAATGGAACTCGTTTTCAACTGCATCTAGAAAAATGCAGAAATCTGCGAAACATAACAAGAATTTCAAAGCAATTAACTTTACACTTAAATGGATTAATGTATCCTTATAATGATAGCTGCCATGTTGAAATGGTTACCATCGTTATTTGTATATAAGCTTAAGTATAATATAGCACGCGACATATTTTTCCATTGCAATTTAATTGGGTAATTAAGAAATTAGGTAGTAAAGTTATTATGTAATTTAGTAATTACAAAAAAATTTAATATATTTTCCTTTCCTTGCCTCAACTATTTTTTCATCATCTTTAGCCAATACCTTCAATTTTTAATAAAACAAAAATGTTTACGAAACATTTACGAAAAAGAAAAACTACATTTGTGAAATAGTGCAGACGATTTTGGTTAATGAATTTATGCACAAATTGCTTAAATTAACAAAATTAAAATGTTTCCCTTTGATAATATAATAAAATAATAAGTTTTTAATAATTTTTAATTTTTTGGTCACGGTAAACTTTCCTGTGGAAATGCTCATATATTACAATAAATGCATGTTTTTGCATATTTCTGCTTTTTTGATTTGCTACCATTTAAATTTAGAGCAACATATTTTGAGAAAAGACAACTTTTCATTATTACTTTTATGTTTACTTTATATTTTTGTTGTTTTTGATAAATTACTTTTGTATGCATTTTAAGCTTAATTGTTAATTTTTTTGTTCAATTACATGCCATATTTATTTTTGAACCAATAAGATATTATAATAATATTTTTAATTGCATATTTTACCATATTTAGAGCATATCTTTGATTTTTTTTAGTGCATGGGTTTCCTAGCCCTACTCATAAAATATACCAAATTGGTAAAACCCTTATGCAGAACGTCACTCCTTGACAACAGTGAATATAGACGAATACGAAGTTAGCATATGCAGTGTGATAAGAGCGAGTTCAGTTGCCCCAACCAAGATTAAAGGCACGATAAGGCTATACATTTATTGTCCAAACAGACAAGCAGTCTAGCTAAGCAGTTGTTGATAAACACAAAATTACAACAAAAGCAAACAAAAACCCCCCATTGCAGTGCAGTTAGAAAAACCTTGTGCGATACACCTGCAGGTGAAGTGAGCACCTTACGTAGCTGATTAATAAAAGTACAACCTGAAGTAATTTGGGGAAAAAACAAAAAATCAATACCATTGAAAGTTGCCGGCTGCACCCTCTTCTCCTCATTTACCACCCCTTCATAGTACATAATATACACCCCAAATGCTTATACTACTTACACAACACTAGCAGCCAAGTGCCTGTGGGATCAAAGCAGACATCGTGAATGACCCGGTTTGTGCGGCGGAACCACGAGATCAACTTTAGCACTTCCAGACCGCTCTCGTTGGTGTAACGAAAAACGATATCATTCTCATCCGAGACCAGGCACAATAGCTGTTTGTGTGCATCATACTCTGTGACGGTGGACAGTTTGCTGCTGAGATTTGTGATCAAAGGCTTTAGCTCGAAGATCTCAAAATGTTGTAAGCAGGGCTTCATAATCGTGCTGTATGGACGTCGCGCTGTCTGCGAGAATAGCAATGATAAACGTTATAATTGCAGCTGCAGTTTGTACGTGTATGTGTGTGCCAATATGCAAGTGTAGATTTTAATATTTTATTTTTTTTTCGTTTATTTGTTTGATGATTTGTTTAACACTGCAAAAAAAAATAAAAAACCTGTTAAAAACACTCTTTGACACAGCACATATTTGAATTAGAATAAGCAGAATTTTCAATATTTTCCTTATATTTCACACTCGAATCAAATCACCAAATTTTCCTTATCCTAAATCATTTCTTGCATTTGCAGTTTCGTTCCTCCCCCTCCTTAAACACGTACATTTATTACAAGTGCTGCTACTGCTACTCTGCTGCTGCTGCCACTGCTTCAACCAACTACTTCTTCTTTTGTTCCAATTCTGACTACCCTACGGGAATCCAATTAGAATTTTTTTCTACTGGACTTTACTGCTGTATGCTGGACATTTCATCATGATTTTGAAAGGATTTCAACTATCAATCCACTTAGTCCTAGAGCAGTTAAAAGGTGTTTCCTTTAAATTTTCACTATTCTAGGCTCGCAATTTATTTATAGATTTTTTTTCAATTTTTGCAATAGAAAAGGTCCGTGATAAAAATTTTTTACATATTATGAAATGTCAATAAGTGGGAGAATGTGTGAAGTAGAATGTGAGCACAAAGAAGATAAAGCACAGAAACAGCTGTCAAAGCATGTGCATTCTGAAGCGATGACAGCGCTGAATTGCAGGCATGGCCAATAGCTGTTTTGGTATATTCGTCTACTAGCATAGAGATGGCGCTGCGTTAAGTTGCGTCGTACTCTTAACCCTTAATAAGCTTCTCTATATGAGGCATGATTCAACAGGCGCGTACGCAGAGTGTTTTGGGGGTTAAAACCCCTCGGGAGACTTCGGGCACGATTACGGTTTCCGTGCAGCCAAGATCTTAAAATGCAGTTTCATTGTACTCATGAATAAAATAAGATTCACCAAAGGAACTATCGATATATCCATTAGTTATCAAGCTAGCGATTTTTAAAAATATTTTACTTTACAAAGTCTATATAAAAATTCGGCTATGTCTTTCGTAATATTTGAGAGATCTGTTTAATTCGGGTACTATTAAACAGAAAATTGATATATCTTCAAGGTAAGATATCAAACAAATCATTTCTTTAAAGCATGTTCACGCTAAGAACGGGTTTTCTGCATATTATTATTTATGTTTGCATAAAACCGTTACTTCCTCTAAAAATTCCGTTATTAAGGGGAAACAAAAACATCATGTTTTAAAAGCTGCAACAATGACATTTCGTCTGATGTATAATGTCTAAAACTTTTTTTTCTTCTGTTGCTGTATTTTTCATTTTTGAATACATACTAGGTTGAACAATACAATAATATAGTTTTGTGTTTGTAACTAATCGTTCGTTTTGATAATGCAGTTTTGATGTACTCATGGTAATAATAAGATTCACTGATTCACAATAATAAGATGTTTTTCTTGCAAAAAGTTCTGTATAAGCAAACATTTATATATTTGTCATAATCCAATCGATTCAAAAGATTAATGGGTCTTTGAAAAGGCAATTGAATTACCTTTAACACTATATGATATAAATCGTGTGTAAGAATAGATAAACAATTTTATATCATGTATAAATTTTTTATATTTGATATCTGGTCGCTGCTTATGGGTTACAACCCTCACATAATCTGAAAATTGGATTTGGGATTATGGCCAGTTTGAAAAAGGTCATAAGCAAAAAAAAAAACGAGAACATAATCCCCCAACAAATTTGGTTATAACAACATTCCGTTCAAGGAAGGGCAAATCAATTTATAGTAAAAAACACCATACAAAAAATTGATTTGCCCTTGTACGGAACAGTAACAAAACTATTCTGTACAAGGGAAAATCATTTTTTCATAAAAAACACCCTTCAAAATCACGACAAAGTGATAAAAACATTCCGTACAATGAAAAATCATTTGCTCAATTAATGGATTTCATTTTATAATAACACTAGCAAATACCCGCTGCTTCGCCGGCGATAAAAATTTAAAATACCCTGTAAAAATTTGAAATCTTAAAATTAAATTATTTTGTTTTTATCTTCAAATGCAAAATATAAAAATATTTGTGTTGCTTAATAATTAAAAAATGGTAAATATATTAAAAAATGAGGTACTTTAGTTAATTTAAACTGCCTTCTTATAGTAATTGTTATGGTAACATAAAGTTTCTTGATTTTTTCTGTATTTTGATTTTTTAATAAGTCCTAATAACAGGATTATAAAAAATATTGCTATAACATTTCTTAAATTTGTGATTCAAAAATGTAATTTTTTAACTTAGATTCTAAATATGAATATATTCTTGTTAAGTTTTGAAAAATTTACACTATTATGACATGAAACTTTTGGCTATATCTCGCAAACTATACATTTTCTCAATACAACGCATTTTTTATGAAAAGTAGTTAATTAATAAAAATAACGGTAAACGAAAGACCGTTAGAAAAAGAAAACGTACATCTAGTATATTGAAAATTTCCATTATGACATCAAAATTATTGCGATATCTTGAAAACAACAGATTTTCTCATATATAACACTTTTTCTCTTGAGAATAAGGATGAGAAAAACCGATTGAAATTTCAATTTTTTTAATTTGCAAGCTAACATCTCTGCCACTTTCAAATCGATATTCATCAAATTTCCTTTGTCTGAAAGCTCAATTAACCCTTCGTGGGACCCTAAGGTCCGTAGGGACTTTTTCGATTTTGAATCGCAAATTACTCCTATTTTGGCCACTACGACCCCCTCCCAAAGTTACCATGTATTCCTGGAACATTTAGTTCTGCGTCTTTTACGGGTTCGATCATTAAAATCGGACCAGTGGTTACCGAGATCTAAGGATTTACTTTTACTGTCTACGAGAAAGGTCCCTAAAGTCCCCTGGGACATAGTATGAAAATTAAGCAAATTAACGGTATTACTTCGTGGAATTCATTGTTTAATGGCTCAAAATTGCAGCTGCGTTTAGTTTCAAGGTAAAATAAATATTTTTGCCAATTGGGTTTTCCAAGAAATGAGCAGGGGGAGGTATAAGTTTGCTTATTTTATTGCTTTGTTCATCCCTGATGCATTTGTCTTATACCTGCGTGCCTACCTGAATGTTGGGGAAAAAAAGGTATATAAACCAGTTGCTTCAAGAATATTCAACAGTTGTGTACTAACTTTTGAATTGAATTGAGCTAAAGAAAAATGTGCGAAGCAAATATCAATATAAATGAAATACTAAATGAACAAAGTTGTGATTCCGATGATGAAATAAGTGATCCATCATTCCAAATAAATAAAGAAGCCTCTGATTTCGGTAGTGGAGCCACTATTGAATACTGGGACGAAGATACAAGTGACGATGATGATGAAACGCCGCCAAATCAAGAAACAACTTCAGATGACTATTATGTTGGCAAAAATGATATGAAATGGAAGAAAGCGCCGCCACCAACTTCACGTGTAAGATCGCACAATATCTTCACCATGAGAAGTAGAGGAATAGGACCAATAATGACTTCGGATGATCCATTGAGCATATTCAAAACAATTTTTACCGAGGAAATGTCACACATAATCGTAAGAGAAACTAACCGAAAAGCCAAACAAACTATTGAAGCGTGGAATGAAGCTAATCCAACACGACCCAAAGAATGGCAACCACTGACACCCAAGGAGTTTGATGCGTTCCTGGCAATGCTTATAGCTTCTGGCCTATATAAGTCAAACAATGAACCAGCTTACTGCCTGTTTGATACAAATCATCCACCAATCTTCAGAGCTGCAATGTCATTCAAAAGATTCAAACTGCTATTGAGGTACATACGATTTGACAACGTGAACACACGCATGGAAAGGTCACAGAGCAGCAAAACGGCAGCAATTGATGATATTTGGCTCATGCTGCAAGCTAATTTGGCAAGTCGGTACGAACCACATGATGCTCTAACAGTAGATGAACAACTGTTTCCATATAGAGGACGGACATCATTTACACAGTACATTCCATCAAAGCCTGCAAAATATGGAATAAAGGTGTGGTGGATATGTAATGCAAAAACCAAATATCCGCTCAAAGGTATCATATACTCTGGAAAAGCACCAGGACAGGAGCGTGAAACCCAGCTGGGCTACAAAGTGACAATGAAGCTCACGCAGAAATACTTATTTACTGGCCGCATTGTGTATGCAGACAACTTCTTTTCGTCTCTTGAATTGGCTGAAAACTTGATTACCCAAAGAACAGCATATGTTGGTACCTTACGCACAAATAAAGCTTGTATTCCCAGTGAGTTTAGGAAGAATCGCAATCGCCGAATTGATAGTACATTGTTTGGCTACCATGACAACAACGTTGCGCTATGCTCATATGTGCCGAAGAAAAATAAAGCAGTGGTACTCATTTCAACAGCACATTATACAAACGCTGTCGAAGGAGCACATAAAAAACCAATGGCCATTGTGGATTACAACAAAAATAAAGCTGGAGTGGACACGATGGACCGAATGCTAGGTACATACACGTGTAAAAGAGGTACTAAACGCTGGCCACTGGCCATGTTTTATAATATTGTGGACGTTGCTGCATTGGCGTCATTTATCGCCTATAATGACCTCAATCCGAGCCAGAAAAGCGACAAATTAGTTCAGCAGTTGGCTACTCCCGAAATCGAAGAAAGGACGCTAAATAATCGTATAACCCGCTACTCCCATATCAAGAGAGCTATGATGGACTACAACGTCATACCACTAGAAGAGAGCATTACAAGCGAAGCACCACCAATCCAACACAGGGATCAACGGAAAACTTGCTATTTATGTCAACAACACAACAACAGGCAACGTAAAACAAGATTTGCATGCAAAAATCGAGTTTACATGCACTGCTTATTTAGACAAAGCTAGAAAATTGCTTCTCCTGTAAAATGTTGTTTTTGTTGGTTACACTTGTTTTGCGGTTATGGCTCGATATTTTGAAAATAAAATCATGAATTGATTTTTCTAAGGGTGCAGGATTTTCTAATTTAATGAAGACTACTCACTTGTTCAAAGATGGTTTTATTTTTACAATATTTTTGCAACAAAAATACTTTTGTGAAAAAAAGTTCACAATATTAGATATTTTGAAATAATAACTTAAGCAGAAGAATTTTACAGCGAAGAAATAAGGACAGATAACAATACTGTTTTATAACTGTATGTTCTCTTTCTAACTCAATTTTAAAAAATGGCTGCCAGTGTTAATTCTTTCTATGTATCATTACCAGATCTGAATGATATAGGACTTATGAAGAAAAGCAATAAGCTCTAAAACTATACGAAATAGCTTATTTCCGCATTTAAATGCGTTCATAGCAAATTGGTATGTAAATCCTGCATGCAAAATCTGATATATAAATATCAAATTCATTTGAATTAAAACACTCAAATGCGCAATCGCGAAACCACTTTTCACTTAGGGAATGACGCTAATCAAGAATAGATATACTTTTCTATACAGGCCACGCCTCTTTTTGTGCGTTACAAACGTTTTAAAAATGTTTATATACCCTGACCTCTTCAGGTGTATCGTGATAACAGACTTGGCACCAACTAACTAAAATAATGAAAAAAATTTAAATATCCTGTACCTTCCTGGTCTAACAATTTTTTCCCATTGCACTGGTGTACTCCAAGACTTGAAAAATATCTCTTAGGGCCATTTTGTTCACAAAGGGCATAAATATGATTTAATTCGGGGATAACTATCTCTAGGTTAATTTTATACCAAGCGTATAAATCGGGAGATAAAAAAGTGGTTTTGTTCACATTTTATCCCGGCTTTATGCTTAGAGCATAAATTCGCTCTCAGTTTATATCTATTTCCATTGGAATGTTAGAGTGTTGCTCATTACTTAAAAAAAATGTGGGGATTTTTAGTTTATTTTTGCGAATTTGGGGGTTGGAGTGAACACTAGGTAAAAATGGATCGCTGATTTTGCATCTGATGTCAGAAATTCAAAATTGTAAAATTTTTCTGCACAGGGCTGCCAACTAAACATTTTTTTAAGAATTTTAAACATGAAGAAACAGTATTGGGGGTTACTTCTTTCGAATCTGGTGTCAGAATTTTGAAATTGAATATGGCGTATACAGTTGCCACCTAATTTTTTGTTTATTTGTGCGAATTCGACGCTGGGAAAAACACTAGGTAAAATTGGATCGCTGTTTCCGAATCCGTTGTCAGAATTTCCAAACTCGAATATTTTTATACACATAGGGCTGCCACCTAAAATGTTTTATTTTAAGGATTTTAAACATGAGGAGATAGTATTGGGGGTTACTGATTTCGAATGCAATGTCACAGTTTTAAAATTTAAGATCGAGGCTAGGGCTGCCACCTAAATTTTTACCACAGTATTGCCACCTAATAATATGTATTTTTGAGAATTTTAAACATCATTTAACAGTGTTAGGGAGTCACTGATTTCGAATCTGAAGTTAGAATTTTAAAATACAAGATGGTGGATAGGGTTGCCACCTTAAATTTTTGTATTTTTATGAATTCGAAGCTGGCAAAAAAATGGTTCACCACAAATGGGTTGCTGAATCCGAATCCGTAGTCAGAATTTCAAAATTATAAAATTTTGAAATAATAAGGTTGCCACCTAATAATATGTATTTTTAAGAATTTTAAACATCACGTAACAGTGCTAGGGAGTCACTGATTTCGAATCTGAAGTCAGAATTTTAAAATTCAAGATGGTGAATAGGGTTACCACCTTAATTTTTTGTATTTTTATGAATTCGGGGCTGGCAAAAATGGGTCGCTGAATCCGAATTCGTGGTCAGAATTTCAAAATGATAAAATTTTGAAATAATAGGGCTGCTTTTACTTTTGAAAATACATTTTATTAGGTGGCAGCCCTATTATTATAAAATTTTATCATTTTGAAATTCTGACCACGGATTCGGATTCAGCGACCCATTTTTACCTTTTAGTTCGCACCAGCCCCGAATTCATAAAAATAAAAAAATTAAGGTGGCAACCCTATTCACCATCTTGAATTTTAAAATTCTGACTTCAGATTCGAAATCAGTGACTCCCTAACACTGACAAATTCTAAAAAATGCATATTATTAGGTGGCAGCCCTATTATTTCAAAACTTTATCATTTTGAAATTCAAGCCACGGATTCGGATTCAGCAACCCATTTTTGGTATACCATTTTTTTGACAGCCCCGAATTCGTAAAAATTTAAAAAATTAAGGCGGCAACCCTATCCACCATCTTGAATTTAAAAATTTGGAGTTCAGATTCGAAATCATTAACCCCCCAATACTGTTCCCTCATATTTAAATTTTTAAAATAAAACATTTTTAGGTGGCAATCCTGTGTGTAGAAAAATTTTCGAATTTTGAAATTCTGACAACGGATTCGGATTCTGCGACCCATTTTTACCCTTAAGTTCGCGCCAACCTCGAATTCGTATAAATAAAAAATTAAGGTGGCAGCCTTATCCAACATCTTGAATTTTAAAATTCTGACACCAGATTCGAAATCAGTAACCCCCAATACTGTTTCCCTATGTTTAAAAATCTGTATTTTCAATATTTTGACACCAAGTAAATAAAAAATATTAAAATGAGAGTGATGAGAGCGAATTAAAAATCTTAATTCACCAATTTTCACGAGTTAAATATTTCTGGGTTTAAGCTACCTCGCCACCATTTTTATCTCCAGCCTGAAGAGTTAAATGCTTTTATAAAAACAAGGTAGCAAATTTTTGGATACTCACGATCTTGTTGCATTGTTGCAAATGCATTTTTGCAAGGGTAGAGGATAGTGCACACACCTTTAATATTATGATGTTGCAAATGATTTTGCAAGAACTGTTTTTTGCTTACATTGTTTTAATCATCAATTTTTAAAATTATTTAGATAGTTGAATGCAATATTGTACGAGTAAGTAAGAGCCTCTTCTCTTCCTCTGTTTTTTTTTGTTGGTTTTTCCCTTTTCATTTTCCTTTTTAAAAATCCCTCCATTTCTTTAGTTCATTTTTTTATTATAAATTAATGTTTTTGCCGCTAAAAATTTAAAAAATAAAAACAACTGTTCAATAAGCACTGTTCAGAAAGTATCAATGGCTGTATTTAATACAAAATTAAGATATTCGTTTACCATAGCGTTATGCAATACGATTAGTTTTGCATATGCAACAGCCTTTTGTTTAGTATATGCATAAATGTTGCAAATGCATATCAATGCTTTTTGTTTTTGTAAAAGCTGCAACGATGCAAAAAGATCGTGTACTGCCCTATTTTGTTTTTCCTTTTGTCACTTTAATTTCTTTATACATAGCCATTTGTTTGCATTTATTATTAAATGTACATTATTTTACATTACATTAATTTAATTATTTGCAATGTGAATTTTTGGCACTTGTTTTTGTTGCTTAAATAAAATTTAATACATATATAAAAAGCAATATTAATTAAAAAACATATTGTTGCTTTAATTAATTTTTCATATAAAAAATGTGGTTTACGACGCCTAAAAATTCTTAAAAAGCAAAAATAAAATTTTCACAGACCGACGTTCGTGTTTAATTAGTTTCTACAGTTTCTAGGAAATACTTGGCTAAATTTTTTTTACATAAATCCAGACACTCCAGACGCTACAGACGACGATATGAAAGAATAAGGAAAAAATTATAAAAAAAAATTAAAATTTAAAAAATATGTAGTACAACAAAAGCAACTCTTGGCTTATTGTTTAGTACAAGTTGGATATTTTAGAGGTTTTTTGAAAACAATATAAAACATTGCATTGGTGTGGTAACGGTAAGCCTTTTCTCATTTTCCCAATTTACTTATTTGAACTTTCAAACGAGGAAAATTGGATGAAAATGTTTGCTTGCTAAGTCAAAACATGAAATTTCAATCGTTTTTTCTTTTCATTCTGACTGAGGCTTATGAGTTATACTGAGAAAATCTATAGTTTTGAGATATCGCAAGAATTTTAATGTAATAATAACAGGTTTTTTTAAAACATACCTAATATCCGTACAAAATATTTCTGAAAAGAAAAGAAAATTACTGTTAATTTTATTAATCAACGACTGTCCGTACAAAAATGCATTGTTATGCATTGACAGTCTATAGTTTTTGAGATATCGCCAAAAGTTTGTTGTTATTATAACTGTTTTTTTAAATTCAAGAAGAATTGATGTTTGGTCGTGTAACTACAACAATTTAAGAAGAATATATTTATTTTCAGAATATGTGTAAAAAATTACATTTTTGGTTACAAATTTTAAAAATTTTTTACCCAAATTTCTTTATAACGATGTTATGCAGGACTTTTTCAAAAGTAAATAATAAAAAGAAGCCAGGTGAATTTATGTCATCATAACAATTGCCGTTTAAATAAGTTATTCAAATAAAATAAAGTAATTTCTTAATATGTATACCATTTTTTCATAATTAAACAAAACAAACACAATAATTTTTATATTTTGAATTTGTTTTAATACAACTAAATACTTTCAATTTAAGATTTAACATTTTTACATGGTATTTAATATTTTTATCGCAGGCGAAGCAGCGGGTATGTGCTAGTGATTTTATAAAGATTCAACAAGACCATTATAATGATTTTACATAATGTCATAATGAATCAACATGATCATGATAATGATTTTACATGATTTCATAATGAATCAACATGATGATGATAATGATTTTACATGATTTCATAAGAAATCAACATGACCATCATAATGATTTTACATGATTTCATAATGTTTCAACATGAAAATTTGTTGCGATTCTTACATGAAAATCACAATGATTTTAGTATAAATCTCTATGAAGCAAAATCATTGGGGAAACATGTAAAATCATTATGTTTCTAATTGATTTTACAATGTTTTTTTCTGCGTGTACCCATTTTGAGAATTTTCTGGATTTTTCGCGTCACGTGCTTATATTATATCCAGGATTCAGAATCAATCCTTGCAGGGAGATTCTGGAATATGTTTCGAAAATGAATGGAGCCCAAAACCCATCTATACATGCAGTGCCGGATTAACCCAAATGGGGGCCCTAGGCCATTCAAATTTTGGGGCCCCCTTTTTTTAATAATTGCAAAATTATTGTTTATTTATGCATTTATAGAATTTAAACAGCTTATTCATATCATTTAAAGGTTGTAAACACAATAAAACAATCAAAATAGTTTTTTTCTGACAAAATATATATATTTTTTTATTTTACATAATTAACAGTATAGTAATTCATAAAATAATCTTTGGACATCTCTTTTCAATATGAAAACGACGTTAATCTTTAAAAAACTTTTCTCCTACATTTCAGATCACTAAAATTACTTCTTTACTCGTTTTTTATGAGTTTCAATTTTGAAAAAGAGCGGTCTGTTGTACAATTTGTAATCATAAGAGTTAAAAAAATGCGAAGAGCAATGTCAAAGTTTGGGAAAGTTTTGGGAAAGTGGGAAGTTTCAAGATTATCTCGAATCAAACTTTCGTAGAGTTCAGAGTGAACTTAGGTTTTGATGGAAATTTTGATTTGATAAAGATAAAATCGTGAAACTGTTTAAGTTCAGGATAAAAATCTTCCAAATCGTCAGGGTAAAAGTCAACTAAACCGGCAATTTTTTCGCGGTTCTCATTTTCTGTCAAACTAAAGTCAACCAAAAATGAAAATCTCTCCGAAACCTCTAAGTAAACTGGGGCTCGTCCGTTGATTTCGATCTTGAGCGTATCGATAATTACAAGAAAACCGTTGACACGAAAATAGTCTCGCGGATTTAATACAACTTCTGGAGCATTCCCATCGTTTGGCTGTCTTGTTCTTCGTCGAACTCGCGATGCAACATTCGCATAATCCGTCTCAGGTAAAATTGATCTGGCTTTGTTTTCAAACACCTCGAATTTACCTCTCATCTCATCTAACATATTTTCTTTTGACGAGTACATCAACGCGCAGGTTTCCAGATCAATCTCTTCAGACTGCAATGCTTTGCTCGTTGCCCGAAAGTTATTCAATATATCGCTCCACAAAACAAGCATAAAAACGAATTCGAAGGTTTGAATTTTATCCGCGATACATTTAGGGTGTATTTCTTTATTCATTCCGGATAAAGGAGAGAACGAATAGAATAGATTGTTGTTTATCCAGAACAGAATGAATAAAGAAACAGTATTGGAAAAGAAAGAATTTTGTTTTTGTTAAAACCAGAAACATATTTTTTGTATTTAATTAAAGACAACAAATACACCAGATAAAATTTAAAAAATAAAAATGCAACAAAGCAATCTAAAACATTTAAACTAAAATTTTTTTTCATTTTCATTAAGCGACATTTTACTTCAAACAATCGAATATAACCTCACAAACAAGGAATATTCTTTTTATTCTACCTAAGCTGATAGTATAAAAAGAACGCGTTTAGAATATCCGTAAGAATACAGAAATACAAAAAGAATATTCCGGATAATCAAAAATGAATAAAGAAACAAAAATAGTCATTCCGAACGTCTGGAATGAATAAAGAAATATAGCCTCAGCTTCGTGTCTACAGTCACTTATTTTGTGACGAATCATCAGCAATTTCATATAATGCCGCTAGGATTTCGTTGAAAGATTTAAGAGCTGCCTCAGTGGCGTTCGCATGAGCTTCCCAACGAGTTTCGGATAACGATTTCAGTACCTTTTCGTGTTTTATATGTTTCGTTAAAACGTGCCACCGGTGTGTCGAGCCTTAGAAAAAAGTGTACAGTAATTGTACGATAGAAAAAAAATCTTGTTCTTTTTTACAATTGCACACATGTTATGACTCATATGAGTGTAGAGAGAAAAAAGTGGGAGAGGGGAATAATATAGTCGCATTCGTTGCAACTCGTGTGACCTAATACTGAACTTCGTCAAGCACAAAGCTGTTCACAGCAGAGCCGACGAATGTTTGAACATTTGCATAAGAGCACACATTTTTTCTGCCTCTCTCGATGAAACCAACATTATATAAAAAAAACAATACTTTTTACAAAATACTGTTTTGATAATACTGAAATACTGTTTTTGAGAATACTGGGGGGTGGGGGAGAATAATATGAGAATTTTATTCAACCCCCCATGCCAAGCCGCGCGATAGAGAACTTCGTTCTAATAAATAAATTGGTTGAAAAAAAAAATTAAAATTTAAAAAAAGGAGAAAATTAACTTGAAATTAAAAATTGCATTGAAAAAAAATCATATCAGATTTTCGTGGGGGCCCCTGCTCGTCGGGGGCCCTAGGGCATGGCCTAGTCCGGCCTAATGGCTAATCTAGCACTGTATACATGTACCTCTTTTTATAGTTATTCATACCTTTTGAATTAAAAAAATAAATTTTTTTAATAGTTCATATAATAGGTATGTTCCCAAACTCGATTTTAGCAACTTGCATGCTGCTTCAACTGATGCATGTTGAAAAAAGAAATATGTCAGTTGATGACCATGCGGGGAACATTTCAAGAATAGCGATTTTTACCTCCTTAATCCAAATCTGATAAATTTCAGGCAGCTCCCAAATGTTTTATGAATTATAGGCCTACATTTTCTTTATGTGTATTCTAGACTCCTTTATGCCTTTGGCCCCCCTAGAACAAATTCTGCGGACGCCCTTGATTAGCGTCTTCAAAATTTCTCATTTCATCGCTATGAAGTCTTTTAGGAGTATCACCACCGGCTTTAGCGATCGATTCTTCGTACAATTCCCGCAAGAGTGCAACAGCAGCGCCCACTGGTAAATCTATGCCAGCGCAACGCAGTGCATCCAACAACTGCTGTTTCGACAAAAGACTTGTATTCTAAAAGTTTGCGAAGTTTATTTCAATAAATTGTCTACATGACAAAATTAAAAGTTAATTAATAAGTACTTGGTAATGAGTAATTAATTTATAATTTGTGAGTAATGACTTAAAACAAAACTTATTTGAATATTTAAAACAACTTCTAGTCGAACAAGTACATTATATAAACAAGTACGCTACAAGTTATAGTAATTTTTCTTGATTTGTTATGTTTTTGAAGGAGGACCTCTAAGTAAAAGGGTGGCATTGTTTACTAGAAATTTTGAGTATGAAAGCATTTGACCATTTTAGGGGTTGTCCCCTCCGGGGCTATAAATTATATTCGATATTTTTTGAGTTTTTTGTAGGGGGACTATATATGAAGGAAATGCTAAAACATCTGATTCCTCTAATTCATCTGATTCAGGGGAGGTAATGATCTGTTTTACGCAATTTTTTTTCATTTGTGGAGCATTTGTAGAGGGGTCCCAAAAATAGTGACTGATAGGGGGTGGATATGTTTAAAAGAAATGTTTTTAGTACAAGGTGGCGCAAAAGTAATCCTCCTATCAGAAAATGCTATAAATTTTGCGATTGGCCCCTAATGTCAGTTCTGTTTTGACATTTGTGTAGTAAACACATGCGAAATACACGTTAATAAACAATGTTACGCTACATTGCTCCAGAACGCGGAATATTGGTGACTATTTATTTGACCAATAATCGGTCGGTGACTTTGGCACAACGTGAATTTCGTCGCAGATTTCCTGGCCGTCCAACGCCTACTGGTGAAACACTGCGACGTTTAGCCGCTCGCCTCGAAGAGACTGGCACAACACGAGATGCTGCCAGGCGTGGCAGACCCCGGAGTAGCCGTTCTGCAGAGAATATTGCTGCTGTAGCCGAGGATGTCATGGAAGCGCCGTCGACATCGACCAGACGACGTGCCACGCAAATGGGTATCAGTCGACGGTCTTTGCAGCGAATTTTGGTACAAGATTTGAAGATGTTTCCGTACAAAGTCCAGACGGTGCATCAGCTGTTAGCTGCTGACCGCCAATCGCGTCTAACATACGCTCAAGCCATCCTTAATCACCACCAAGAGGAAGATGATTTTTCATCAAAAATAATCATGAGTGATGAGGCCCATTTCCATCTTAGCGGGTACGTAAATAAGCAAAATTTACGCTTCTGGTGCACTGAAAATCCGCTTGTAACCCCCGAAGAGCCATTATACCCGCTCAAAGTCACTGTATGGTGTGCTGTTTTCGCTGGAGGAGTCATCGGACCTTTTTTCTTCGAAGACGTCGCACAGTGATGCGATTGGTACAAGTTAGATGGAAAATATTATTTTTTGGTAGTTTTCGATGTTTATGGTACAAGAAAGTACAAAAAAAAGTATTTCAGAAATTTTGAACAAGTGGGCGTGGCAGCTGCCATACAACTTTAACACATTTTGCACTATATCTTAGGAATGAGATAAGCTATGATAACAAAATTAGCCATTGACGTCTAATATAAGATTTGAAAAAAGTTAAAAAAATTTCAACGCGATTGGACAAGTGGGCGTGGCAGCTGCCATACAACTTAAACACATTTTGCACTATATCTTAGGAATGAGATAAGCTATGATAACAAAATTAACCATTGACGTCTAATATAAGATTTGAAAAAAGTTAAAAAAATTTCAACGCGATTGGACAAGTGGGCGTGGCAGCTGCCATACAAATTAAACACATTTTGCACTATATCTTAGGAATGAGATAAGCTATGATAACAAAATTAGCCATAGACGTCTAAAGTATAACTTCAAAAAAGTAAAAAAAAAATTCAGCGTGATTGGACAAGTGGGCGTGGCAGCTGCCATACAATTTACAATTTAAAAAGTACGATTACAAAATTACGAATAGACGTCTAGTATGTGATTTGCGAAATTTACTTTCTAAATTGAAGAATTTATTTATTTTTTCTTATATTAACATTATTAAGAATTGGATGTTCATCTTTAATTCGACGACCAAGAATCGCCCTCAGGATCGGACCATTCGTCACTAGTTGAATCATCATTAACAAGAGGAAAACGAGATTGTCGTATGGCGGTTATTTCTGATTCACCAGCAGGAATAAGAAAAACTAATACGTCCGGATGCAATTTTCTAACATTAGTTAGAGGCTTTTCTCGGTAGGAATCAACCAAAGGATCAGAACTGATGAGAAGCATATTCAATAAATCCGTATTTGTATTGACTCTTGAGCTTTTACGTGTGTTTGTCAAACGAAAACGTCTATAGTCTTTGTTACGAGCCTCTTGTGCCTCTTCAGATAATTGCCCTATTCCAACGATGCATTGTTGCACTATATCTTTAGCATGGCAGAGAATATAATGAACTGTTACCGGCATAAAATACCAGCTATAAAGTTGAATATATAATGCCTTAGTCTCATTAATATAAATTTCAAATGAAGAAATATCTATATTATAACCAGAGGAGATACAGCTTAAAATTATATAAAATCTTTTTATAAGCTTCTCGTCTACTCCAGTTATAGAAGAGCTTTTTTCATGGCTTTTAAAAAATCGTCGAGCAGTGTTCCCATAGTTTGAAGAGCCATAGCCTGGCTTGGGCTTATCTATAACTAGACCAAGTTCTTTTTTAAAACGAAGTTGAATTTGCTTTTTTCTATTCTCGACAGATAACTTATCATTGATATCGCGGATTGCCCATTTTTTTATATCTAGCCTGTACCCTATATGTAAGATACAGTCAAGCGTTTTGATCCAAGCATGTAGAGAAGATAAGCCATAAGAATACAATTCTGGTCGAGGTTCTTTGAGGTTTTGGATTTCATTTATTTCAGTTGGCTTGGCACCATATATATAACACGACTGTGTTGACTTGTGAGACGAAAGATGATTGGCTATCTTACCGTCGATCATGGTGCAAACAAATTTGAATTTAATTTTTAATGATTTTTAATGAATTTAATTTTTAATGAGGATGATATGTTAAAGTCAGCATCTTTCAAACTTTCAATTTGATGACGAATATTTCCAAATTCTTCTTTTATTATTTTTTCGGTTTCTTTAGCGAATACAAATTTGATTGGTCTACAAAGCCGAGTGGACGATGGATGTTTATTTTGCCATACCACTTCATTTGAATTTTCAGTTAGCCGCAACTGTATAGGAACAAATGACATTACAAATAAATACTCATCAGTGCTATCCTCTTCGTTAAACCTTTGCTTATAAGTACTATGACCACAACTACCATCACCACCCCATTTACAAATTAAAGTCAATGTACTAAAATTTTCAATATTGCCAGCAATAACCGACTGTATCACATTTAACAGCATTTCCGTAGTGTGATTGACAATGTCTTGCATATTTATGGAAGCACTACTTTCAGTCACAGTGATTGAATTTTCTGAAGGAAAACAGTCTTTCTTTGCTTTTGCAAGTTTATAAAGAGAAGGATATAAATTATGGCCCGCTCGTAATGCTCTTTTTCGAAGATTGTTGTAGGTATAGGAAGTTGATCTACTGTCAATGTAAATGGCTAGCGCCTCCACATTAGTGTAAGTGTGTTGTGCTTCTGTACTATATTTTAATTTTTTAATTTTTTTCGCCTCTTCGGGAGATTCACAAACAGATTTTATAATATCTGCAACAGTACGGAGTCCACTTGCCCGTTTAGACATTTGAGCAGCATATGAGAGCTCATTCACAGTTCTTGATTTCAACAAATCACGTACTTTATTTTGCTTTGAACGTTCTCCGCAATCTGCAAAAAGTTTTGATGGCCTACCGAGCGAGCCTTTAGACGTAGTAGGGAGCTCTTCTAAGACGTTTTGACCAGAGGCTTGATCACTTTTCTGTTGAACTAATACAATATCTTCCATTTGTAACCAATCTGAGTTCTTCATCAAAAATCTGAAAAGTATTTTCAATTTATTCTTACAGGAAGACAAAAATATTATCTTTACACTATATGACAAATTTCAAAACAGTCTTGCTGTGTAGTAGAACTTCAAAATTTTGAAACTTAAAAATTTGCCGCATAGTGTAGTAAGCACAATAGCTGCATTTATACCTATCCTTACGGCGACCAGCTGACTTCCACTTTTGTTGAATTTTATTTGCATAAAAACGAATGTTCACCTTCATCTCATTAACAATTTCATCAGATAAAATTTCATTTGAAGAAATAAAATTTATGACCGTATCGTAAAAGTCATCACTTTGTTGATCGCACCATAACTCAAAAAACTCCACACGGGATATTGAAATAACTATTCCTACGAAAAATATTTTTAAAGCCACTTTTTTAAAGCAATGAATGTTTTATTAAATAAACTTCCAGTAAAATCTGTCATTTTTAATTTTCTTAATCTTCAAATCACTTCAGTAACTTTTAATTATTTAACTATTTTTGTTAATACTTTTATCAACTTTGACTTCGTTTTCACTTGCTTGTTTTGTTTACTTTTTGCTTTTTCGTTTTTGTTATTTTTTTCTCACAAAGCAAATAACTGTACATAAAATGAGCGAGTTAGAAAAATGCATTTAAAAAAAAACAATAAGAGCCCACAGCAAAGAATATAATTTAAAGATATTGCATGTTGCTCCCTCATGCAATTATTGGAAAATATATTTTTTTAATAATTTTTAATTGATTTTCATGTCAGTTTGAGCAGAGTGTATAGTTTTCTTAATTTATATATTTTTATACCACCACGTTTACTTTCTCGATTTTACCCATTTTTTGAATTGAAGAATTGCATAAAAAATCACCGAGTAAGAAAAATACATTTAAATAAAAACAAGAAGAACAAACAGCAAAGAATATAATTTGATGTATACATATTTTAATACCGAAACGTGTACTTTGTAAGGGAAATATATTTTTTTCTGACTGAAATGCCAAAAAATAGGCGTGGCAGGTGTAGAAAAGTATATATATTTTTGATCAGCATCACTTCCTAAGTAGATTTAGCAATGACTGCCTGCCAATCTGTCGTCACGATTGCAGCCGTTATTTGAAAAAAACGGTCAGAACCTGGTTTTTCAATTAAAATAAATAGCATTTTTAGGTCCATCAAACAGGTTAAATAACAAGACAACCATACATTTGCGCACCTTGGCACTCTTATAGCTTAAAGTACATACAGTGACACATATTCGTATATACGCACTCTTAATTTTAAATTTGCTACCTTATCTCTCTTTTATTAATGCATTACTCAAAACAAATTCCAACTCATATTGTTTACTAAACTAACGGAAATTTGTACTGAGTGCAAAAACCTGTTTTCGTTGTTGTTGTTTTATATATCTCATTTCAGTTTAAATATTTTACTTAAAACAAGTACATATTCGTTTAAACGCATCAACTTAATTTTCAATAGAAATGGGTATTTATTTAATTTTCAATAATTAATTGGTCCACCATTTTTATTTATAACTTCAAATATACGATTCGGCATCGACTTCACTAAATTTTCCAGCAACTGACGATCTAAATCTTCCCAAGCTTCTTTAATGGCCAACTTGAGCTCTAGTACGGTTTTGTAAAGGTGTCTTTGGGCTTTTTGTCTATAGATTTTGCGTGATATGCATCCCCAAAGATTCTCCACCGGATTCAAATCGGGACTGCATGCAGGCCATTTCATAAGTGGGATGTTGTTCTCTTCAAACCACTTTAATTCCTCTTTAGAAACGTGAATGGCAGCATTATCCTGTTGAAAAATACTGTCTTCATCCATTTTATCATCCAAAAATGAAATGAGAGCATCATCCAACAATTCCGTGTATTTTTTAGAATTCTTTTTGGGCGGCACAAAGCAGATATTTGCTTTACCTCTAGATGAAAATGCCGCCCACACCATAACGCTGCCACCACCAAAGTTTCTTTTTGACATACGTACGTCATTGTTTCGCAAATCATGCCAATAACATCTGTAAGAGTCTGGGCCATCTAAGTTAAATTTTTTTTCGTCGGAAAACACAACATTGTCCCACTCAGTTGACCATTGCATGTGTTTTTGGGCGCCTAAGTCTAAGCGCGCCTTTTTGTGATGCGGCTTCAACACAGGCTTGCTCACCGGTTTTTTCCATTTAACGTTATCTGAGTTACGTAAAATGTGTGCAATGTGCCTCGTTGTCACTGGAAGATCTAATTTTTCTTTTATTTGAGTTGAGTTCAAAAACTTGTGGTGGCTTCCTTCCTAATTTGATTAACTTGGCGAATACTCAGTTTTCGATTGCCTTTCGTGGATTTTTTTTACTCCATAATTAACACCGTTTTTTAAAAAAGAGCGGACGACTGCTTCTGATCTTCCTAGTCTCCGCCCAATTTCCCGATTTGAATAACCCTCTTTATGGTACAGGTTGATTTGGACTTTTTCTGTGCCATTGAGGTATTTTCCCTTTGGCATTTTGAGAAAATCTTAAAAAAATATTATTAAGAAAATATTTTTACATTTAAATTAAACAAAACTTACCAATTGTTAATTAAATACAAGCAAATACTTATTTCTTTAAACCACAAATATATTTTCGACCTCCTTATTCAGGTGCGTTTAAAGGAATGTGTACTTGTTTTTAGTAAAATATTTAAACTGAACTGATTTATATAAAACAACAACAACGAAAACAGCTTTTTGCACTCAGTACAAATTTCCGTTAGTTTAGTGAACAATATGAGTTTGAATTTGTTTTGAATAATGCATTAATAAAAGAGAGAGAAGGTAGCAAATTTAAAATTAAGAGAGCGTTTATACGAATATGTGTCACTGTATAATATTGATTAAACAAAAAAAAAATTTTTGGAAATCTGAGGCAGTCCTTTTTTTTATTTTCAAAAAGGTTTTACCAAATTTTCTGTTTTAACTAAGAAAAAACCTTCGTTTAAGATTTTTTTTTTTTGTATGTATTGAAATTTTTTTTTTATGTAAAAATATTTTGTGATGTGTTGAAAATATTTTAAGCTCATCATACATTCTCATTGACTTCAAATTCGACTTTTTTCATACAAAACGGTCAGAGCACGGTTTTTACAGCCATTTTTAAGACCATCATATACATTCGAACAAAAAATTCAAAAAAAAGTTGCGCACCTTGGCACTCCCAGGGCTTAAAGAAGACATAATAATTATTAAATAAAAAAAATTTTGCAATTCTGAGGCAGTCCTTTTTTTTATTTTCCAAAATATTTTACCAAATTTTCCGTTTTATGCATATTTATCCTTAAATACTGTTTTATAGCGCCTACATTTTATAAGATACGTTATTAAATTTATTTTATTTCAAAAGATCATATCTTATTTATGACGCCTGCCAATTTTCAACTTTTTTGGATGTTGATAAATATTTTAAACATATAATTAAATTTAACTACAAAACTCATGAACTAAAATTTCAAAACTATCACTTTTTGGGTCAACATTCAACAATTTTAATATTTTTTGTAGAAAGTGGAGGTAAGTAAAATTTTTTCCTGAGATCAGTGGACAGTTCTTCAGAGTTCTACGTATTCAAAATTCAGAAATAAGATTTCGACTTTTTTCCGTCTAGCATGCCCTTTCGCATCACTGTGCGTCGCGGGCCAAACGGTTACTGTGAATGGTGAGCGCTACAGAGCAATGATCAACGAGTTCTTTTTGCCGCAACTTGATGAATTGGGATTGGAAAACATGTGGATCCAACAGGACGGTGCAACGGCACACACTGCACGTGCCACAACCGATATGCTGAAGGATGCATTTCCCGGGCGCCTAATCTCCCGTTTTGGCGATTTGCACTGGCCAGCAAGATCGCCTGATTTGACCGCTCCAGACTTCTTTTTGTGGGGCTTTTTGAAGTCGTGGGCTTATGTCAACAAGCCTCAGACTCTTGAAGCTCTTAAAGACAATATCCGTCAAGAATGTGAGGACCTATCGCCGGAAGTTTTAGCCGAAGTGATGAAAAATGCCATAAAAAGGGCTCAAATGACAATCAACTGTGGCGGCGGCCATTTACATGACATCATATTCTCGACTTGATGTAAAAAAAATTAAAAGACCAAATAAAAATAATCCACAAGAAAAATCAAAGTATTTCATTTTTTTTTTAAATTACAGCCAAAAAACATCGCAAGGTTACTTTTGCGCCACCTTGTATTAACAATAGAACCAGGTCATACATTTTACTAATCTAGATTCTAGCTCAGGGGAGATATAAACTATGTTGGACAAACTTTTGCCAAGCGCTGCTTTCAGTAAAACTACGATAAAATTTGTATTTATTTTATTGCGATTATACACAGAGCCAAAACGACCTTATAAAATAGAACAAAATCAATAAAATTTTTTTATGATTTTCATCCAAAAAGACGATATAATTAAAACCATAGAGAAAATCTTCTTAAAACTTTTTAAACGTTTTTTTATTTGTAAAATCTCATAGTTTTAAAAAGATTCCTATCGTTTTTTAAAAGAAAACTTTTTCAAAACTACAAGAAAGTCTTATAAAAAATATGTTATATTCTAATTAATTGTTATAAAAAATGTTATCTTCTTGACACTAAAATAGAAAATCTTATTGATTTATGAATTAAGAAAGAAAATAAAAACTAAAAATAAACATTTTTTCGCAATAAAACACTCACTGCCTAGTCAACCCAATTCTTTCCAAACATCCGATGACATATCCTAAAAGTTCAACTTATTTTTCTATGCAGAACCTGATGAATTTCTATTGAAAATGCACTTTCCGCAAAGTTAGACTCAATGACTTCAATTTTTTGTAGTTAGAAATTAAATGTGTGTGTTACCATAAATAACATTGAATTATCTCTCTTCTCATATTACATTATGCACCTATTCAGATTTGTTTGCAATTTCTTGTGCCACAAAACTCGTTTCAAACAAACGAGCAAAACTAAATGACGTATCTTGAAGAGCCTGACCTCGGCAATGATGGCTGGTAAAAAAAGTCCTTAAATTCTCTGTAGATTCGAAGCTCTGTGTTCAAACTTTCTTGGGATATACTACCCTTTGTGCGGAGTCAGAGTAAAATAGGTTTTCTTATAACTCTTTTCTACTAAATAATTTCATGTAAACAAAAACAAAAAAAAACACTGTCGAAGCTTTTGCTTAGAATGAATGCTTTCACTTATTGGAAATTGATTCAACTTGCTTTTAGAAATGCATATTCTGTCATGACTGTTGTTAGGCATGGCTCGTTTAGCGATTCATAACAATTAAGCTTTATATTAAAGAAAACTCCAACCTACACAGCCGCAGGTCAGAAACTCCGAATGAGGCTCAGTTGTGGCTTCATGGCCGGCGACCTACAATTAGCGCTCAATCACCTGAGGCTTAACAAACAAGATTTCAATAAGCCACACCATGGTGAAGTCTGCTGCTCGAGTCAAGGCAATTGTTAAGAAACAGCATCAGCCGTAAAACGATGATTTTTGGAACAAAGAGGCAAAATTCTGGCTGATCTCTGAATTCTGACCAAAACTGCCATGGGACATCAGAAAAGGAAAAAAAAAACAACTTTAAAAGTACAAAAAAAAAAAAAACAACAAAACTAAATAAATTCGCGCAGCAGATTTTAATCAAATTCACAGCATTGTTTAGCTGTCAGGCAAAAACGCAGCACAGCGATTATCGTAGAACGTGAACACATTTATTTTTTGTTGTTCTGGCTGTTGCTGATGTTATTGTAAATTCCAATCGCATTTTAGAGTATTGCACCATGCGCACATTTGCGCCCACTCCGTGTTGCATGGCCACCACAAACACCAACTCATACCATCGCCTTGCCTTCTGCCTTCCTCTGCTCAGCCCATCTTATTATAATGGTCAACATTATTAACCAGACCAACTCATGGATGTTGCTGCTAAAGTTGGCTAAAACCAAAATCCTCCCCTTTTTGGACGTTAAATACTCGAATGAAGCGCACGCACGCACATTCACGAAAGCGCAGCAGGAAAAAAAATTAAATAAAAAAGAAGGCCAGGATGATGGCAACTAAAGCAACGGCAACAACAAATACCATCACAACAGCCACAAGTACCCGAAATCTCATGAATCTCATTAAGGGCAGTCATAAAGTTCTTGTAATAACAGCAAATTGGGTTCCATCCCATTTACCAATACCAGAATGGGGCTAGGCTGTGATGTGGTTTGTTTGGTGGCTGTTGGAACCGTAGAAGCGCATTAAGGTGGTTAAATTCGATTGAAAGCTAACTCCTAAAAGCATATGATGGGCTCAAGAAGTTTAAAAAAATTAATATCTTGCTGACAAGATGAACAACCGATTCTTTTTGTTATCAGAGTACATTCGTGAATCGTAGCTAGAAGCTACTAAGCTTACTATTCATTTGTATATTTCACTATTCATTCTTTATTGGCCATTATTAATTATTCATTATACATTGTTTATTATTAATCTTAAATTATATAATTTATTAATTAAAATGGGATGCAGTTGTATGACACCAAAGTTATTAACAGCAATCGAAAGAGGAAAAATAACTGATTAGAACCCAATCAAAAGCCCAAATTCCAATAGTTTGACTTAAGTCCTTTGTACCTAACGCCAAAGAACTATTCGTTATCCATTGTTCATTTTCCATATATCTTTGTTCATGAGTCAGAACTCATTCATTATTCATAATTTATAATTCATAATTCATTATTTATTATTTATTATTCATTATTCAGAATTAAGTATTCATTTTTCATTTTTCATTTTTCATTATTCATTGTTCATTGTTCATTATTCATTTTTTGTTATTCATTATTCATTATTAATTTTTTATTATTCATTATTCATTATTCATTATTCATTATTCACTATTCATTATTCATTATTCATTGTTCATTATTCATTATTCATTATTCATTATTCATTATTCATTATTCATTATTCATTATTCATTATTCATTATTCATTATTCATTATTCATTGTTCATTATTCATTATTCATTATTCATTATTCATTATTCATTATTCATTATTCATTATTCATTATTCATTGTTCATTATTCATTATTCATTATTAATTATTCATTATTCATTATTCATTATTCATTATTCATTATTCATTATTCATTATTCATTATTCATTATTCATTATTCATTATTCATTATTCATTATTAAATATTCATTATTCATTATTCATTATTAAATATTCATTATTCATTATTTATTATTCATTATTCATAATTCATTATTCGTTATTCATTATTCATTATTCATTAGTCATTATTCATTATTCATTATTCATTATTCATTATTAATTATTCATTATTCATTATTCATTATTCATTATTCATTATTCATTATTCATTATTCATTCATTATTCATTATTCATTATTCATTATTCGTTATTCATTATTCATTATTCATTATTCATTATTCATTACTCATTATTCATTATTCATTATTCATTATTCATTATTCATTATTCATTATTCATTATTCATTATTCATTATTCATTATTCATTATTCATTATTCATTATTCATTATTCATTATTCATTATTCATTATTCATTATTCATTATTCATTATTCATTATTCATTATTCATTATTCATTATTCATTATTTATTATTCATTATTCATTTTCCATATGTCTTTATTAATGAGTCATTACGATTTTCATGATTTTAAGTAAACTCTACAAACTTATCATCAAATTTGAAATGTTCGTTCATCAGTCAAGTGCAGCGATAATCGGCCAAAGCTCGCATAACTGGCCTTAACATGCCTTACCTTAAACGAGCTGCAAAGTTGTGACCTGCAATTCGATCATTTAGATTGTAATCTTTAAGCATTTTCTTCGCCTTTCTTCGTCATACGAAATGGAAGTTCAAGCAAAAAAATGTTGTTAACCAAAACAAGGTAAGTAAACAAGCATCAAAGTGAAGCATAACGCATTTGAACTTCAAAGCCAGCCACTCGAAATAAGCCACTACGAATGCACATAATGCCAGCACGTTTCAGATTTTAATAACCGACATTAGGATCCTTGCGGTCCTACCTAACAGAACGGGCACAAGTGGTGTCGTGTATACAGCAAAACACCTTGTCAACCTCGTAGGTCGGTCTGTTCGTCTGTTGGTCGGCTGGTCGGTGGTTGCATGCATTACATGTGCAAGTTATGCATGAGTATGCGCCCATTTCGAAACAATCATTGCATACACGTGAAGCGGGCTGAGTAAATTTTGTGCACCATGCAAGTCCACCACAGTTAATCGTTTAATCGCTCTGCGCCGAACCTGCAAGCCTTGTGCAGTTGGACCAAACGGCTTGTCTGTCTGCTCCTTCTGCAACTTGTTCAGTTCTCTCAGCTTCGTCTGTTTCGGTCGGCCGTGTATTTCTTTGAGGGCTGTTAAAGTGCACCTCAAAGCTACGCTTGCAACTAACTTACAAATAAGGCTAAGTTGTTTGGGGCGAGCTACAAACATGCGTTCACGAATTAAAGGCGTGTATCTTATAACTGGGTTTTCATTAGAGCGAGAACTTTGCAGGTTGCAGTCCAGGGATTGCGTTTTACTTCGTTAATACGCTTGGACGAAGTTGGAATTTGAAAAAGAGTTTTTATTTGTATGTTTTATATGTTATTTACCAAAAGAAACATGCCTGTTTATTTTCATCTTATTATTTCATCTATTGATTATAATGTTGCAACATTTTGTTATTGAACTGAGTAATGGATTTTTTACATTAATTATAATACATCTTTTAGATCTGAAGCTGGTCATTTACCCGCCCTTGAAAGGTCAAAGAATATATCAAATAAAATAGTAGCATATTAAGTTTTAACTTTTCATACAATAACTGTTAAATTAATTAAATGATATTATATTCTTCCAAAGTAATCAAAAATCACAAAAGTTTTGGCAACTCTTTATACTCAAACTCAAAGACACCTGTGTCAAAAGACAGCTTTTTGGTCGTGGTAGAAATCAGAGAGTATAAATTATATAGAGGTCGCAGTTCGACTTCGAATGCTATTTCACTCAAGTTTCGTTGTACAAGCGTCCGGAGAATAAAAAAACAAAACGAAAATAATTATGCTTTGCCTCAGCGTTCGTTTTGACGCTGCCTATACTTTTCTATAGGTGCACATGAAACAACTGCTGAGGTAAAAGCATAATTATTTTTGTTTTGCTTTTCTATTTTCCGGACGCTTGTACAACGAAACTTGAGTGAACTTCGAACTGAAATCTCTATATAATTTATACTCTCTGTAGAAATTGGGTTAAATAGGTTCTATGCGTTTTTGCCCCTTGCATTATTACATCTAACCAATTTGTGCCAATAATGCACACTTGAGTTGTTAATTAGCGCAACACCATGTTCGTTAAAGAAACTCGCATTATTAATACCAATTTTTCGTGGCAATAAACTCGTGCCACCATTTATCGTTACAATACTGTACAAAGTCATTTGAATAAATCGGTGGCACTGATGCGCCGACATTTCTCATATTGTATATTACTATCATATATATATTTTGGCAATAGTGCGTATGTCAATAATTCATACGGTAGTGTGCATTAGAGCCACCTTTTTTGGTGATAATAATTCACAAGGCTGTTTACATTAGTGCCATCGTTGTTGCAATGATCTATGTTGTTCCATGAAAACATCGTCGGAATACAAGCCTTAGTTAGATTAACATCTCTTCGCCGTCTACACTAGTTCGGGAGGTAATTCTCTTTTGAATAGGCGGCCTTTGCCCGTTGTTAAGGTATTACCCTTAGTTATTCCAGCACTGGCTTTGCTATTCACAGCACTCTGATTATAATTATCTTTTACATATTAAATTTCTTACGACACTTCGATTTATGCCACGGAACAACTGGGATCATTTAAACAACGGTGATACCATTGCATACTACCATGTGTACCACCAATTTTTTAGTACACTACCTTACTATAAATAGCAATAATGACAATAATACACAGTATACGAAATGTGTGCATATCATTGCCACCAATTTATTGTGACGTCAATTCAAATTACTGTGTGCATTTATGCCTCAAAAATTTGCTGGTTGGCTACAAATGGCTAAAGCCTGGTTTGCACTAGGTCATTTTTCAATGACAAATATTGTCAGACTAATGGAAACGTATTGTCATTTACATTTGTTGTTATATATGACCATTGATTGTCATATTTGCCATTGATTTATTTTGTGTCAGTTGTTGACTGCAAAAAATTTTGTTTTAAATTTTTTTTTCGTTTCACTGCTGGCAAAGTTTTTGAAATATTGTTATTTTAATTGGTTTAAAAGGAAAGTGCACTTAAACAGGTATTATTGCAGTGCCCGGTGTTGCTTCAAGGGGATTTGTCGCAGGACGGATTTTCGGGATTCGCGTTGTTGCGGTCGCTTTGTCAGGAGTTTGTCCACTTTTGCTGCTTCCAATTTGTGATAAGGATGAGGGAAAGTACTTGCAGTCGCCTTGCCAGCAGCCTGTCCAGTTGGGAGCAGCAAGACGTAGACAGACTGCTGGCGGAGCAACTGCAGCGGCGCGAATCTTGAAGACGTATCTTGCGATAGAAAGTGGCGGTGGTTCATTTCGAACCAACACTGGCCACTGTGATAATCTTTATTTTAGTGCACTTTTGCTATAAATCTAATAAAATTAACAGTATTTTACAAATTTCACAAAGAAACATTTTATATCAATCTCAAATATAAAAATTCAGCTGTTGATGAAAAAAAAACACAACTGAAAAAACGATGACATTTCACAAATAGCATCGAAAGTGAAAACAGTATGGCAATCAATTGCCACATAAATTCAACGTCAGTCTTTGACATTCGAATTTATGTCAGTTTTTGGGTTTCAATGACCGCATTCAGCGCAGACAACTGTTGTGAACTGTAATGGTAGCGCTACCTTAGTTCACGATGTTTTTCTCTGAATTTGTTGCTACTCTACACGTCAGAAGTTAGATTCAATTTAATTTTTATGTAAATTTAATTCAATTGCAAAGGTTTCTCACTTAAATTTACTGCGTTCTTTCTGCGTTTATAAATTTAACAGCGTCAGTAACAGCATCTGACAGTTAAGCAAACAGTTGTGTTCATGTAGCATAGAATTTGTTCGCTCGATTAAAAGGCGTTCGCTACTTTATCAGTTTAATTAGCGCTACCAAATATGTCCCATTCAGCGCATTTTTACACAACAGTTGCCAACTGTTGTCTGCGCTGAATGCGGCCATTGAAAACCCATTTGACGTCATCAAGGCATATTCAACATGGTAGTGTCGTCACAGAGAGGTGGGTACCGTCGCTGTCAAACATAAGAAGAGCGTCAAAGACATTGAATAAAAGCTGATAGAAAACTTTCAAATGTGTTACAATTTATATTGTTTTCATTTTTATGCGTGCTGAATGTTTATTTTCGTATGTATCGTGAAGATTTCCTTAAATCAAATATATAAAACTGTTTATAATTACCAACCTCACAGTATTTTAATAGCTTTTTTCGACTCCATTGCCGAGTGTCATAAATTTTGCAAATTTGTACAAAAAATCTATAAACATGGAAAACGGCGCCGGAGAGTCTGTTGATTTGTGCTGCCCCAGAAAGTGCTCGGCATCCAACAGAATCATTCATGTCAAGGACCACGCCTCCGTGCAATTGGTCTTGGTGAATGTTGATGCAGAAACCAATCGAATCAGAGTTGGTTCCAAAGCCTGTGCAATCTGCGGTGAAATCAGACGTATGGGTAAATCCGATGATTGCATTGTGCGTTTGACCAAGAAGGACTTCTACAAATTGCACAACTTCGTGGCATTTTATCACTTAAAATCACTTCAAATCACTTTAACGTAACTTAATTAAAATCTTTAAATTAATTTAAAACACAAAAATTTGACAACTCAATAAAACTTATTGACAACTTATTGAAAACTTTTGTTATTTGCTTTGCTTTTTTTCGTAAGCAACTGATTTTTACAGCTAAGGTACCCTCGACAGGAGAGAATTTTGTCTACTAACCCGTAAATCTAGGGGGAAATCCCCTAACCTGGCACTAGATAAACAATTTAGAAAGAAAACATCAAAAGTTATTCAAAATATCAGCTTTTTTACAACGATAATATTTTTGTATTATATATTTTGCTCTTCTTTCGCTCTTCTTCATAAGCATGCTTTCGGATAACCATTTTCTTTCTCTGTGTTTGCAAAAAGATAAAACAAAATGTAGAGTCCCTACTGCAATTCCAATTTGAAAAATATTCGGATACAATGATAAAAATATTAAATGAAGTTGAAAAACTTGTTGCTTTGGTTATGACTGTGCCTGCATCAGAGCGTCCTTTTAGTGCACTAAGACGACTTAAAACGTATCTTCGAGCAACTATGACACAGAAACGACTCACTCATGCGGCGACTCACTTATACACATTCACAAAGATAAAACCGATGAATTGAATTCGATGGAGGTGGTGAAAGAGTTTGTTTCTCGCAAGTACAGAAAGAAACGTTTTGGAAGAATTTAAATTGATATAACTTTTTGTACCTTATTGCATTTAAACCATGTAAAGATATACCTAGTCTTGCTTTATAAAAGCAACAATTATTTCTTATAAAGGGTGGTTAAATTTTAAGGGCCGATGTTGATTTTGAATAAAACACAAATTGTTTAGAAAATTATTGTCATTTCTTTTTATTATGATAATATTGGTATGGTTGAATTATGTATGGAACAAAATATCGGCCAAATAGCCGCCGCGACCTCGGCGTTACACCTCCATTCGATGGTCCAAATTTTCGATGACGCTGAGGCATAATTGAGGTTCTATACCTTTAATGTGCCGAATTATCTCATCCTTTAGCTCTTGAATTGTTGCTGGCTTATCGACGTACACCTTTTTTCCAAATAACCCCAAAGAAAGAAGTCTAACGGTGCCAAATCATATGATATTGGCGGCCAATTGACATCACCACCACGTGAGATAACGCGGCCATTGAATTTGTCACGCAAAAAAGCCATTGTTTCGTTAGCTGTGTGGCAAGTGGCGCCGTCCTGTTGAAACCACATATCATCCACATCCATATCTTCCAATTTCGGCCATAAAAAGTTAGTTATCATCTCACAATAGCGAATACCATTCACAGTAACTGCCTGACCGGCCTCATTTTGATGCCGCCAGCCCATAAACCGCACCAAACAGTCACTCTTTGTGGGTGCATTGGTTTTTCGCCAATCACTCTTGGATTATCATTTGCCCAAATACACAACGAAATTCACAAAGAATATATTAAGGTCCCATCGTTGTATTTTTGCCACAGGGCTGTATTTTGAATACTGTACATTTGTGATTTTTCAAAATTTACTACAAAAATCAAATTTATTAAAAATACATAATACAAGGGAAAATACACCACATTGTGAATACCCCTAATAATTTCTAGCAACTGATTGCCTACATTTATTGTTAAATCCCATAGAGCAAAATTATAAATATTTCACGCTAGAAATGCGTGAATCCTCTAACCAACAATTATCTCTTTCGCGCTCTTGTAAAAACTCTCTTCTAAAACTATCTCTTTCAATCTTGTCTTCGCTTATAAAAAACGTTAGAAGATCATGAAGTCTCTCAAGTAAGTTTTGAAGAAGGCAACAACAACTCTGTATAGAGTCAAGCAGAATAGAAAGAATAACACAGCAGAAGGCGTTATTCTTTCAACTTCAGTAGGCTTAAGCATGGCAAAATTAGACAAGGTAGTGTTAGGGCGGAGAACCGGTGACCGAAAATGTCAAAACGAAGTTGACATTTCATACAAAATCTGTAACCAATGAGAATGTAATATGAAAGCAAATTCTGGCAAAAATATCAAAATGGCTGAGTTTGACAGTTATGGTCACTAAGAAAGAGAGCACATTCAGCCCTAACACTACCTTCTCTAGTTCTATGGGCTTAAGTAATAAAGCTGTGGCCAATCTACATTTTATGTTTTATATAATTTGACACTTGTTCGAATAAACTCTTCGAAATCATATCACGTTAAAGCAAAGCGTTTTTAGGACTCTGTGAGCGAGAACACGCTGAAATAGCGTGAAAAGTAGAGAGAAAATATACATTTTTTAGGACTCTCTGAGCGAAAACACGTTGAAATACACGGTTAAAAATCTTGGAATAAATTTTAGTCCAGCTAAAATTCTACTGCATATTTTTTTTAACCTTGAAGTTAAAAATTAAAACTTTCACAAATCCATAATTAAAACTTTTCTGTACAAAAATTTAAACTAAAGAAATATTTTAATGCTGAAACTCAATATTAGGCTATAAGGTTCATATGCGTGTTTATTGCTCTTGTTTTATAAAGCGCTAGATGTCCCTGGTTCGAATCTCACTTTGTTTGTTTTTTTTTTTGGTATATTTCGATCCAAGCTTGTATTAAATTTAAACCAAAGCTGTAGTAAAACAATTTTTTAGTATTTTCCAAATATTAGATTTGAAACCAAAGCTGATGTCGTCATATATAAAGTATAGAAAAGTTTCAATTTTATTTTAAGATTTTTAACCGTGTAGCGTTAGAAGTAGAGAAAACATCTATACATATTTTGGAAAAAAAAACGCTGAGTTTCAGACAGAATTGAAAAACCCGTCACCTTTTTTTAAAATCGCAAATAAATGTCGTGAAATTTCATCAGTTTTTGGAGTGTAGTATATTATTCAATATCCAGTGTCTTACCAAAATGGCACAACATTTGTCAAAATAAATTTTACCTGTGATCCATTATATCAAAATATGCTAAACATTGAATAAATTTTCTTAAGAAAACCAAAAAAACTCCTTTCCCATGATGTCGTTTATTCTAGAATGAATTCGCACAACCTGCCAATTTCGTTAGTTTTGGCCATATATCAGATATTCAAAATTAAGTTTAACGCCAGTAAATATGTGTCTGTGTGCCAACATAAGTTGAAAATGCATTCAATACGCTTTCGCTGTTCAAAGCACACAGCATACATACATATACGTATGTTAAGTCGTGCTACCTTTTTGCCAAGCTACTTTCTAGAATTAGTTGCACATTTTAGCGCTGCTCTCTTGCACTTTGTTGTTATCTTTGGGCTAAGTTGGCGCACTCATCCTGGGGATGAATCCTACGGCTGCTGCTGGTAACGATGCTGCACATACGTGTTGACAGATATGCTGCGCTAATTAGCTTTGGGCCATTGCACATTCGCGGGAATTTCTGTTTGTGGGGTCTAATTAATGTCTGACTGAACACAGAGCACAAAGGGTGACATGGAACGGTTGAGATGGATCATATAGGGTGTGGTATCACCCTACCTCACAGCAGGAAAACTAAGCAAGTTGCATATTGTAGTTGTGCCAAATTTAAAATCGCTTAAAATGTGTCACGGCAACATAGACGCATCATTTGACTTGGTTCGAATTAGTTTTTGGATAGTGCCTTCATTTACTGGCGAATTTACATACAAAACTGTTATAATAGTGAATATATCAGAGCTATTTTTTTTCTTCTAATTGGTTTTTGTGACAGTCAGCTCTATGTTATTGCATAAGATAAGGCTTTAACATGGAAGGTGCTAATGAAAAAATAACTCATTTATAAGGAGATTTTTGTTTTTGGAGAAATTAAGTTTTATTTTAAGACATTTTTCACTCTCCCTTAATATCGTGTAAACGACGAAAATTTCATGTCGCACAAAAAGGATTCATGTACGTATTGCATGTCAGGTTTAATTGCATTTTTATCGCTAGCCAGAATCTATTTAAACTTGCTTAAGAGTGACATTTTTTTGAATTCGCTAAAGCGTAATTTGAGGCGTTTGGCTATTGACCGAGGCACTTCTAATCTAATGATTTAAGAGTTTTGGTTGAGATTAACTTTGATAATTAAACTTACGTTTAACTTAAAATTAACTTTAACTTGAAAACTTAAAATTAAAATTAAACTTTAACGTTAGCTTAAATTTCTTTAACTTAAACTCTTACAAAAACTGAATTAAACTTAAACTTTTACAACTGCTAAAAACTTTTTATGCCCTATACTCAGGGGCGAAACTAGCGGAGGGTGGCCTACCCCTTTACTTATTTAGAAGCGGCCTAATTGCTATTTTTTACTGAAATTTGCTTAAAATATTGATTTTTATTAACAAATAGAAACTCTCCGCGGCTTTGCTCGCGATACGGAAAAAATTTTTTTATTTTTGTTGTAACTGTGAGTAACGCAAATAACAGCTTAAATTGTTTTTGAAAAATTTCAGATGTTGTTGCGTTTCCATTCTCATTAAAAAAATTGTGAAATTAAAGCTGCAACAACCAAAACTATAAAAAACATGGCACGAAGAAAATGTCAAAGAAAGGCCCACCCTAGAGTAAACAATATATTTGTGTCGATAAGCAATAATCGCTTAAGTCGACTTAAGACAGAACTGAGTTATGAATGTAGCTGTGTTCCACACATAAAGAATTGTAAGCAAACACAATCTAGAGCATCTAGCATGACCTTAGCCAAAGTTATGACACTAAAACAAAACAACCATTGATAGAACTCATATGGCATTAAAATAATTTTTCAATCAAAAACCTAAAACCTTAGCGCGGCGATTGATTGCTTAGTAAAGGTTTGCATGGGATACTCTTTCGGCATTTGTCTCGGTGCTAGGATTCTGACTGACTATCTAGAATTAGAGAAAAATTAAATAAACTTGAATTGGTTAAGGCAAGACAATAACACTGGCCTATTAGTAATCTATAGTAATAAAACTAATTTTCTGTTTGTTTGTTTGTTTGTTTGGCCTTTATACAAATCTAAACTAACGGTAATTTTGTTATTATAAAACTTTTTAGTATCGGAGATTTTTGTGTATTTAATTTTGAAAAGTTTCTGTTATTGTGACATCAAAAATACTCACATATCTTTAAAATTGGAGAAATTTTCAGTACAACGACTTTTTCATAAAACATCGTTGCCTAAGAATGAGAAAAAGACGACATGAAAATCAAAGTTTGGTCTTTCGATGCAAATATCTCCGCTGTCCATTAATATATTTCATTCGAATTTTTTTGTTCAAAAGTTCAATAAAATCACTTCACAGAAATAGGTTGAACTGTACCGTTAAGTCAGTGTACACATGTATGTTTTATGTTTATGTCAAAAAAGGTTCAAAATATTGACTTTTTACTCAAAAAATGACTCAAAAATTGTTGTTGTTGTAAAAATGAAATCAATTAAAAATTGCACATCTAGCTACCTTTTAAATGACATAGCATTTATTTGCAAAAATTCTTCCAGCTAAGCGCAAAAATTATTTTACTGTTTTTTCATCAAAACAACAAGGGTACTACCCCCTTTGATTTTTTTCGCGAAATTTATTTTTTCCAAAAAGTTGTTATATTTTTTTTTACAAAAAAGCCAAGTCTCAAAAATAATTTATGTGATAAAATTGCCCCAATATCTCTATCCAATCAAAAGTTATGGCTAAAAATCTATTTTTCATACCAGACTATTAATAAAACTAAGTTTTGTGTTAAATTTCTCTATGTAGTTTGAACATCCCCATTTATCTCTAAGAATACAGTTGTGTGTCTAGAGTAATTACGAACATTTTGGATTATATAAAATCTTCGTTATAGTAATCAACTTATTTTTTGCCTCCCCACCCCGCCCCCTCGCCCCAATGCCAGTGGCACACCCCCTGGAACCCCACTGGGGTGTTCCCCATACAAACAAAGTTCCTCATACAATCCCCCAGGGGGTTCACACCAAGAGGTGTGCCACTGAAGGGGTCAGTCATACAATTGGACTCGATTGGGGCACTCTAAATGGGTCAAAGAGGGATTTTTCAAAATTTGACCCTACGCAAAAGTTGGGGCATTAGAATTCGTTTTAGAGGTATAGTTCCTCGGGCAAAGTTTCTTATTTTGATCCCTAGAACACGATTTTCACTGAGCAATGGGCGATTTATTTGCCTCCCCAAAAATCGACTAGGCCTAATATATATATATATATATTGTAATAGCGATTAATTAAATACTCAATAAAGTACTACTACTATTTTGCTTCTGTTTGATTATTTTAAGAATTTTATTTTAAAGTACGGAATATTTTGTTAAATTTTATTCATAAATAAACATAGATTTTCAAAAAACAAGAAAGAAGAAACAAAGTGCTTGACAAAATTAACAGAGAAAATGTTGTAATGCATTTTTCTCGTTCTTGTTTTTTGACAATCTTTGTTTAATAATTAAACACATCTATGTTTGTTTATCAATAAAATTTAACAAAATTTTTAGTATTTTAGACTGAAATTTTTGAAATAACAAAAGGAATCAAAAAGAATTTAAAAAGTAGTCGGATTATTTTTCTTGATTACTTTTTATTCTTTTTGGTTATTTTCGCAATCTGAAGAAGTCGTAATTATTTTTGATTGCTATTATTTTATTATGATTGCAAACAGAAAAGAATTGTACTAAATCAATTATTTTACATTTTTAAAAAAATAATCGAATTGCTAATGAATACGATTAGTTATAATTATTTTACAGCTATGATAAAAAATAATATATAAATACATAAAAAAGTGATTTAATAGCTTATGCAGTTTAGTGTTATATAAATTAAATGGGTTGCTATTGCCCTTTATTAATATTAAATTAAAAATTTCAAAATTATTCGTTTTTAAGTATTTTGCAAAACAATATACTTTTACCTATTCCAAAAAAATCGACTATTCTTATCGTTTATAGTAAGCTTTAAATTAGAAAAAATTCATTCAGCAGAAGCTGTGCTATTAATTAAGCTGTGGGCAGACTTAATACAATATATTATTTTAAAATTGTAAAGTTCTTTGTTAAGAGGTTGCGTTAATGCATTTTTTGATAAAAAAGTACTGTCTAAAAATGTCTCAATGTCATAATTTATTCTTAAAGTTTTTGTTGAATTTAAGGAAATGCCTACTTTTTTATATTTTTGCAAATAAAAACATATATTCATGTATGAGGCTGAAAAGTATCCATAAATTTTTCCTAACGGCAACACTGCTTGGACTTATTCCTATGGTGTAACTATTCTTAGATAATTTCACCATGATGTTTCAGAAATGTTTCCCATTGCTTTTCCGAAGTCTTTTGTGGTATACCTTTTGGTACCCATTTTGTTCCAATAATATGCATTTGTACAGTTATCGGACCTCAAACGTCCCAGTGGGCATTTTAGCTAGGGATACGCAAAAGAATGCATTATTGGCGTCAATATACCTTCCATGATCGCTGCATTGATGAGTGCTTCTGTAAGGCCTACCTTTTGAAGGTTTGGAGTCTTTTCCTGTTATTTTATATAAAAAATTTTTTTAAAAACATTTTTAAAAAATTATATATGATTAGATCAATTAAAAAAAAATCAAATCTTTAAGAAAAAACAAAAAAATTCTTTTTTTTTGTGCGCGTTGGGACGCGAACCCAGGTCTCCGAAATCTAACACTCCGAAATTTTTTTATATTTTTATTTTTAAATCACATTATATGAAAACTTTTATATGGAAAAATTCTAAGTCTTTTCTATTATTTTTGTATGAAGAAATTTACAAAAAAATTCCAAAAAAATTTTTAAATGGACAGAAAAGTTGTAAAAAAATGTATATTTCAAAAAAATACAAAAAAAATTTTTTTTGGGCCGAGCTGGGTTGCGAACCCGCGCTCCCGAAAACTTACTTTCATTTGTAATGATGCAAAATAAGCTAAAGTTTATTAACAACTGAGGTGGACGAGTGGGTAAGATGCTAAACCGCCAGCTGAGAGGACGCTGGTTCAAATCTGGAATTTGTCAAAAGTTTTTTTATTTCAAGTTTATTTATATTGCTTTTCTTTCTAATGTACATTCTAAAGAAGGGCTTCTAGCAGGCTTCTTTAGAGTCGCGAGAGCGGAAGGCCTAGAAAATTTTCTCGTTTCATATAAAAAAGCTTATGGACTTGGAAACGAGCACGGAAGGGCTAAGAAATCCATATGATGGCCTGCTAGAAGCGCTTCAAAGACCTGCTTTTGCCCACTGGGGTAACTGGTGAAATTCTTCAATCTACCATAAACAATGGTTGTTTTCCGTTGATTTTACGACCACATATATATGTTTTGTGTTAGTATTGGAGCCAAGGTTGCCAGTATTGTGGGAAAAATCCCATTCGTGGTAATTTTTAATTGGTCTTGGGAATTTTTTTTTTGGGAATTCCATGGTATTTTTTAATTCAGCGTGGTATTTTTTAATGGCGTGGGAATTCAGCGTGGTATTTTTTAATTGCATGGGAATTTGGGAATTTATTCTTAAAAAGTTTTTTCACTTTTATTAAGCAAAATCTTAATCATAGTATTAGATGATCGACGTATATATACTATACGCCTATATATACTACCGACCTATATATACTATATATACTATAAGCTATAAGTTTACGCTGTACATTTCTTCGAACTTACTCTTAATATAAATGATTAAATTACATATTTGTTTTAAGAACAAGTTCACATCACAAAATTGAATAAAAACAAATAGCGCATTCTTTTCTAAAAAAAATTCTAAACCTAAAATTCTGACCTTTCTGAAAATTCCACATTTCTGCATGCAAGCGTTAAGCTTACGAAAATTATTTTAAAAGTCCAAAAAAAGTGAAATATATAAGACTACCAAAACAATAATAGACAATATTTGCAAGTTTACTTATCGAATCCAATAATCAGCAATTATCTTTTAAAATCAAAATTAAATGACAGTTGCCTTATAAAATTTATATTTATTTAATTTTGTTTATTTTTTATTTCTGAAAACACTTATGTATATTATTTTATATGAGAAATAAGTACCCACATTTTTTAAAAATTATATTGTGTTGAAATTAACTGTTTATCTCTTTACAAAACACAAATATCTTTGAAAACTAATATATAATTTATTTTGTGTATTTTCTATTTTTGAAGTCACTGACATTATTTTATATTAGAAATAAGTACCTAATTTTTTGAAAATCATATTGTGTTAAATTAATTGTTTATCACTTTACAAAGCACAAATATCTGTCATACATGGGCACACTGCAGTAAATATTTACTGCATTACTAGAAACAGTAATCAGTAAACTTTTACTGATAATGAAATTCAATTTGCATTACCAGTAAATTTTTACTGATTACTGGAGAAAATTGCAGTAAAAATAAATTTTTACTGATTACTGGGAAAAAATTGCAGTACAAATAAATTTTTACTGATAATGAAATTCAATTTGCATTACCAGTAAATTTTTACTGATTACTGGAAAAAATTGCAGTAAAAATAAATTTTTACTGATAATGAAATTTAATTTGCATTACCAGTAAATTTTTACTGATTACTGAAAAAATTTGCAGTAAAAATAAATTTTTACTGATTACTGAAAAAAATTGCAGTAAAAATAAATTTTTACTGATTACTGAAAAAAATTGCAGTAAAAATAAATTTTTACTGATTACTGAAAAAAATTGCAGTAAAAATAAATTTTTACTGCTTACTGAATAAAATTGCAAAAATAAATTTTTACTGCAATATTTTCAGTAATCAGTAAAAATTTATATTTACTGCAATTTTTTTTAGTAATGCAGTAAAAATTAATTTTTACTGATTACTGAACAAAATTGCAAAAATAAATTTTTACTGCAATTTTTTCAGTAATCAGTAAAAATTTATTTTTACTGCAATTTTTTTCAGTAATCAGTAAAAATTTATTTTTACTGCAATTTTTTTAAGTAATCAGTAAAAATTTATTTTTACTGCAATTTTTTTCAGTAATCAGTAAAAATTTATTTTTACTGCAAATTTTTTCAGTAATCAGTAAAAATTTACTGGTAATGCAAATTAAATTTCATTATCAGTAAAAATTTATTTTTACTGCAATTTTTTTCAGTAATCAGTAAAAATTTACTGGTAATGCAAATTGAATTTCATTATCAGTAAAAATTTATTTGTACTGCAATTTTTTCCCAGTAATCAGTAAAAATTTATTTTTACTGCAATTTTTTTCAGTAATCAGTAAAATTTTACTGGTAATGCAAATTGAATTTCATTATCAGTAAAAATTTATTTTTACTGCAATTTTACTGGTACTGCAAAGTGCCCATCTATGATATCTGTATACATATTTTACTATGGTTATTTTTTATTCTGAAGTCACTTTTACTATTTGATATAAGAAATAAGTACCTAAATTTTTGAAAAGTCATGTTGTCTTAAAATGAATTGCTTATCACCTCACAAACCACAAATATTTTTGAAAACAATATTTTTATTTTATTTTGTTTATTTTTTATTATTTTATTTTTATAAGCATACTTTCGTTTTAGAAATTATTAAATGGAAACATACAAATAAAATTCACGATCGCAAATATAAGACGAAAACATGTGATTTGTGTAACAATTAACTTTATGTAAAACAATTTGTATGTTCCCAACTAGAACTGATGGTCCATATTTGGGTTGCAGCGACGTCGTAGCGTTTATTTTTGTGTCAACATTGACGTGATGTTATGTATTGGTTACGTTACAGAGATCACTATTTTTCGAAAGTGGTGCAACAAATGCCAACATTGTTTTAGTGAAAATTACTTTGAAGTTACTTATAACATTTTAGTATAAATGCATTACAGAGTTGCCAATTTTGTTTACAGCCATAATTATTATAAATAATTTTATAATTTTAATTTATATAAAATATAAGATTACAACATAATATTAGGTGTTTTGGATATTTTTTGGAGCTAAATGTAGATATAAATGTAAAAATAGCCAAAACCTCTTAAAATTTAAGCGCAATCTAAATTCAGAAAATTTTGTAATAATTTCATATATTAATAAAAAATGTTTTAAAAAGTTTTGTGAAGAAAGTATTGTACACAAATTTTAGTAATAGTTTTTAATGTAAGCAATCAATAAAACATAGTTGAAAAGCTAAACAATACAATATAAAAGCAATTTCATGTTTATTGTTAGGAAAATATAATAATAATTAGCCACCATTTTAAATAGAAAGAGCCTACACTTGGGTCGCAATTATCTAATCGTTACAAAATGATAACATCTTAAATTATTATTCCATAGTTGAGTGATGCATTTTTTAAAGGTAAAACTTGATAAATCGTTACAACATTCCGTGACCTAGTGGTAAAATAGTATTAAAAAGGAAAGTCACATTGAAGGCTTTATTTAGGAATTGGAATTTTTACAAATAGGAATTTTTACAAACTTTTCCCATAAAATATTATCCAAATCAGTATCTCTGTAACGTCGTCATGTAAAAAATGTGTATTAAGTAACCTGTGGTCGCCAAATTCTACTTGGGTTATTTATTTGTTATAGTTTTGAAACAAAGACAATAAATGCAAAAGTTTTAACTATCGATGTGTCTATTTATTTCTGCTTATTTAAATGCAAAAATTTCTGGTATTTCTAAACTTTTTAAAATTTCTTATGAACATGGGATTTTTCGTGGTATTTTTTAATACGTATGGGATTTTTGTGGGATTTTTAAATGCATATGGGATTTTTGGTGGTATTTTTAAAACGCGTGGTATTTTTGTGGTAATTTAAAATGATCGTGGGATTTTTTTTGGTGGTTTTTAATTGCTGTGGGAATTTTTTTGTTTACCTTTACCATGGGAATTTTGGTGGTATTTAATTTATGTGACTTTGGGAAAAAGGTAATTTTCGTGGGAATTGTTTCGAAATTTGGCTGGTAACCTTGATTGGAGCCAATTTAACATAAAATCGAACATATTGCTATCCTTCTCCAACGGAGTTTCCCATCTCTTTATCTCTGCCTAAAACTATCTTCAGTCGGCCAACTCCAAAGAAGTAAAATATAAGGAAACGGTGTTGCTAACACATACACTGTACGTGAACTGTCGCACCATTCGTAAATTGAGAAAGAGAGTGTTTTTTGACATTTCTGAGAATTCTGGCATCTGATTGAAAGACTCCTCAGCGAAATAATTGAAAATAATTTAATTTTAAGCATTTTTCACTACTTATAAAGCGACAAAATCAAAGAAAAAAACCACAACATTAAATGCAACATGAGTTGTGCGGTTAAAAACTGTAAAAGTTGCCGAAAACTTAAAAACAATGCACTTTCGTTCCATAGGTAAATATGTCCATACGGTTTGAATTCTTTTGACAAAAAAGTCTTTTTTAGTTTCTAACGATATTTTTTTAACTTATTTGTTTTAGAAATGTATATATTTCTAATTAAAAATGGTTTAAAAATGCAAATTAGACCCCGTTGATTTTGCGCCAGTTTGATTAAACCACATCTGTCAAAACACAAACACTGCTTCAGGGGCGCAGTCATTTTTCACAGTTGAATACATTTTTGGGGCGCTCTTGTTTTCAGCATAGTGAATCAGATTTTGTACCTTGTTTGTTAAATTTTTCTGATTTCTACACAACATCTAGGCAGAAACACCCAAAAAATAAGGATTTCAAAAACTAGTTTTTCAACATGGGTATTTTACAAAGCTTTATGGGTATTAAAACAAAGGTAATGCGCGTATCTATTCAACGGGGTGTCAAATATAAAATTCCATGCATAACTTTTAAAAATATATTTTTTTTTATAATTAGGAAAAACCTCGCGAATTTAAGTAAAAAAAGGGTTGTATCTTAAATGCATGTATTTTTATGTTTGATATCTTGTTAAATAGATACTTAAGTTTAGTTTTGTTGGAAAATTTAAAAAATCAGCTAGATTTTTAGTCCACTTTTTCCAACGTTGGATGCCTATAACTTCTAAGCCAATTGCGAGCGATCTGAAATTTTTTAAATAACTAGAGTTGTTGCTATTCTTGAAATGTTCCTAAAATTTTAATGCATAAGAACAAACTTTAACAGTTTGGGCCTTCTTTTACGATACAACCGAATACGGCCCTTTGTGATTGTTTCTGTATTTGTGTGAACCAGCACCAATATAAAAAATTCCACACTTTTCTGCTATTACACCACTTCCTTATATTTTATTTCTTTGGCCAACTCACTTTAAGTCGCATCAGCGTTGAATTGTTATAAACGAATACCGTGTTCCCTTGTTTTGATAAAAAAGTACGGAAAGAGTAATGCATAGTAATGTAAAAAAGAGCAGCGAAACAAACGCCAAAAATTGACTAGTTTTAGTCCAATTGGGCAACCATGTCTTTGATAAAAAATAAAAACCGAAAATATAGTTTTTGTTTGAGCAAAAAAATATTAATGCAAATGTAATTTTTATTTAAGATTTAAAAGATAAAATCAAATTACTATTTTTATATCTGTACAAAAACTTAAAAAGCATAACACAATGATTAATACTAAAGTTGTTTGATATTGCTTAATGATAATAGTCCCTGATACAAATACCTTACCAAAAAGTTGAAAAATAAGTGGAATAAAAGAAGCCAAAACGAGCAAATACGTACTCAGTCGCATTGGCGTCGGAAGCGGGGGAAAGGGGGGCAGTTGCCCCCCACTTTTTTAGCTAGATAAACAATTTAAAAAGAAAACTTCAAAAGTTATTCAAAATATCAGTTTTTTTTTACAACGATAATATTTTTGTATTATATATTTTCCTCTTCTTTCTCTCTTCTTCATAAGCACGCTTACGGATAACCATTTTCTTTCTTTGTGTTTGCAAAAAGATAGAACAAAATGTAGAGTTTCTACTGCAAACCCACCACTTCAGTTTAAAAGCACCCTTAAGTATGTAGCTTAATGCTTGTTAATTTTGCAACTCTGGTAAGAAAAAATTTGACATGTTCTTAGGGGCTTTCCATATTGGACGACATGTTGTACGATAAGTTAGATGGAAAACTAATGGGACTATTTGATTGAGTGTTCGAACGATCCAACTTGTAAAGCAACATCATTAATTGCAAGCTCTCAAGCAGAACACATCCGGCTAATAGCCAAGCAACTTTTAGATGCCCTAACAATTGAGCAGTAATTTTACATAGTTGTACAATATTGTACAATCGGCAGAAAAGAACTAAAAATTTCGACTATCGTTTTAGCTTACGCATGGTACTACATGTTGTACAATCTGCCATGTTGGTCCAATGTTTTGGACCATGCGAAAGCCCCTACTGTGAATTAGCTGATGAAAATCCACCTCGACGCTTTGAAGAAACATCAAATCCGGTTTCTTCAGTACAGTTGCCATTATATGATCGGCTACGAAAAGATTATTTCGAAATTTTAAATCTTCTCTCAAATGAGATAACGGCTAGATTCGATCAAACAGGTTGATATTTTACTTTTTTTTTATTTTTGCAAGTTTACACCAGCTTCACTCAACCGACTCACTTTGATTTAACATTTGGTGAGTCGGTTCAGTGAAGCTAGTGTAAACTGGCACTTTGTAAATCTTATTGTACATTTAAACAGATCTTGACACTCTGGAATCGTTGGAAAATATTGTAATCGAAGCCTTCAACGGAAAAGTGCCTTCTGAACAAAATCTAAAAACAAAACTATATCTTTATGCAGATGACTTTTTTGCAGATGAAATTGCTGAAGCAATTGCCTGGCCAAACACCTTGAAATTGTAGTGGCATTGTATCCCAATTTGCGAAAAATTCGGTTACTGTAAAAAAACTATTAAATGAAGTTGAAAAACTTATTGCTTTGCTTTTTACTGTGCCTGCATCAGCAGCTTCATATGAGTGTTCTTTTAGTGCACTAAGACGACTTAAAATGTATCTTCGAACTATGACACAGAAACGACTCACTCATGCGGCACTTATACACATTCACAAAGATAAAACGTAAGAATTGAATTCGATGGAGGTGGTGAAAGAGTTTGTTTCTTGCAAGGACAGAAAGAAACATTTTGGAATAATTTAAATTGATATAACTCTTTGTACCTTATTGCATTTAAACCATGTAAAGATATACCTAGTCTTGCTTTATAAAAGCAACCATTATTTCTTATATTTTCATATTACCATATGAATGATCCTTTAAAGAATGATCTCTAATATTGAAATTGGAAGAACTTTTAAAATAATGAAATTTTAATATTTTTTTATATATTTTTATATTTTTTTTATTTTAAACTAAAATAAAAAATTTGTTTATTCACATTCATGTTTCTTTGAAGAAATTTTGGTGAACTTTTTTTTGCACCACCATTTGTACTGCCCCCCCATTTGTACTGCCCCCCAGATGAAATTAGCTTCCGACGCGCTTGCTCAGTCGCCACAAATATTGCCTTTTTTGAAAACCTAATTAATACATTTTTGTAGCACTTTCTGAGATTAAAGTTTTTATCCAGAAATACCCAACATTTTTAATAAAAAAAAATTTAAATGACGATCCTTTTCTTCGATGAACTGTTTATAGAATAGAATTTAAACTTTTATTGGATAAGATAACCACACTGATGCGAGATAATTTAAACAGTTGCTTAGAAACATTAAAGCGTTTGCATGAACTGTAGAACCAATTCTAGTATCATTAACAATGTTACCAAAAAATTGTTTGTTGGATTCACTTCAATTGTAAACGGAGTTTAAAGTATTCTATGATCTATGCGAAGGCGTAGTAACTCTATCGGGTACAGCTAATGTTTCAGAATGCAATAAAAAATCCCTTCCTGCAGTTAACAAAATGTCTCGTTTGCTGTGCACAGCGCCTGTTGCTGTTGCCGGAAATGAGAGATTGTTCAACAAATTAAAATTAGTTAAAAATTATTTAAGAACCACGCAAAGTGACTCACGTCTTAATGACTTATTAATACTTTTATCGGAAAAGGACATAGTTGATCTCATTTACTTAAAGAAAATATTGCGCAGCAATGGTGTACCTTAAAAAAAAGAAGAATTAATATTTAAATGTTATACTTAAAAATTGTGTTTTTATTTTTTATTAATAATTTTATTTTTTTATAATTAATTTAAATACTTAAAAGAAAAAGAGTTAAAGTAATTGTAAAGCTCTGTTTGTTTTTTTGTTGCACAAATAAGCTATGATTTTTAAAACAAAAACGAAAATAAATTTTTAAATGCTGATTCGATAAAACTGAAATACTTTTATTTTATTTTCTTTGAAAGAGAAAACGATATGAAAACTGCTTTTAAGGGACCTTTCTCACTTGAAAAAAAATTTTGGATTTTTTGGTTTACATGAAAGTGTTACTATGTAAAATCTCTGAGGTTACCTACAATCATGTATTAACATTTAAAACTCCAATTTTTAGAGCGTTTGAAATGTTAAAAATGGGGTAATTTTTCAATTTTTGTTTTCAAATCTTATAGTTTCAAGAATTATCCTTTAGATGAACTAAAAGAATTTTCAGTCCTCTGCCACCGTTTTGGATTCGAAAAATTAGGTCCAAATTGTAGAAAGCTTTAAAGGGCAGATAAAAGGCCAAACCAAAAAAAAAAATTCTAAACATACTTAAGTACATACGGAAAGTTACAGTGTTGCCAGATGGGCGCTTCGAATATTGGCAGCCCTGTATATGTATTTTTTTTAACATATAAAAAAGTTTTGACAAAAAATAATTACAAGCAAAGTGGTGTTCTTAGCCGTTCAAATGAGAAATACCCCTTAAGATATATTGATATTGATCGAACGGATGAGTAACTTTAGTTAATTCAGCTATGTTGTATTTAAAAAAAAGTCGGGACTTAAGGGTATCCAGTCGGCCGAAATACCTTACTTTCCACCCAATCAAAATGGCCTCGGTACGCCCCTGCCTATACTTTTACCAAGAGGTAAGCAATTTGCCTTAGGAAAAAAATATATAATATAAGCATAAACTTAAAATGAAATCAGAGTTTAAACTTAAACTTTAACTTAAACGTACAGTTGAACCTTAGTTTTAAACGTAAACTTAAGCGATAGTTAAAACTAAAATAAACACCTCAACTTAAACTTCAAATATTTTCTACACAGGCTAATAATTTTCTAGACATGGTTACTAAAAGAAACCTTGCTTCTCTAGCATGTGGTCTCTAGCATGTGGTGACGGCGATCCAAGGGATCTGCAGCACATGTTATGTTCTGGTTGTTGGAGTTGTTGTTGTTGTTGTTTTTGTAAATTACACTCTTTGTGGTGAACGTTGGTTATTCTTTTTGTTACGCTTCAACGTGATTGGATCTTTGGCAATTTTTTTTGTTTACTTGCACCAACGATGGGCGCATGTTGAATGGTTGATGCCTGATGCAGCGATGGGCGCTGGGTAATAAAATTGGTGCTTAAACGAAGCCACTCACAGCCATTTAGCAATCGTCGATATGGCAGGCAGCAAGCATGGTAAGAGGTTGTAAAAAAAGCCAACAAGGCATAAGAACAGCAACAACTACAATAACAACATACCTTTAACCAACGTTTAAGCAATTATTTTAGCCGCTTTTTTTTTGCACTTCATCCTCAAATCGAGTCTTGCAGCACACATTACGAGTGCCAATGAGTAGTTGTTGCTTTGGTTTTGGTTCAGGTGGGGTGGCCTAAGGGAGTTGGTAGGAAAAATGGTTGCTTTTGTAAAATGGAGTTGGCTGCCATCTCGTCTGCGGTGGAGTTTAAACCTGCCATTTTTTTCACATTTTTTTTTCTCAGTTGGCAACACCCACTGGAGGCTGTTTTACAACCGATACTGATGACGATGCTGATGATCTTTGCTGTGGTTAGATGGTTAAAGCCGCGGTAACACTTGCTCCAGCGTTCATGTGGTGCTGCATGAGCGTTTTAAGGCTATCACGTTGTGTTATGTTTTTTATTAGCCTCGTTTGTAATTTGAAGCTCAAAATCATAAACGTTGCTTATTTATGAACCCATAATCATACTTAAATCCGATTAGTTACGAAAAATATGTGAGAAAGAACCGAATTGCGATCGCACTTTTTTCGCAGTTATTATTTGATTTAAGACTTGGTGCGGAGGACCAGTGTTGGATAACCAAAAAAATGTTTTGAGAACAAGTGTGGGAGCTCGTTAGGTACACTATGAAGACTGAGTGAAAAAAACACTACAATAAATGTTGTGAAATTTCACGACACTTATTGGCGATCTTATAAAAATATCACGCTAAGCAGCGGGTTTTTTCAATAATTTTTAAAATTCAGCGTTTTTTTTTAAATTCGTATATTTTCTCTGCTTTTTACACTATTACAGAGAGCTCTAAAATATGACGTGTTGCTACAGAGAGCTATTTTAGCGTGTTGTCGCTCAGAGAATCCTAAAGACGCTCCAGCAGCGATATTTTACGCTATTGGATTGGGTGTTACGCTCAGTGTTGCCAGATTTTGGGAGAGATCATTCCCTTTTTGTTCTTAATTTCAATAAAATTTCCCGTTTTTTAATTAACACTTTCCCGTTTTTCCCCTTTTCTAAAGTTTCTATTTTTTTTAATTTTTGGGAACATTTCACTTGTATCTGCAAATTTCATATTAAACCCTAAAACTATGCACTCTGAACTAACCAAAAAACCATTTAAAATGTAGTTGTTTTACTCCTCACTAGTAAGTAGAATAAAAGTATCCAAATATAAACTTATTTTCTATAGACAGACTTCTAAAAATAAATATAAAAATAAACTGGCCATTTCAGCCCTTGGAAGGACTTTGACCTAGCTTCTATTGATCAATTGTGTTGTGCGTGTTATTAAATGTTTGATCACAAATGACCGAGAACTGGACCTACGTGTTTTATGCCGACTCCGAACGGCTTATGTTCTCAAGAAGCTTTACATGGCAATTTTTACTCTCTGAGGTTTGCCATTGTCTGCAGAGAGGTGACGACCGAACAGAATAATTAATTCAATCGAAAAAACTTTCTGTCTGAGCTGGAATTGAACCCAGGCTACCGCGGTTCTTTAGCTTAGGAGCCACGCACTCTACCCACTAGGCTACGGCCGCCACTTCTAGACAGACTTCTAGTTGGTTTCAAAAGGACCATATATAAACTAGTCAATCTGTCATGTCGTAGGTAGAGCGTTCTGGTGATTTTGCGGCCATTTCATAGAGAAAATCACTAGTTATTTTCGAAGAAAATAGTTGACTATTCAACCACTGGTGGTTTGTTTTGAAAGTAGTTTGTAATGACCTTAAAGTTGGGTGAAAGTCCTGCAGGGTTAATCCACATAAATCAGAAGTTTTAGCAATTTGTTTGGTAATTGGTGTAATAAATTTAATTTTTTTTGTAAAATTTGCGAAGACTCAAGGACTTAGAAAATGTCTGTTACTAACCAACCTATGCTCGGAGTTCTAAAAATCTCAGAAAAACCTGATATTTAAAGAAAATACAATTAGCGCGACCTCTTCTCCAAAATCTGAAAAAAATCTCAAAAATACTTTACCCCATAAGCTATCAAACAAAGAGTGAGCAACTATGAAATTAAAAAATTAATCTTTTGGGACACCCTTATGCCTATGTTAAAGTAATATTTTCTGTAACCCAAAAAGTAATCGATTACACAATTTTTTTGCAATATTATATTCATTGCCGTTAGTATTTCTTAAACATTTGTCGCTCAACATTTAGCCATCCAAAAATTTACTGCTCTCGTCAAACTAGTTTATTGATTTAAATTAAGGGTATTCATGCAAATGGCCAATACCCTTATAAATGGTATGAACTGTATAAGTGATCAGCCTCAAAAATGAACTGTCAAATTTGTGTGGAAAAGCCCTTGCACAAACCTGTAGCTCGTTCCTGTAACTCGTAGCTATCGTAGTTACCGACTCATATTACCGATTTGACGTCACTCTGATGTCACTCTCACCTGCAATGTTTCTATACGTATCTGAATCGATTTCTGTTCGATTCGTTCGTTTCAAATCGATAAGCTATCACATGTTCCGATTTCATATTAATGGAACCTTTTAAAAAAGTGTTTCTGTACGTAAAGTGAATCGTTAACAATGTGTCACTTTTCTCACTGGCTTTGCAGCTAGTGAGAATTCTACCGATTTAACTAATGTCAGTAATGTTTTGTATTATTAAGTTACTTTCTAACTTACTATTTATTATAAGGTTACTATTATAAGGTTACTTTCATATAAGTCGAATTTTTTACGGATTAAAATATTTCATTGTTTTTAAAAAACGTTTTAATTTTAAAGGTAATGCAATTTATAAATAATGAATATTTACATAAAAGTTAAAAATTTTAGCAAAACAGTATATGTTTGAGCTAGGAAAAAGTACCCGGTTGCATATATTTGCAAAGTTTTTGCTGCACAGCAGAGAACTAACTGCACAAGCCTACTTGAAGTCTATTTCAAGCGCTTGCTTAAAATACAAGTTCAAGCTAGATTGAGCTTGATAATTTTGAATCAAGTATAGCTTGTAATTGAATATAAATAAGCCCACGACAGCTTGCAAGTATTCTAGCTTACAAGCGAACGGAACGAAGTTTCAAGTAAAGGAAAGCTTGATGCCTTCGGCAAAAAGCATAAATAGCTTGAAATTGAAGGCAAGTATCCAATTAAAGCAAGTATCCAAAAAATTCAATGAGCTTGCTTAGAGAGAGCTTAAGCGTAATAGGACTTTTAAATTCTGACAACGGATTCGGATTCAGCGACCCATTTTTGGTATACCATTTTTTTGCCAGCTCCAAATTCATAAAACTACAAAAAATTAAGGTGGCAACCCTATCCACCATCTTGAATTTTAAATTTCTGACTTTAGATTCGAAATCAGCAATTCCTGAACACTGATAAGTGACGTTTAAAACTTTAAAAAATACATATTATTAGGTGGTAATACTGTGGTAAAAATTTAGGTGGCAGCCCTAACCTCCATCTTAAATTTTAAAACTGTGACAATATATTCGAAATCAAATCCGTTGTCAGAATTTCAAATTTACAAGAATTCGCAAAAATAAAAAAATCAAGGTGGCAACTCTATCCGCCATCTTAAATTTTAAAGTTTCCAACCACGGAGTGCACAGAATCCTTAAAAGTCGTATTGCGCTTAAGCTCTCTCTAAAGAAGCTCATTGAATTTTTTGGATACTTGCTTTTACTTGCGTTTTAAGCTTTTCAACTTTCTGCCCGACAAAGTAAGCCGAAACAAGCCAAGACAACGAGCAAGCATGAATATAGCTTGTATCTGTTTGTTATTTTTGCAAGCTGGCTAACAGCCCTATTCTTGCAGCTTAACTAAGCTCACCACATTAACAAAATAGTTAATATTAACAATTTGTTAAGGTTTCGTATTCTGCTGCAAATTTAAAAGCTCTTTTCCTTACAATTTTGTTAATAACAGAAAGAGTCTTAACAACGAATGAAATGTATGTGCTTAGATAGAAAATTGTTGTGAAAATAATAAAAAAATACAAATTAAAATATAATATTGAGTTTAAATACATTAAACTGAAAAATGGAGGAATTTTTTACTTATTTTAAGTATTGATAATGAAATCTTTCAGTAGCCGTGGCAAATTTTTCAAGCGCTTGCAAAGTCACAAGCTGCACTCGAAGCATCTGTTTATATAGCGCATCTCTTCTTTCAATAGGCATATCGATTTTCACCATGCATGGTGAACTTTAAAAGCTTTTTAAGCTTTTATGTTGTTAATGATTTTTAAGAATACCAACATTTACATAACATAACAAGCAGCTTAACAAGAGCTCCTTAACTATTTCTTGTTAAGTTAACAACCAGAATAGGGCTGTAAAGCTTGCTTTTTCAAGATTGGATACATACTTGAATTCAAGTACTTGAAAAGGCTTGAACTTCAAGTAGGCTCGTGCAGTTTTCTGCTGCACAGCACTAAGTGTAAATTTATTTACATTCATAATCGTTGATTATTTCCGAAACAATTAATGCACATAATTATAACATAATTAATATTCTCATACTGCAAATATTCACTTTTTATTAATACAATATGTATTCGAGTAAACAGCTGCTTGTCATTTGATTCAATTTCGCAACTTTTCTTCTCGATTTGTGTTCTTTTTCATCACGGTCCGAGTTTTTATGTACAGAATTAACGTACAGATTTAAACGTACGGAAACATTAGTTTAGAAACATCAGGAAATCGATAGCTAAGGATCGATAACGGCTGACGTCTTACAAATCGGTAACTTGATTTTCAATTTAATTGAGCAAACCAGGTGGCAAACTTATATGATCAATCAGCTGTTTTCGTTTTTCGAAAGTAAATTAATTTCTTATCAGAAGCCGGCAACAAAGCAATGAGAGAGAGGTAAGAACTTGTGAATTGGAGCAAAAGTAACAAATATTTAATTGAAAATTACACAAGAAAAACTTATCGGCAACATATGCATCATATGAAAATATATTGCAGCTGACATATATGCTGCAAATGAACAATCGACTTTAAGGAATGTTCATATAACCTGCTGATAAAAATAACTAATTGCTCAAATTGTAAGATTGCCACTTTGCATGAATACCCTTATTGAGTTTCTTCATAAGCTAGCTACGAAAATATTTTGCCGTCTTGTCTGCAAATTGATTCCGTTCCCTAAAAAATTTTTCCATCCCTTAAATGTTGCCGCCCTAGACCCAGGCCTCGCAGGCCTAGGCCTAAGTCCAGTGCTGCTTGCCCCGAAGGGTGGCTACGTCCTTGCTACAAGTAAAAATTGAAACTTAAAAGAATCACACAAGAAAAACAGTAGGAAAATTCGATTCTTTTTAGATTTTTCTATCAGTTTGACAATAGGGGTGTTCACATTTCAAACAGCTCATCAAATTGTTTGTCAAATGCAATAGAATAACGTGAAATTTCCATGGAACTCCCAAGTTGTTCTATTGGATTTGACAAACGATTTGATGAGTATGAACTGCCCTAATTGTTAAATTTCATGACTTAATTTGTTTTTGAATAGTTTGCAGCGTGTCTATATAAATCCCATTTAATTCCGCGATAAGCCAGAGAGAAACAACTTTGAAATTTAATTCGAAAGAAGTGTAGTAGTTTCCCGATTTTTTCTTTGAGTTTGTCAATCGTTATGTAAAAAATTAGATTATTTTTATTACAAAATAACTTTGAGAGAAGCAAAATGAAAACTTATTCTAGGACATCAGTAGTTCGGTTCTGCAACTTTTCTCACCGTAGTTCTCACCAGATTATCACGTGCACTGTATCTGTAATAAAATGAGAAAAATCAGTGACTCGTTTCGCTTGTTTCAATTCCATTTTCAAAGGAACTCGATAGACGAAGTGTTTCTGTAAACTAAAGTTTGTGACTCGAATCGATTGCAGTTCTCACTATGTTCTAAATTGGTGAGAAAAATTTTTGCTTGCTTATACAAAAGTCATATTCAATGAAGTTTAAGAAATAAATGTATCCACGTTACAAATATTTCTACCGTGTACAACGTATCAACTTAAATTTTTTCATGGAGATTATAAATATATTATCACAATATTATATGTACTATATAAATGATTGAATACATAAACTGAAATATTTCATAAATTAAATTTATTCCATGATATCATTACATTAAGCAACCGCATTAAAATTATACTGGGATTGCAATTTGTGGAAAAGGTTTGTGTATTTAATATCAACATCACTACGTGTTAAAGTGTTTAAAATCAAAACAAGGAATTGTCAGCATAAATAATATAATGGTGTATTTTCGGCATTTTCATAAATAAAGCACTTATAATTTTTATATTTGGTTTTTATTTATTGTTTATAGAAGAACCTAATCAAATTTTACACAAAATTGTCTGGCACTTATTGTTATTTCATATATTTCCTTTCGCTTGTGTATCTTTTTCATCACGGATCACTATTTACTCGGTTATCAGTTACAGAAACACTGGTTTTTGCAAAAGTGAGTATTTTAGAATGAAACACTGTGACGTCAGAAAAAGTGACTATTTGTCGCAATTGTTATAGAACCGATTTAGAATCTAGCGAGAATGGAATTAAGTTCACTTTCCAAAGAAATAGTCACATAACTAGTTTGAAATGAAACTACTTCTCTCTTTTCTAGTGGGATAACGCAACTCTTAAATCTTGGTGTACCAACAGCTGAAATAGCAAAAAATGAAGAATTTGCGCACGATCGTCGTGTACATATATTAATTTATTATTTAACAATTTAATACAAAAAAAAAGGTAACCAAAATAAAAAATTGCATTCATTGTTCATTGCAGCAAATTGTAGGCGTTTCTAACAATATACTATAATGCCAGCTAGCGCGCGCTCAGAACATTGATGCTCATTGGAGCCACGACAAGCTTTTTAAAGCTAACAATATGCTATTTAAGAGCAGCTCGATCTTTATTATAGCTGCTGCTGCTGCTGCGTCGGTGAATGATGAGGCTGTTGGTGGATGTTTGGAGCCGGATGCAAAGGGCGCCAGGGGGCAGCCTACGTCAAAGTCATGCGCAGGCAATGGTTGAGGAACGCCAACTGATTGCGTTGCCGATATGAAAGTGAATGTGTATGGATGAGCCGGTTAAGGATCAATTTTATGGTCATCGTCGGCTTCAGGTGTTTATGATGTTGTAATTTGTATTTCAGTCTTGGTTGAAAGAGTGCGTTGTGGGCTGATTTGAAAGGGGGGCGGGGCTGAAGTGGTCTGTCTAACTGATTGAGAAAGATTGAAAATAAATTAGATAGCAATTGGCCCAAATTTACGTGAGTTACTAATATTTCGCATTAATATCAAAATTCATGAACTCTGAAATAAAAACAAGACTGTGACTGGCGGAACCGGAATTCACCACGTGTTGTGCAAGTGTATCAAGCCGCACATTCAGCACCGTGACAGGATGGTAGAAATAAGAAAGAAAATTCTGGCTGTTTTTGTTTGGTTAACAAGACAAAAAAAAAAGTGAGGAAACACTTTTTCCATACATAAATAACGGTCATAAATCGGCAATGGCTAAAAATTCAGTATTTATAGCCGAATGATAAAAATAAGATTTATTAACTTGTGCTGCCCCAGCTATAGTCGCTCCACTCATGGGGATGGATGATCACGCTTTTGCCTGCGACGCATTAGAGTGCAGAGTATGGCGCTCTGCTGGTGTGTCCTGACGTACATAGCTATTCGCTTTTCTACCGTATGCTATGCTTTCTCACTTGCAGATGGCGTTGATGGCCTTTTTCCTTTGTGGTTTGGCCTTTTTTTTCTTTATTTTCCATGGTTTTCTGTTTTGTTTCCACCATGAAACATATTCCTAAATAAAAAGTGACAAAAATTAAAAAAAAATAATCTTTGTCGAGAATTAGCGCATAGCTTTGCTACCCACACATCCAATAATTTTTTTGTCGCATTCATTCTCGGTTGATTTTGTAGAAATGCTGAATGTGTTTGGTTAATTCTTGTTAAATTTATAGCTCTTATTGCCACCCAATGTGGTAATGGCTCATTTTTTTGTGCAGCTACAGTGAAGTGTAGAAAAAAGTACAACTAGCAGGAAGTAGAAATATAGCTGTCGGTTATGAAATCTCAAATTAGCTAAAAGTGTTGTCATAAACAAAAGGAATTGTCCAAAACAAAAGGTGTTTTCAGAATTCGGCATCCGAAAACTGGTACAATCTCTTAGAAATGAATTAAATAATTAGTGGTATTCACCCCGAACTCGTTAATTTGTTAGTTGTTAGTTTTGTAAATTTGTTAACTGTGAGCACACTTTTTTGTTTAATATCGTTAGCCTGGTACAAGGACGTCCGCATGATTTGTTCTAAGGGGTGTAGCAAAGGCATAATGGAGTCTAGAATGCACATAAAGAAAATGTAACCTATATAATTCTATTTTCTGAGATTTTTGGTACTAATTTTATTATCATGATACGCTGGTTGACACACGCTTGTACATATAAGAAAATTATATATGTGTCAAAGATGGGGTAAAAATCTTTCTCGTATCATGCCCGAAACAGAAACCGAAACATGCCCGAATCATCGCCCTTTTTATAAGAACGGATGCAGCGTACCAGTGTGAGAGGAGTCTGAACGTGACCGATCCAGAGTTTAGCTCAATGTGGGTTAGGTTTAGGCTTCGCTCGCACTTGCTACATTTTTGTTTTATTTATAGAAGTCCGAAACTAGGGAGGGAGCCCACCTTTAACAAACTGAACTCTCTCTCTCTGATTCTATTACGCACATTTTGGGGCTGCTTCCTGACAGTGAGATCGTTGTAGCAGGCGATTTCAATGTCCACAACCCGGCTTGGTTACGTCACTCGGGCCCACTGACACCTGTTATTTACTTATTACTATTAAATACATGATGAACATATTATGATATGAAATAAAAAAAGCCATAAGTTACAAAAAATTCAAAATCGACTTTTTGGTTGATTATGATGCATCTAATAAAAAACAAAAATGTTTCGCAAAATTTTACACTTCTACAACTATGTCTAAATTAACAAAGTTCTCAAAGCCCTAAGTTTAAGTGAAACTTACAATTTAGAAAGATGTTTGATTTCATCTTAAAATTTTTTAGCTTAAACTTACGGCTTTTTTGATTTAATATTAGGAAATATATTTAAAAATTTTATTGCCTAGGGGGGACAAGCGCCCTCCTCCCTCCTGCGGACGCCCATGGCCGATCATATAATTTAGTTTTGCTACTTTTTTGGCATTATTTTTCTTTTAAAAGGCAGAAAGCACAAGTTTTTTAACATAATTATTTGTTTTGGTAACAAGCCCACCAACGAAATGAAGCATTGGCGATTTTAAGCTTGACAGATGTATGTGAAAATATGAAGCATTACAAACGGTCGCTCACTTCAACTTGTCGAAAATTTTCTATTTCTGAAATTTCAGCAATGAAATGAATACCCCTATTGTGTGCCTTATATTTCATAACATTAAGTAAAACAAAAAATGCTACTTAAAACTCAAAATTTTATCCATTAATCTTAAGTAAACGCAACCATCAATTTAATTGTGGTTTCTTGTTGAGTACTAATTCGATTAAATCCTGTTAACAGCCTTCATCCATGAGATGTGCGCTGTTTCAATGTTATTTATTTTATCAGTAGAAACATTTTTTAAGGTCTATTTGCTGTTGTTGTTGTTGTTGTTCAGTAGAGTTGTGATTTTCATACATAGATATCGAATTACAGTCATCTTCAACTCTAACCACCCTCTGAGTACTACAGAAAACGCTTTTTAATGCTGCTGTTTGGTTTTTTAAGTAGTTCGTTTATTTTTTAACAGGACACGTGCCTTGGATCACACTAGGCAATACTCTGAAACACTGCGACATTGACATATCCGGCTGCTGTCATGGACCACACGCAAAACAATTGTGAGACACATGCCACGATGGCTCGGTAACGTGCTGGGGAAATTAGCACATCACGTGTTGGGCGGTAAAGTGGCAAAGTATTCCGGATTTAACAACACACAAACCTTTATGTAGTTAACATTATAAGCAATGTATTGTTTGTTAAATTCTTTTACTATAAATTATTAGCGATTTTTTAATGTAATTTTGATATTTTTCTTAAATAATTTGTGATATTTATTTACACATTAACATGATTTTATTAAACTTACAAACGCTAAATTTTTCATTATTTACAAAAAAATTTTTGCATCAGGCCCGCGTTTTGATTAAAAAAATGTATTGATATTAAAATGATATTTAACCTTTAACTGCGGAGGTGTGGTAAATTTTACCCTCTACATATTTTTGTGGTCTTTAAAAAATGGTTAGTGAAATTAAGAGCCAGTTTTGGTAAGTTTAAAAAAAAAACAAATTAAAATTCGTATTTATTTTAAATAAAAATATTTAAACCTCTTTTTATTAGAACTTTTTAAAAAAATAAAAGTGGGGTAAAATGTACCACCTAACAAACTATGTACCACAAACTATGTCAAAAAATGCACCTCCATAGTCATTGGCGTCGGAAGCGGGGGGACATGGGGGGCAGTTGCCCCCCACTTTTTTAGCTAGATAAACAATTTAAAAAGAAAACTTCAAAAGTTATTAAAAATGTCAGTTTTTTTTTACAACGATAATATTTTTGTATTAGATATTTTCCTCTTCTTTCTCTCTTCTTCATAAGCATGCTTGCGGATAACCATTTTCTTTCTCTGTGTTTGCAAAAAGATAGAGCAAAATGTAGAGTTTTTACTGCAAACCCACCACTTCAATTTAAAAGCACCCTTAAGTATGTAGCTTAATACTGTAGTATTGTAATCGAAGCCTTCAACGGAAAAGTGCCTTCTGAACAAAATCTAAAAACAAAACTAGATCTTTATGCAGATTACTTTGATGTGAGCGACCTCCACGCGCAACTTAAATTGCTGAAGCAATTGCCTGGCCAAACACCTTCAAATTGTAGTGGCATTGTATCCCAATTTGAAAAAAATTCGGATACTGTAAAAAAACTATTAAATGAAGTTGAAAAACTTATTGCTTTGCTTTTGACTGTGCCTGCATCAGCAGCTTCATCTGAGCGTTTTTTAGTGCACTAAGACGACTTAAAACGTATCTTCGAGCAACTATGACACAGAAACGACTCACTCATGCGGCACTTATACACATTCACAAAGATAAAACCGAAGAATTGAATTCGATGGAGGTGGTGAAAGAGTTTGTTTTTCGCAAGGACAGAAAGAAACATTTTGGAATAATTTAAATTGATATAACTTTTTGTACCTTATTGCATATAAACCATGTAAAGATATACCTAGTCTTGCTTTATAAAAGCAACCATTATTTCTTATATTTTCATATTACCATATGAAAGATCCTTTAAAGAATGATCTCTTATATTGAAATTGGAAGAACTTTTAAAAATAATGAAATTTTAATATTTTTTATGTATTCTTATATATTTTTTATTTTAAACTAAAATAAAAAATTTGTGTATTCACATTCATGTTTCTTTGAAGAAATTTTGGTGAACTTTTTATGCACCACCATTTGTATTGCCCCCCCCCCCATTTGTACTGCCCCCTCCCCATTTGTACTGCCCCCCAGATGAAATTCGCTTCCGACGCGCTTGTGAAGATGGTATAAATATAAAATTTGTAAAGATTATTTTACCACACATTCTTAGCTCTCTAACTCACATTATAAATTATTGTTTTACTACATCGTCTTTTCCACCAGTGGCAAAAAAAAATACAGCTTGTGAACCGAAGGATTTCAGGCCTCTAAGCATCCTGTCTTCATTATCCAAAGTAAGTGAATCTATCATGGCTAACCAAATATCATCATTCTTAAGTGAAAATAATCTTTTGTTTCCATTTCAATCTGGTTTTCGCGCAGGTCACAGTTGGTCTACTGCTACGGTTAAAGTAATGGATGATATAAAGTCTTATTATGATGATGATAGACTAACTCTATTGTGTCTGCTTTATTTTTCAAAAGCATTTGACACTGTAAGTCATGAACTCCTTTGTCAAAAATTAAAATATTTCTTTGGTTTCTGCGACAGTGCCACTCATTTGTTAAGTAGCTATTTGACAAATAGAGTACAAAGAGTAAAGGTCGGTACTAATTTTTCATACTATGAAGCTGTTTGCTGTGGTGTGCCTCAGGGATCGGTTCTTGGCCCGCTGCTCTTCTCCATGTTCGTGAATGACATTTTTCACTGCTGCACATATTCGTCCATGCATGCTTATGCTGATGACGTTCAGATTTACTTGTCTGGTAGAACAAACCTCATGGAAGATTTAGTATGTAAACTGAATGAAGATCTTGTCAGTATAAACCAATGGGCTATGAAAAATAGTCTTCACCTTAATGTACTTAAGTCGTATGTGTTGCCTGTCTCTAAAGAAAAAATAAGCCCTGACTCCATTCCAGACGTTATATTGGGTGATTAAATCATAAAAATAGTTAATAGTGTTGTAAGTCTTGGATTTAATATCAGTGCTTCCCTTACTTGCACAGATCATATCAACAGTGTAGTCCGCAAAATCTATTACATCTTGCGTAACATTAGGATGTCGGCTGAGTATACACCTATTGATCTGAGACGTAAACTTGTAATTCAGCTCGTTGTCCCCGTCATAACATATTCTAAACTTGTATACAGCAAGTTAGATTAGCGGTGTCAACTTAAATTGCAGATCGCGTTTAATCATGCCACACGCTATGTCTACGGCTTGCGTAAATTTGATCATTTAGCTCAATTAAAAAACTGTATACATGGATGCGATATCATAACCCTCCAGGAAAAATCGGAAGGCTTCCATCTAAAAGTGATAAAGAAACATTCCCCACCGTTTCTTTTGATAGCTTAAGGGTAGTTTTGTATTTATATTGTTTCCCCACCGCATCTTTTGGAAGCTTAAGGGTAGCTTTGTATTTATATTATTTCCAAACCACTTCTTTAAGAATGCATGTGGAAACTTTTATTTTTTGTCAAGCAATGACAATAGAAAATATTAATATCATTGTTTTCTAGCCGCTTATTGTAGAATTCGATAGTCTAGTGGTAGCGCGCTCGACTGTCGCTCAGGGGTCCCGGGTTTGAATCCTGGCCGAATCCATTTTCATAACAAGGGAGAGGAATGTTTCCACATGACTTTTTAACACAGCGGGGAGGAATGTTTCCCTCTAATGACATGCTATGTTAAAAAAGCAATGGAGTGTGCAACAAAAGGGGATGCTTCCTACATTCCATGGAATGTTTCCTGGTAACATCCGGGAATGCTCACATTTCCTGGTGGGAAGCTACTCTAATGCCAGGAATTGCATATTTTTACACAAACTCATACACCACAAAACTCCTTTCTACTTATTTGAAAAACTGCAATTTAGTCGGTCAATTTGAAGCCAAGTGCTAATTATACCTAGTTTTAACTTTCTAAACTCCACAAGACTATTCTTTATTAATGCCGCTAGATTATGGAATTCATTGCCTAGTAGCTTAAAATCCATAGCGTCAAAAACATCCTTCAAACATGCTATTTTGAAGCACTTTTCAGCACATAATACTTAACAAAATATCAGATCTTTAGCTCTATATGACTTTCTCTCTCTCTCTCTCTCTTGTTTGCTCTTTCTTAATTTAAGTTTTATCTGTCTTATGAATTTACATTTGGTTAACATACAAATTTTTTGATAACACTTTTAATTGTATAACAATAAATTTAAATTACCTTAGATTTAAGTTTAAATGTTTTATAATAAGTTGAATTCAAATTATGTCTTTTAGCTCTGTACTATAAAAGAACCTAGTTCTTAATGTTCTAATATAAATAAATAATAATAATAATAATACTTCTTTTCATCACTGATTCTGCACCGTACATGGTAAAAGCTTCAAGAGCAATTAAAGTTTTTTACCCAAAAATAACTCATGTGACGTGTTTGGCACATGCATTGCATAGGGTTTGTGAGGAAATTCGCAGGTGTTTCCCAAATGTTGACCGACTCGTAGCAAGCAGCAAAAAATCTTTTCTGAAAGCACCCTCACGTTTGGAAATTTTAAGAGAGATAGAACCAGAACTACCTTTGCTGCTACAACCAGTCACTACGCGATGGGGAACTTGGCCACACGCAGCAGATTATTATGCAGAAAACTATAAAAAATAGAACGTATTGCCAATTTGTTGGATGCAGAAGATTCACAGTCTGTGAAAATTATTCAAGAATTATTCAACGAACAAAATATTGCATTTGAAGTTAAGTTATATAAAATCGAACTTTTATAGCTTAACTGAGGGCTTCAAGCATATAGTTTAAGAGTCTGGTAAATCAAATAAAAACAGTCCAAGAAGCATAGAAGCTATTGATAAATTTGTCTGTGTTACTATAAGAGAAAAGTTTGATAATATTTTAAGAAAAAAATCATCGTTTTAATATCTTAAAAAAATTGCAAGTTAATTTACTGACAAAAACTCAAAAAACCGGTACCTATTGAAGCGTACTCAATTTCAGAAATGGTTGCTTTTAAATATGCACCAATAACTTCAGTTGAGGTTGAGTTTTTCAATATGCAATGCTGCTTATCGTGCAAATAGGAATAGTTTTTTTTATTCGAAAACTTATTACAAATGCTTATTGTACAATATTGTAACAGCAACATAAGCAAATAATTTGGTTAAATAATAATTTAATTTTTAAAAATGAATTGTTTTTATTACTGTTATAATTTAATTATTTTTTCTGTTTTTATGTATGCTCTTTTACTGTGAAGTAAGAAAAATAAAAGGTTCTTTTAGAGAATATTTTGTTATTTTTAAGCACTTTAAGCGCATGTTTTAAAAACAAGGGTGTCCCAACAAGAACGCAATTTTTAAATTTAGAGCCATTCGAAGTGTCATTGTTTGACATTTGAACAATTGTTATTGTTTGCTAGTAGAAGGTACGAGGTTAGTAAAAATGGAGCGCTACACGAATGAACAACGCATTCTCATTGTGAAATTGTTTTACCAGAATGGTGAAAGTTTTGCGGCTACAGTTCGCAAATTGCGATCAATTTGGGGTCACAATAATGCTCCAAAAGAGTCAACTGTAAAGAGATTAATGGATAAATTTGCCGAAACTGGGTCTGTTAGTGATGTAAAGACAACAACGCGCCTTCGACCAGGTCGATCGATGGAAAATGTCGCAGCTGTACGTGATGATGTCGCTCAAACTCCATCCACCTTGTAACGAACCCTTTTTCGTCCGTTACTAGTTTGCTGAGGTAAGCTCAGTGAGTAAACCAAGGGTTCTTACAAAACAATTTATATTCTAACGATTCCAATATTTAAATGAGAAAGCCGGTGTTTTAAGTTTTCAACTGTAATAAAATCTGGTTTTATTGTTATTTTTCATTAGTATTTTCTTATATTAGTTCAATAATTATTTACTTAATTATACTGTAACATATATATATTTATGTTATATATATATATATTATAACTTAATATAGATCTTATATTTAATAGCTTCTGACTTCTATACTGAACGGTGGGTACACGTTCCTATGACTTCTATGCTCAACGGTGGGTACACGTTCCTATGATTTCTATGCTGAACGGTGGGTACACGTTCCTATGACTTCTATGCTGAACGGTGGGTACACGTTCCTATGACTTCTATGCTCAACGGTGGGTACACGTTCCTATGATTTCTATGCTGAACGGTGGAGACACGTTCCTATGACTTCTATGCTGAACGGTGGGTACACGTTCCTATGATTTCTATGCTGAACGGTGGAGACACGTTCCTATGACTTCTATGCTGAACGGTGGGTACGCGTTCCTACGACTTCTATGCTGAACGGTGGGTACACGTTCCTATGACTTTTATGCTGAACGGTGGGTACACGTTCCTATGACTTTTATGCTGAACGGTGGGTACACGTTCCTATGACTTCTATGCTGAACGGTGGGTACACGTTCCTATGACTTCTATGCTGAACGGTGGGTACACGTTCCTATGATTTCTATGCTGAACGGTGGAGACACGTTCCTATGTCTTCTATGCTGAACGGTGGAGACACGTTCCTATACCTTCTAACTGAACGGTGGGAACACGTTCCTATAACTACTAGCTGAACGGTGGAAACACGTTCCTATGACTTCTAACTACGTTTGAAAGGTGGAAACACTTTCGCTAGCTAGTCTCGACATGTGCACGCAGCCGCGCTTGCACCCAGACTGATTTTGGTATGCCAGCGAGTTGCCTTATATATGTTCTCGCTGTGTTCTGTTTCGCCGTTCATGTGTTTTGTTTTCCTTGCCTGTGTGTGTGTGACTGTGAACATGCCTTTGCATGTTTGTATGTGTGTATTTATTATTTATTTACTTATTTATTATTACTACAATGTATTTATAATAATTTGTTATATTTTATACATTTTATGTATATAATATTTTAATATTTACATGATATATTAAATTTAGTTAAACTTATTAAACATATACAATTCATTTACATTTCATTTATCATTACATATCATTATACATATCATTTGGGGGGCACAAATTGTACAACAATTTGTGTCCTCACAACCTCAATTCGACACCGAGCTCAGCAAATTGGTGTCTCCAAATCCACTATGCAGCGAACGAAAGATTTGCATCTTCATGCATACAAAGTTCAATTCACTCAGAACCTGAAGCCAACTGACCAATGGACAGCGAAGGGAGTTCGTTAAGTGGGTATTGGAGAGACAACATGAAAATGCTGATTTTGCCGCTAAAATCATCTTCAGTGACGAGGCCCATTTCCATCTTGATGGCTTCGTCACTAGGCAGAATTGTCTCATTTGGGGTGAGAAAAATCCTCGAGTGATTCACGAGAAGCAAATGCATCCTCAACGTGTCACTGTGTGGTGTGATTTTTGGGCTGGAGGAATCATTGGACCTTTTTTTTATGAAAATGAGGCAGGTCAAGCGCAAACAATCAATGGTGTTCGGTATCGTGAAATGATAACCAGTTTTTTCTTGCCTAGAATTGAAGAAATGAATGTGGAGGGCATGTGGTTCCAACAAGATGGCGCCACATGTCATACAGCCAGAGAAACAATTCAATTGCTGCATCAGTCATTTCCCGGTCGTGTTATTTCGCGTTTTGGAGATCAGAATTGGCCGCCTAGATCGTGCGATTTAACACCATTAGATTTTTTTCTTTGAGGTTTTTTGAAGTCGATGGCTTACGCGAATAAGCCGACGACGACTCAAGCCTTAAAAGAGGAAATTGGACGCTGCATTAATGAAATACCGCAGCATTTATGCAAAATGGTCATTGAAAATTTCATTAAAAGATCGCGTGTATGCCAGCAAAGCCGCGGCGGCCATCTGCACGATATATTGTTCCATACATAACTTCATTCTGTCTACTTTACGATATAATAAAGTTTCACGATTTTTTTTTAAATATCTGTGTTTTATTTAAAATTTAAAAATTGCACTCTTGTTGGGACACCCTTTATAGCTACGCCTTCTTTTCAGAAATCATTAAAATTCCTGAGTTTTGCATGTTTTTATTATGAAACTTGGTTTGTATGTACTATGAGACTAAGTGGTGATCACTAAGTACATAAATGATGCCGCGCCTACTTTTACCACTATTCTATATATATAAAATCGTTCGTGCGGTATCTCTTAAGATCCCAGGAACTGTAACACCTAAGGCCACCTAATTACAATATCTTTTATTAAGAGTAATATCTAGGTTAATAAAAAAAGTGCCACACCCCCATTTTACCGCCCACAAATAAAAAATGCTATATTTCAGACGGTTTGGGTCGTATTAGACTAAAATTTAGTTATTTGGTTACTGGCTGCAACTTAACTAAAAACGGGCGTGGCAGAACTATGTTTACGCCGCACTTTCAGAGGATAAGCGTTCAGCGAAGCGAAGTGAGCCAGGTATAAGCTAAATTGAGCTGCAATTTTGGCAGTCGGATTTTTTCGAGTACGAGATTTTTTAAAGAAAACATTTTTGTCACACCCCCTTTTACCGCCCTTAAATCAATACAAATGCTATATTTCGATCGGCTTTGGTGGTATTAGACAAAAGTTTGGTAATTTTGTTGATATGGCTACTTTCGGAAACAACCTAAAATAGGCGTGGTTATACCAGCTCAGATATATAAAATTTCTTTTCGATTGGCATGAAAATTCTTATATGGCAGTAAGGCGGTCTGTGGAAGGACAACCTCTGCCCGGGTTACGAGTTAATTATAAAATGCTACGAAGTTTACGTTAATAATTACTCGTATATATAATAACTTTTTTGTCGACAATTAATGGCCTAAATTTGGTCAAATTAATGGCTAAAAAAAATTTGGTAGCAACCCTCTTCCGGCTGTAAAAATCTCTCATCAGCTATTGATTTTAAAACTGTGACATTATATTCAAAATCAAATCCGTTGTCAGAATTGCAAAATTAAAAGAATTCGCAAAAAACAAAAAAATCTAGGTGGCAACTCTATTCGCCATCTTGAATTTTAAATTCAGATATCAGATCCGAAATCATCTTCCCCTAAAACTTTCAACAACGGAGTCCACAGAACCCTTAAAAGTCATAATACGCTTAAGCTTTTCCTACACAAACTCATTAAATTTTTTGGATGCTTGCTTTAATTGGATACTTGCCTTCAATTTCAAGCTTTTCAAGCTTTTTGCCGAAGGCATCAAGCATTCCTTTACTTGAAACTTCGTGCCGTTCGCTTGTAAGCTAGCATACTTGCAATTTGCAAGCTGTCGTGGGCTTATTTATATTCAATTACAAGCTATACTTGATTTAAAATTATCAAGCTTAAGCTAGCTCAATTATCTAAAATAAAACCTGGGGCATTTGCTTGAGCTTGTATTTTAAGCAAGTTCTTGAAATAGACTTCAAGGAGGCTTGTGCAGTTCTCTGATTTATACCACAACCATATTGTGCGGCGAAGTGTACGCCAAGCAAACGGACATCGTGTAATATGGGTATAAATAAAACGAGGAGATCAAACAAACATGTAGCAGTGCCTAAAACTGTTCAACAAAGTACCCAATTGCAATTTCGGATGCTCGCAATTATCAAAAGCGGAGCCTGAAAATAACTTTTAAAAATTTAATTTTGTAGGTTAAGTCCAACTGTTAACTTTTCTATTTTATTAAAAAAGTTAAAAATGACTTTTAACTTTTATTTATAGACTTTTAAAAAATTTTTATAAAATAAAAGTCTCAAAAGACTCTGAAAATTAACGTTTTTAAATAAAATTTTTCAAAGACTTAAAATTATTTTTATAAGTTTGGTTAACATAACATGAATTTAAATGCGAGCTTTAGATCAAGTAAGTTTTTAAGAAGGCAACAACAACAACTACAACTCTATACAGAGTCAATCACTTAGCTGACTAGACAGTCTGTTTTTTTTAAGATCAAAGAACCAAGGCATGCGCCTTATACAAACAAGGTTTGGTCTTTCACCTGAAAGGAAAGAAATAGATTTATCTAAAAGCATTGATTGGAACCGTACGTGAATTATTGATTAGGCGAAAAAAACGTGAAAGACAATTTTAATGGCTTTTAACCGAGGCTAGTGTTATACCTTAACCTCGGCAAGCATTTTTAGCTCGAGCCCGGTTTCGAACCAGGGACTTGGGTTGATAGTCTAGCGCACTATTCACTAGACTACAGAGGACGACAAAAAATTTGTCGCTGATGACATTGTAATGCAGAACTGTAAGCGGTATGTGTAAAAATCCGATTTGAGTTGTTAAGATGCATCTGTTCTTTTCATTGTTAAGACAACAGTTTGAATTTATTTGTCTGTGCTGCTTCATCGTGCTTTCAAAGAGGATATTTATGCCCTGTTTAGGTAAAACAAACGATGCGTCTATTTCACGAACGCATCGTCCAACAGGCTGCAATCAGCTGTTTTGGATCCATGTATGAAGAATGTCAGACACAAACGAACACAGCAGACTCAGTAACGAATGAAGACGTAATATCAGTGTAAAGTTGCGTCTTTGTAAGTAAAAAATACGAACGAGGCGTCACAATTTGATGAGAGCAATATTATTCTCGTTCTGAAAATGAAAGTTGCTGCTTACAGTTTTTGGAGCAAGAACAAAGAAGTGCACACAATCTATTTAAAAACAAAAACTATCACAATCAATTTAAGAACAGTTTAATTTCTACCAAAAGTCAACTATTCAATAACCAAAACAGCTGATACAAAAAGTATTGCCACCTATTAAAAAAATGCTTGTAATAAGTATACAATTTTTAAGATTTTTGTCAGTTATACGCTTAATGCTAAACTTTTACAATCTGGTAATAATGTTTTTGACAAGTACTGACGTTGAGAGTATTTCAAAAACGTAAGCAACGTAATGCTGGACGACGAAGTTTCTGAAAATAATTATTCTTGAAAATAATTATTCCTTATTCTTCAACCAGAACTTATGCCCTGTTTAGGTAAAACGAAGCCTTCGTGACAAGCTTCGTTCGTTTTCCGACGTGATCGTCCTTAATTGGGTCTTTGTAATTTTTTCTTGCGTCGTCGTCCAATATTACGTTGCTTACGTTTTTGAAATACTCCAACGTCAGTACTTGTCAAAAACATTATTGCCATACTGTAAAAGTTCAGCATTTAGCGTAAAACTGACAAAAATCTTGAAAATTGTATACATATTACTAGCATTTTTTAATAGGTGGCAATACTTTTTGCATCAGCTGTTTTGGTTATTGAATTGTTGACTTCTGGTAGAAACGAAACTATTTTTTAATTGATTGTGATAGCTTCTGTTCTTAAATAGATTAAGTGCACTTCCTTGAGGAGGACCGTGGACGTTTACTTTAGCAGATGGGCGTTCCATTTTTCATCTGCTTTTGCTTAACTAGCTCCAAATCTGTTAGTAGCATCTTCCATTTTCAGAACGATAATAATTTTGCTCTCGTCAAATTGTGACGTCTCGTTCGGGTTTTTTTGCTTACAAAGACCCAACTTTATACTGAGGTTACGTCTTCGTTTGTTACTGAGTCAGCTGTGTTCGTTTGTGTCTGACATTCTTCATACATGGATCCAAAACAGCTGATTGCCGCCTGTTGGACGATGCGTTCGTGAAATAGACGCATCGTTTGTTTTACCTAAACAGGGCATAAGTTTTATGTAAAAAAATAACTAAGATTTTATTAACTCCTTTTATTAGTAATAATTTTTTGATTTTCGTTAATTTTTTTTACTTTCCTATCTTGTGAGTCATAAGCAGCATACCTACTCCCATCATAACTTACTGCACAAGGCACATGTCATCAGTGTTTAAGTAGTCCGAACATGTCCGAACAAATGTAATATAGAATTGTGAATAGGCTTTGAAGGCCTTTCAGCTACCTTGTATTTAAGAAATAATTAGTTATGTGCTAATCTACCACTGGGTGAAAATTTAAGTTGTGAAACAGGCCCGTGATATTCCCGCTTGTAAAAATTTGTCGGTGATGAAATTGTAATGCAGAGCTGTAAATGGAAACAAAATCATGTTTGTGCTCATTTCTTAATTGTGCTAACATTATTTTCTTTTCATTGTTCAAACAACAGTTTGACTGTATTCGTCTGTTTAGCAATATCGTATTTTCTAACAGTAAGTTTTGCAGTGAAGTGTGTTTGTGAAACTTATAATGATAATTAATGATAATTAATTGTGATCTATTCTTTAAAATTTTATATGATTTTAATTGTGAGCTATTTAGATCAAGTAAGTTTGGAGAAAGTAACAACCACAACCGCAACAACAACTCTGTATAGAGTCAATTGATTGAAAATTGTTAATTAAAAGTGTTACTTAGATTAAAAATATACTTTTTGATCCTGAGCCTGATAAACCTAAATCCAATATTTTCAAAATGTTTTCGAAATTTTGTCGATTTCTCAAATTTTGATTCATTTATTTTATACCTCTAAAGGGTATAAAGGGTCTAAACGGCCCGTTAGGCAAAATATATAATGTTAGGAATTCTATAAGTTCGAAGTATTTTTTTTTAATAAATGGACTTCTCTATATTAAAAAATGTAATTATACATATAATTTCTAACAATATTTAGTTGAGCATTCCAATCTTAGCTTTAATAAAATGCAAAATCATTAAAACTTCTGTTTTTGAAATGTTTTTGTTTTGAAAATGGTGAACTTTTGATATTTTTCAAAGTATGTACCTTCATAATTTCTTAAAATGTTTTGAAAAGTTGTTAATATTCTTATTTGTATAAATTTTTTTTGATATATCTTTCTTTGGGGTTTGATCCCCAACTTCCTCCCCTTTCTCCTGGCAATGGATCTTGTTCACATTCTCTAATGATTTGAAATCGCTTTGGTTTTCACTACGTTTCTGTTTAGTTTGAAATAAATAAACCTGGATAAATCGTATTAAAAATCGTGAAACGCACCTGTCTTCCAACACTTCATAAATACCAGATATACACGCACACACACACATACACACACAAGTCCCATTATTTTCTGATTTTTTTATTAAATGGATCTTCTTTGCTGCAATTTTAAATGCAATTAAAATTAAATGAAGGTATTTACACCTTAATATAGAATTTTAATGTTCACGCACACACACACAAACACAAACACATATACAGGCATATCACAACTCACACACATACTTATTTGTGTGACCACTAGACAGTAATTAGTGCGTTACGATAACGCGTTGATATCTCTTTGCATGGCATCCAAAAGAAAAAAAACGGTTGGTTCACGAATTAATCCCTAGGACAAAATTAAATTTGAACAACAGCAACAACAAAAAGAACTAACTTTAAACCATTTTTATGGACTATTTTTGTGGTGCTGCTTAAATTGGTGCTGTGTTAACTATAAACAAGTTGCACCAATGACTATGAATCGAAGTTTGTTAAAGCAAAATACTTAATAAAACCACGATCAATTTTGGTGTGTGTGTTGGTGCGTATCAGCGTGAATGCATGTGCTTTTGGAAAAAATATTCATAAAATAGTAGTAATAATAATAAAAGTCATGAAAACAGATACATGAGTATAACTTTGTGGTAATGGGCCGATTATAACCATGATTTTTTTTCTCTCTCGCATCCAGGCACCTGGCGCCCCTCTGCATCTTATAATAAATTTTTAACGATTTGATAAAGAACATTAAGATGCGATTTAATGACTATTTGCTTCGTAAGTTAACGTTTAGAGGGAGTGATGATAAAATATTTGTTCTCAAAATTTTCTTTACTTACTATTAAAGAAAGAAAAAAATGAGTCTAGCTGGATTATTATCATTGCGTCTTAATTGCTTTTTGATTAGTAACAAGTATGTTATTTTTTTTGTGGACTTATTAAAACTGCACTTGGAAAAGTATACACTGTCAGAGCAAAGACTTTTCCCTGTTTAAAATAGGCTGACTCCCAAACGTCTGTAAGCAAATTCAAATCGGTGTTTTAATATGCTACTTTGCAACACTGCAAATTAAATACATTAGGGCTATTCCCGATTTCGGGCAAATAGCGTGGCATCGTGGCATATGATGGCAAATATTTTCAACACAATAACAAAATGTACAGATTTGCATTTGCCCGACTGTGTCAAATTTGCAACACTAAAACCGCATTGCATACAGTCGAGCATGGGCAAAACATATTTGCCAATCAATCAGCTGTCACATTTTAACTAAACGCCGCTAATAAAACAAAATTAACAGACTCTGATATGGAACTCACTTTGATAAATAATACACTTTGATAAATAATAATGAAAAACACCACAAATACTGTTCGTTTGTGGGCGGGTCGATTTAGCAATCGATATTATGCCATCGATTTTTCGATAGCTTTTGGCATGAGGAAAAAAGTTCCACTACGACATATCCAAAAAATCATTTTCGAAGCGCCCAAATTTCAATTGTTTGAGTTTTTCTCAACTTTTATTTTTAAGGTTTTTTTTTAGTAGGTAATAAAAAAAATCGGATGATTTAATTTTTTTTTAAATATTACCTTTCCAAGGTGAAATTGTACGCCTAAAGGTTTTTTTAGTAGGTATGTTAAAAAAAAATTCGCCAATTTTAAATATTTTAAATATATCCCATCCAAGGTAAAATTGTACGCTTAAAACGATGGTAATATCATTTTTTTCTTAAAAACGGGTTTTTTCAGACGATTTTTTTTCGAAACATTTTTTTCTTTATTTTTTACTCTTTTTTGTTATTTTTAAGGTTCCATATAAAATAAAATAGTTTTTTAACAATTTCATCGATTTTTCATAAGCAAAATATATGGGAATTTATTTTAAAATTCACATATTTCCTTGCATATCTTGCTTGGATTCCATTCGACTCAGTTTACTTCGGCTAGCTGACGTAGTCGCCATGATCCCTTCGCGGTTTTTATCAATTGCACGTTTAGCTACGCTGGTTAGGAGTTGAATGTACCGCTCGGTACCTCGAATATGGCATGGAATCTTCGGATCGTCTAGCGGTGGAGCTTCATTTTCGTCATCATCAAAATACGTTTTTAAATGTTCATATGGTATGCTTCTTGTGAATGGTGGTTCTGACAGGTTTTCATCGTCGTCCAAATCAATCATATGAACGTAATTAGTGGCATCAAAATTAATTTTAGGTTTTACGTAGGTACGAATATTGGACGGTTCATATATATTGTTACGAAAATGTAAAATTTTTTCCAGTGCATACTTCCGAATATGTTGCCGATCGTCGAAGAGCATGCTGAGCAAAACATTTTCACAATGTGCAAAATAGGAATTATTTTCAATTACGGTGTTTACCACAGAACGTAAACTGTCTGGCAAATATTTCGTCCACCGTATGAATTTGCCAAGCAAAACACTACCATATACAACCGACTCATAATATTTTATGTTAAAATACATGGGAACGTACACGTGCATTATGTATCTTGCCAAAATTTTCAAATTTTCGGATGGCTTGCTTGTTGCAACGTAAATACGAAGTATTCTATTGGCTTTTGTGAGCCATCTAGCATGTGATACAGGACCTGGTTTATTATTTGCTAGTTGAGTTGAAACGCGACCATTCGAAACAGTGACAAATAATCATATAGGGAAAGTGGTGCTTTACCCATTTTTAATTGTTTTCTTGTAGGTTTTTTTGGGGAACTTAGAAGGCGGCTGGAGAGAACCAGTACGATGCTCTCCAGCAATAATCTATTGCCTTTCGTACAAAGTTTTTTTACCTTTCTAGGCATTGTTCTGGCGGGTTTCGCTATGGACGGTTCATGTTTGTTGACCGTTTTTGGTGGAATTTGCTAGGGGAATATTTTTTATATATTTTTCAGGTGGTTAGGTTATACTAATTTTTATTATTTGTTAGTTTTTGTTTTATTTTATTTTTTATTAGGTTTTTTACTAATTTTTTTTAGGGATTTTATTTTTGTAGGTTTTCATGAATGTGCTGTTTGAATGTGCTAATATGTGAATGTTTGAATATGTTAATGTGCTGCTTAGATAAGCTTATTTCGAATGCATAGCATTCAGAATTAGAGGTTGGTTAGGTTTTTTGTTAATTATTTAAAAGCCTTCTGATGAGACTACTTGGCGGCAGTCGAAAAACGTTTTAAGGTAGCCCTTGTGCCTACACGGCAATTGATAAGTTTTATAGGTTAATTTTTTTACTTAATATAGATGGGACGATTTTCTTTTTATATAATAGTTTTTTCAGGTTATTATTTTTCCTATTTTTGTAGGTTTATTAGTTTTATATTATGATCAGTGCTGTACTATGCAACATGATCATATTTAGGTAGGAATTTTAAGAAATAAAAATGTTTTCTTAAAATTAGATTAGGAATTATAAGTAATAGGACAGTTTGTTATAATATTGTTATACTTCAATATGAAGAAGAAATTATTTTCTTCAAAATTGAGTAAAAATTAAAATCAAACATACGGACGTGACAGAGACACAAAAAATAAACTTTATATTTTTATCCTGTCTCTAGCTCCCTGGCTTAGCGCTTTGGTACTATGTACAATAATATTTTGTAATTTTTCTGTCTTTTTAACACATTTTTTTGTAGTTTTTTCTACAAATTTAAAGTAAGATTTGTAAGTACAGAGTACTGAAACGCTTTGCTGAACAAAACCTTTTTGCTTATGAAAAATCGATGAAATTGTTAAAAAAACTATTTTATTTTATTTGGAACCTTAAAAATAACAAAACAGAGTAAAAAATCAAGAAAAAAATGTTTCGACAAAAAATCGTCTAAAAACCCCAAAAAAACCGTTTTTAAGAAAAAATGATATCGCCATCGTTTTAAGCGTACAATTTTACCTTGGATGGGATATATTTAAAATATTTAAAATTGGCGAATTTTTTTTTAACATACCTTCTAAAAAAACCTTTAAAATTAACGCGTAAAAAAAATTATTTTTCGACAAAAACTCGTTCAAAACCTCAAGAAAAATAATTGTTTTGGAAAAACTGCTATCGCCATCGTTTTTAGCGTACAATTTCACCTTGGAAAGGTAATATTTAAAAAAAAATTAAATCAGTCGATTTTTTTTATTACCTACCTTAAAAATAAAAGTTGAGAAAAACTCAAACAATTGAAATTTGGGCGCCTCGAAAATGATTTTTTGGATATGTCGTAGTGGAACTTTTTTTCCTCATGCCAAAAGCTATCGAAAAATCGATGGCACAATATCGGCAAATTTTTGTCCTTACAAATCGGCCCGGTCTACTGTTCGTGTTGTTTTTTTTTTCCTCCAAAACAGCTGTGAATTTTGTTTGCAACAGTGTTCTAAAAAGTGTGCTCACAGTTGATGGCAAATATTTGGTAGGTCATACATTTGCAAAGCTATTTGCCCGCAACTGGGAATAGCCCTATTGTCATTGTAACATTAACTTTTAATGATTTTTGTAAATTTTTGTTATTGCTTTTATGAAAATTTATTAATAAAACTATTGGTATATGAAATTTAAGGGGATTTATGTATTTTTTATTGATTTTTTCAAAATTTGTCAGATGAAAGTACAACATTTCAAGGTTATTGTGTTAAAATTTCGAGTCAATCAGAGAAAAACTGAAGGAGAATTTATTGAATTATGTATTCAGTGATGTAGTCTGATGAATTTATGTAGTCTCATAGTACATACAAACCAAGTGTCTTAATAAAAACACGCACAACTAGGCAACTATAATGAGTTCTGAAAAGTAGGCGTAGTTAGACCACTCCTATTTTTGGTTGAGCTGCCGACAATAACCATGCAAACTAAATTACAAAATTTTTGTCGAATACAACCGAATTCGTCTTAAATATAGCGTTTTTATTGATTTGTTGGCTGTAATAGGGAGTGTGGCGAATTTTTTTTTAATTATTCGAGATGTCGGCCTTAAAAACAAATGTTGTAAATATGATGCCCTTAGGTTATTGCCTATTTTTGCAAAAGGTGGTAGCACATGGAAAAAGTACTCAATTTGGCAAGATATCCATCTACCCAAATAGGTCAGAGGGTCAGCTAGAGTAGGTGGGCACAATGGCACTTTACAACTAACCAAGTCAGTGTGAATACTTTTAGGTGGAAGAGAATTAAAAAATTTAAATTATTTTTCTTATAATATTTTGCATGCCGAAAAAAGTTCAAGAATCCATTGATTTGCATTCAGGATGAACACATTTTCTAACTTTTTTCCCGAATTGCGGAAAATGACGAAAGCGTACATTAACCCATTTTGTTGTTTTTTGATATACATAGTTCTACCAAGGTATTACAATTTTCATGTGAAAATTGTATCCATGTTTATATATATTTTGGAAAATAACCTTATACTGTTATTACAAAAATATAAATAAAAATTTTGGGGGTTTTTATTTTTTTTTTTTTTAGACTTATTCCAATTTTTTTTATATAATATAATATATATTAATGAGATACATATATTTTTTCGAGCTAGTGCATTTAAAATTTCTTCAGTGGTCACTTCCACATCCCTGTGAACATTTAGAAGAGCTTACCCATTGAGCCTTTCTTCTCCAGTTTTACTTCATTCAGTTTTACTTGTTCAGTTTTACTTCTTCAGTTTTACTTGAAGCGACTCAAACCGGCAACGTTGCACCAATCTTCAGCAATCGGCTTATTGATGGATACATAACGTATTTGTCTGTTTCAAGCAGTGCCCACAAATATGGGGTACAAAATATTGATCAAAATCAGTTTATACACTGGAAAAATCATCACGTTTTTAAATTCAACACAATGCCTTTAATATCAATGCATGATTTTTCAGCTTTGTATCTTTCCAAGACATCAGTCAGTTGGATAGAGGCACCTTCCCAATTAAGGGTTCGGACATTCCAGGTGCATATCCGTAAATCATGATCAGTTTTTCGTTTGCGGAAGTCGTCATCAGATTTGGGGATCAGTTTTCTTCTATTCTTATTTGTTTTCATTGAAATGGGTTGTTATGGGTGGGCTTCAAACCCGACGCACAACCTATTTTAAGCCTAGGAGGGCCCGCCGCTCAGATTAGCCACCAAACTATCGGTTGTCAGTGTTGACGTTGACCAGGAAACACCACGTGGAGGTTTGAGTCGACTTGAGGAGATTTCACAAGGATTATGCTGGCCTCGCCAGGTTAAGTTAGTCAGACATGTTATCCTCTAAGGGTTCGCCTCCGGTTTCCCACCATATTCTGTTATTACAAAAAAGTAAATAAAAATTTCGGGTGGTCTTTAATTTTTTTTTTTACTTATTTCAATTTTTTCATATTATGTAATATATATGTATTAATAATATACAGTGTATATTATACACATATTTTTTTTGGCTAGTGTGTTTAAAATTTCTTCAGTGGTTACTTCCACTGAGCCTTTTTCTCCAGTTTTACTTCTCATGAGTGTTTTGAGGCTTCGAAGCGACGAAAACAAGGGTTTGCTTGAAGCGACTCAAACCGGCAACGTTGCATCAATCTTCAGCAGTCGACTTATTGATGGATATATAATGTATTGATACATAAACGTTACAGGTCAATTTGTCTGATTCAAGCAGTGCCTACAATGAGGAAAATATGTGTTAAAATTAAATGAAATTGTGTCCATATTAAACGAATTTGTTTTTAAAATAGAGCTTGAAAAAATTTCATTTAAGCTAAACACATATGTTTTTTAAATTTAATTTAAAAAAGTTTTTGTTTTCAAAACAATGTTTTTAAATATACTTTCATTGTAAAAATTTGAAGCTTAAACGTATTTATTTAAACGAAAAATTTAATGCAAAAACTTTAATATTTAAAACAAATATTTTAAAATATAATTTAAAAATATTGTTATTAAACTAAAAACAAATAAATTAAGCCGCCATTTTTTCGATGCCATTTTTTTAAATTTTTCGAAGTCAGATTCGTGACCAGCGGGGTCGCCCTGGGTTCCCCCTTGATTAAGAATTTTTTTGACTTCATTTGATAAAGTTTGCGTTTCATTGCGGCTTGAAATATTTTCAATATCAAAATAATTAATTAGTTCGTTTCTCATCTTATGTTCAATATTTGTTAGACTAATTCAAAAATATTTTCAAACATTCAAATGTAAAATCGGGGTCTCGGTTATCTGGCAATAATTTCCAATGATTCAACTGTTCATAATTTTTTAATTCAATCTCTGATAGCGACGTATTTTTTGTTATTAGAAGGAAATAATAAGAAAAAATCATGCAAATAAGAGAAATGAGCTTATGTTGAAAATTAAACACGCTTGTTTTAAATTTTGTTTTGTAGAAAAGCAAATGAGTTAAATTTCTATTTTACAATTTTTTGTTTAAATTTAAAGTACGTTTTTTTTTCTCAGTGTACAAATATGGGGTACTAAAAAATCATCACGTTATTAAATTCAACACAATGTCGTTAATATCTATGCTTGATTTTTCTTACAAAATTTAATTAAATGTTTGAAGCAATTTTTTAACAACTATATGTTATAAAAAAATTTACATTAAACATATTTCGTCAAAGTAGGAACAAATTGTTTTCAATATGTTGCCCATTTAATATTGAAGTGTAATATCAATTGCACTGACCATCTCCGGCTTGGCTCAAATTTTGTGCTTAGATAAGTTTATTTTTTAAAAACCTCATCCAGAATTGGAGGTTTTGAGATTTTTTCGAGGACCAAAACAGCGTCTATTTTGAGACAACGTTGCTTAGTCAATTTAAATGATATTTTCTTAAATAGGATATCATTGGAAATTTTACTTTGAAGGACAAAAACTGAACTTTTGAAAAAATTGCAGTTACATGACCCATTAGTAATTTTAAAGTTTAATATCACAGGCGTTATAATTTCTTTCATTTTTTTACATTCCATTTTACCTTTCCAACGATATGAAATGAAAACATGTTCTTTAGTTATGGCGTATAATGTTTTTCAATGAATTCAACTAGCGTTGATATTTATTGTGAAAAGACTACAATATATAGAGAGTTAAAAAATTTTTACGTAATTAATATAAATAAAAATGTTCAAAGTATATTTTTTGTTTGTTTTTAAAAGCATCTTCTCCTAGCTAGGTGGCATAATATAACTTCTGAGCCGGTGTCAAGATATTTTGGTCCCAATTTATCGGCAACAAAAAAATCAAAGTGCATTTTAATAAGATTACGACAACCTTAATTACTATTATAAGGTTTGTTTACAATTTTCACCCGCTACGGGGATCAAAAGCATTGAAAATGACAGAAATTTTAATAATTAACTAACTAATTAATTCTAGTAAAGGTTGTAGATTTAGTACCCTTAACAAGTACCCTTATTACCGAAATTACGAAAATAATCAAAAAGAGTTAAAAGTACTCAAGAACAAAAAATCCGACTACTTTTAGAAATTACTAGCTGAACCCGGTGTGCTTCGCTACTCCCCTCGTTATAAAATAAAATTAAAAGTATTTATATATTTTTCACGCCATCGAATTTTTGAAATAATTCCACCCCAGCGCCACCTACCGTGTCCATTTATGCACAAATTATTTTCTTATGATCAAACAAACATACATTCTGAATTTCAGTTAAATTGGTCCATAAATTCAAATTTTCGATATAAGTCCACCCCAGCGCCACCTATCGGGTCCAAGTCTATGTTACCCACCGTACCAAGATGAACATTACCTGAAAATTTCATCAAAATCGGCCCAGCCGTTTTGGAGTCCATACGTTACATACATACACACATCCTATTTTATATATATAGATTTAAATAATCAAAAAGAACCATATATAATTTCTAAAAGTAGCAGATTACTTTTTCTTGATTACTTTTGATTCTTTTTGATTCCTTTTGATTATTTTCGAAAACTGAAGTAATCGTCATTATTTTTCATTATTTGTAATCAGATCAGAAAATAATCAATCAATAAACAGCTATGGTTCAAAGAGATTTAAAGTAAAATTTTTGAAAAAAATTTCCATAGAATATTTTTAATCTCTACGACTACATTAAAGGATACCTTTGGTACTTTCTAAAACCATTTCTTTAAAAAGGGTCAAAAAAGACTTCCACAGAAGGCCGATAGACGGTTTATATATTCTACAAAAATAAGGGTTTGCCAACAATTCTGTCAAAGTTAGAGCAATTTTAAATTCTTAATTAAAAATAAAGTATTAAAATTTTGTATTTGCCTCTTATACGAGAATACGTTGATCAAAATCTGAAATTTCGAATATGGTTGGTAATTGTTGAACAGTGTTATCTGCATTTCACAGACTTGCCAAAAACAAAGCTAACCTGAAGGCATCCACTTATGCCTTCATCATGCTTGACAACACTTTCATCCCGAAAAGTAGCTCAAATCTTGCATAACAGAAAAATTACTTTGTATACCATAAATTTTACATTCATGGATGGAGGCTTCAACATCATCACTCAAAAGTGCATTTCTGTTGATTCAGTGTCACTTCGTCTCGTCGCGAAATGCGCAAACCAGCAAACACAATATTAACAAAAACAAGAATAAAAGTGAGAAGATTTTAGTACACGAAAATGCGCTGATCTGTGTGACCTTAAAAAAATAACTCCAACTCATCGTAGCACCTTTGACAGTCTGAAACAGAGCAAATTTCCGCCGAAGGGTTGCCAAGAAATCGCAAACACAAAAATAATAACTATGAAGATACAAATGCGCCGTTCAAATGCGCCATCGAAGTCACCGTTAATGCGATTATGTTTGAAAGACATCGGCACTGTTCCCAGGCTAGGTGTTGCAACGGGAAAAAACAACAAAGTCAAATGGAAAACCCAAAAACCAAAGCTAATAAAATTATTTCCAATTCAGCGATTTCCATAAGGTGCCAGTTAAAGACATTTTAATGCATCTCCAACCCCATTTCGCCCCTTTCCGCTCCCTTGCGAGAGTTTGTCCGTGCGTGTGCAGCACATTTACCGCTATGCTACTTATAGTTTCCAACGTCATTGTGTCCATTCTTTGCGCCAAATCGTTTTTTATCGATGGCATTGCATTCGAAAACCACAAAATTCGCAAATTTTTATGACATTTTCTCTGTAATGCAATTTTTTGTGTTATTTTTTTTTTGGTGAAACAATTGCTGTAAAATGCTTTTAAAAGTTTGAATGAACAAAAGTTCAACTTAAGCCGTTCACATAACGCTTAAATGTCACAAGTTGGCCGCTCCACGCCCTTGCATCCACGTGGCGCGGTTTAATGCAACGCTCACGAAACCATGATTTATGATTAGCAAACATTGCCGGGCAACCTACTCTATGGTACCAGCAATCTATCTTTTCCGACGCCCGATGCTCAACAGCATTTCAGCAGAGCCGGGCTCAGCTCATTACAACCGCCGCTATTTGGCCAAATGTAACTGCGTTTCTTTTGTGAGTTAATCGTATTATTTACACCATCGAGGATTAACTGGATGACTTGCTGACTTCAATGTCGCTTATGCCGCCCTCGAAGTTTTATGCATCATCCTTACAAACTGAGAGTCATACGTTTTTCCATAAACTCATTATTAGTTTGAGAATTATTTGATTCAATATCAGTTGAGCTTCGAGCTGGATTTGGCTGCATCTCATGAGCGATTGCTCACTCAGAGGGGATGATTTTCTAACCTTGAATGAATATTTATAGAGCACGCTTGAACACCTTTTGAATAGCATGAGGTTTGGAAATGTGATTTTTTTTTATTTCTGTACAGTGGGTCGAGCACATAGCAAATGGAAAGACTATGGCCTTATTTTGTAAAACGAACGCAGTCACTTGCATTAGAATTTTTTATCTGGCAATGTATTTTAAAGGAACATTTCAGTTAAATAGAGAGAGAGGGTTTGCTCTAATTCATATGGTTATGGAATTGCCAGACAAAAAAACCACAAGTAAGCTGATTGCGTGCCTTTTACAAATTAGGGCCATTAATAAGATGTCCGAGTTAACATGGGAAGACACTACCTGGTGCCCTGTCTGTGTTTCACTTCAAACCTTACTAAGATGTTAGATTCTTGATCCTCCGTAAATAGGTGGATTTAACGCCAACGCCGTACATATAGGGGGTTTCAGGGGGTTCAAACTCCCCTTAGCAATTAACCATTTTTTTATGCACTAAATAAAAGCACAGATATTCCAAATTATTTAATTACCATGACATGAAGGTAAATTGAAAATTGTTCAATGTACATGCTTAGTTTGTTTAGCAGACATTAAATTAAATATAATACAATAGAAATAGTTTTCTAAATTGTTTTCCTATGTATTGTTGCTTAGGTACTAGCGTTTGCAGAACGTATACATATAAATTGAACAAAATTATTCTAAGCCAGTCTGTGAAATTCAAATGATGATAAGTATTGCTTCATTGTTCGTAACATTACACTGTAGGTAAATTTTCAACTTTTGAAAAGACACAAAAAAACGCTGAGACACGTAAACTTAATTTTAGGTCGTAGAATTTAGTGACATATTCAGTTTTTCCAAATCAGATCAAATTCTTGAGATATTCTGATTTTTGTTATTTGACCATCATTTAAAAATTTTTTTATAGTATTTTAACAATTACTTTTTATTGTATTTTTGCAAATACCTCCAACGTGCAAATCAAGTTAGCCTTGTGTAATATATGATTTTTCAAAGGTTAGGCAATTTTGCATTTCTTTTCATTTTAACCAAATTTGAATGATAAACGTAAAATCTTTAAAAACATATTTAAATTTTTATGCTCAAGTAGATTAAATTCTCAAAATTTAAGCAAAATCGGAGGTGGTCAAAATTTTTGTTCTCCAAAAATAAGGAAAATATTGCTAAGAATGGATCTTAAAGTGACTAAATTTCAATCGCAAATATCTCGAGATATTGATATGATTGGGAAAAACTGAGTATGTCACTAAATTCTAAGACCAAAAAATAAGCTTACTTCCTCGGCATCTTCGTGTGTCTTTTTGACGGCCTTACAGTGTTATTAAATGAACGTAAAAGTGAATTTAATTTGTACATTTGTCAGTTTCACGATTTTTTGGTTTTAAAAAAGTGTTCTCCTCAAATTCTAGCGGTGACACTTCGTCACAAGCACACCAATTAATGTATGCAGTTACGAGTCCAGTATTTTTCGTTGCAATTTATTTAATACATAATATATATTAACTAACGTCAGCTTTGACTATACTGTAGTAAAAAATCGATAAAGATCTGATAGAATGATGTTATGGTTTAGAGCTATTAAATATTCATAAGGATAATTCTATGAACGAGGAAACTGTCATCGATAAATTGGCTTCGTGTTCCAAAAAATATTAATGAACTAACTATGTAAGTATCTACAACTATGTATATTAAGGCGCCTAATGCTCCACAGAAAAAAAAATTCATCGAGTCTTTCCTTCAAAATAAAACTAGGCTTATGTTATGATGATTCCCCAAATATTTCAATTCTACAGAAAGCCATCTGTTAGCTGGAATGGTTTGAAATAACCTCTTAAATCGATTTTTGTGTAAAAATATTGTCTGACGTAATGATTTTAAACTATCAGAAATTATAAGCCGAAAAATATCTTCCAATCTGCATTAAAAATGTTTTATTTTATTTCCATACAAAAACCTTAGAAATTTAAATAACTTCATAGATTTTTTTTAAATTTCTTACAATATCTTTTCAGTAGGTGTTTATTTTATAATTAATATTTTAATTTTAATTTGCTTCAGTTTAAGCAATTCTGGTTAGCAATTCTGACCAGTGAGGATATTATGTGAAATAATTATGTTTTTTGAACTTTAGAGAAAATAATTTAAAAAAAAATCATAAAGTGCACGAAAAAACTCGATTTTAAGAGGTTATTTGAAACCATTGCAGCTCAAGGATGGCAACCGCTAGAGTCGAAATATTTGGGGAATCATCATAACATAAGCCAAGGATTATTTTGAGGAACTGCCCTGAACAACTTTTTTTGCGTGAGGTGCCTTAATGTATATACATGTTTTTCTTTTTAAAATGTCGTTAAAATTCGTTATATTACTTAAATAAATACTTGTCGTCCTGCTCCAAATAAAGCAATTTATTCGATTTTTTATATTTTTTGCTTAAGCAACCCACCGTTCCAAAATCCCCCATCCCCCATTACCTATCAGAATCTACAGCTTTGTAAACAACTCACTTTAGTTCAAATAGAAATTGAGAAGGGGAAATTAACCCCATGGTATCACAATGGGCATCATTGGCTTAAGTGTGTTTCTGAAAAGTGATAGCCACTTTAACCTAACCTAAACCCCCTCTTATGAAACACCTATCTACGGCGTTGCTTAACGCGTATTTATTTGACGCCTTCTTGCATGCATTTTCTGATTAATGGTGAAATGCGACCTTTTCCTTTTTCTCAACTCTATACCTATGTCTTTATTTGAGAAAATTTGATAGTCTTGATTTGCCGCTTCTCTTGTGTATTTTCTTTGTGTTTTACCCACAATTGAGCTTGCCTTTAATATCTTATTAAAAAATAACATTTAGTTAACTACTTACTTATATATTTTTAAGCTTCGTAAAAACGTCCATCAAATTGTTGAATTTTTTGGCCAGAAATTTGTTTAAAATTATGGCCCTGTTAGATAATTTTTCGGAACAAACCGAGCGGCTAAGCGTTTAATGCAAAAATATTCTTTTAAAATGTTACGAATAATTTCGTGCGACACAGAAAGTTTAGCGGCTACCTTAAATTACGATTTTTAGTCACCATTTCCTTTACTTAAGCGATGATAACTTCAGTTGAAGAAATTCAGTTGAAGTTGAAGAACAATTTGTTCCTATTTTGACAAAATTTGTTTAATGCAAATTTCTTCATAACAAACTAGGGTTGAAATAATTATTTACTTGAAAAATGTTTTTAAATTCTGTATGCAAAACATGCATTGATATTAAAGGCATTGTGTTGAATTTTAAAACGTGATGATGTTTTCAGTGAATCAGACAAATCGACCTGTAACTGTTATCGAATCCCTTATTTTTTGCGATGCAATGATGTATCCATCAATAAGTCGATTCCTAAAGATTGGTGCTACCATGGTATAACTTAACAAGGTAGTGCTAGGGCTGAATGTGCTCTCTTTCTTAGTAACCAGAACTGTCAAACTCAGCCATTTTGTTATTTTTGCTTTCTCGTTGCATTCTCGTCGATTGCTGATTTCTTATCAGCTGTCAACATCGTTGTGACAGTTTCGGTCACCGGCTCTTCGCCCTAACACTACCTTGTCTAGTTAAACCATGGATGCAACGCTTCCGGTTTCAGGCGCTTCAAACGAACGCTCGTTTTCGTCACTTCGAAGACTCAAAAATACATGAGAAGTAAAATTGAAGAAGAGAGCCTCAATGGGTTAGCTCTTCTAAATGTTCACAGGGATGTGGAAGTGATTACGAAAAAATTTTTAAATGCACTAACCTGAAATAAAAGAAGACTAGAGATTATGATATAAAGTTTTATTTAAAAGTTTTTTCCTATGTGACCTCTATATTTATTATGTTGACTTTATATGATTTAAATATAAATTCTAAATGTTTGATAGTTTAAATCATACTTGATTTTAAATACAAATTCTAGTTTTTTGATAGCTTAAAATCGTTTATTGAGCTTAAGGTCAAAGTTAGAACAATTAATTGTTCTAACGAATCTTTCCAAAGAAAAAACAACAACAACAACAAAGTTTTTTCAATATGAAAAGGAAAAAATCACTAGCTGATCTTATTACACAATTTCTGCCCGGCTAAAGGCGTCATCAGAAATCTTTGTGATACCCGTGCAAGCGCGCACTAGTTTCATTATTTAAAATTTTTAAAAAAGTTTTATTTAAAAAAATTGAAATAAGTCTAAACGAAAATTAAAATCCCCCCTAATTTTTCTTTTGGGTACGTGTCTGACTGACAACATCAACTACTGTAAACAGACTTAACAACAGATCGCTCTCAAACTCAAACTCAGTGTAAAAAACAGTTGAGCAACTTAACGACAAAAATAAGTTTGACAATCCCGTTAAATGTGCTTTTTCAATGATCAAAACTTTTTCGACATAATTTACACCAATTTAATTGTACTGAATTTAACATTTTATTAAACAATTTCCGATACAAAACATAATGTTCAAACGCCCGAACTTACTTATACAGAGTTAACCATTTTATCCTTCGGAAAGTAAGAAAGTTTAAAAAAATTTAACAGTAGTTAAAACACATCAAAATTTCAGATTTCGATAAAACTTTCATTTCAATAATGTTTTCATTAATACAATAATCATAATACAATATCATATAAGCATCTTCCTCTTGAGTGTTTGCACAACTCAATTCTTGTGAAATCAGATGATTTTTCCGCACAACTGGGGCACTAGCTCAACCATGACTTGACGAGTGTGTGTTTTTAGATGCTCAAGAGTTTGAAGTTTACTCTTGTAAGCACGATATTTTATGTTGCCCCACAAAAAAAGTCCAGAGACATCAAATCGAGGCCAATTGACATCGACAAATCTCGAAATAAGTTATCCTGAAAACTTCTGCTGCAACATTATTATTGGTACTGCAGTGTGGCTTTGGCCCCATCTTATTGAAAATACATATCGTTCAGATCCATAACTTTAATTTCAGGCCAAAAATAATCAGTTAACATACGGCCAGAGCTCAGAATTAACTGTAAAGCTTGCTTCTTGATCATTTAAAAAAAAAATATGGATCAATGACACCACCAGACCATACTGCACACCATTCAGTCATTTGTTGCTGCTGCAAAGGTTTCCCCACAATCACTTGGGGATTTTAGAAATACGACAATTTTGCTTATTTACGTATCCACCGAGCGCAAAATGGGCCTCATTGCTGAAGAAAATTTGCTTCGAAAAGTAGCATTTAATACTTGTTATTTCAGTATTAACCGGCGTATATTTTGCACTGTCCATGGTTAGCAGGCTTCAATTCTTGTATAAGTTAGACATTGTATATATATAGCGGCCTCGATAGTCTAGTGGTAGAGCGCTTGACTGTCGCTCAGGGGTCCCGGGTTCAAATCCATGGTCCTGCGCTATAATTTCCCTTTTCTTTTTCCAATCAAAGGAGCTTAAAACACACCAATGTACGACGAAAAGTTGTAGTTAATGGCGGTAGGAAAAAGTTTGTGGAGAGGAACGCTTAATAACTTGATGTAACTGAGGTCAAAGCATAACACTTGCTTCAGATTTAATATCACATGTAAATCATCACATCTACAGCTTCTGCCACATTTCAAAATTTTCACTTGATTACATCCCTTCTTTCATTCTGTGGTATCACAACGGACCAATAATTTGGTCTAAGTGGACTAGTCTTAAGACCTACCGCTTAAGTTTGTATGGATCATGATGCAAATTCGAATGCAGAATACGCCAAAACGAGCGTAAGATAACCATAATTGCTGAGCGCACCGTGGAATTTAAAAGTATGGGTCTTTAGCCACATTTTCTCTGACAACAGCGATATTTTTGGTAGAGCGTACATTACGATGAGCCCTACAATAGCCTTACAATAGTGACCGATTAATTTTCTTCCAATTTCTTCACTATATTGAAAATTTTTCGCTCAGTAGGATGTTTATGACAATTATAATCTTCTCATAAAGCACAATACAATTTAACATATTTAATTATTTTGTAGAAAAATTAAACAATTCTAAAGTGTTGTTCCTTTATAAAACGTTCCATATTATAAAATGGCAAAACTTTAACTACACAAAAATCAGTTTGCCTAATGTCAGGACTGCACTTTCCAAAACCCGAAATGGATAACCCTGTCTATCTGAATATCTCGGTATTTGAACATTTTTAAAAGCAAGCTTAGAAGATCTTGCTTGTCTTCTTATTACAGAAGACTCAAGTCCCAGAAATTTAATTTTTCTAATCAGAACTCAACAAAATGTATGTGATTTTCAACCAATAAACGAATTTTTTAAGGACATTTCTAGACTTAAAACGTGCTTCATGTTTTGGACTTCAGGGTATGAAATATCGAAAAATCTTAAAATATCTAAAAAATTAAAGAAGAAAAGTCAAAAAACTATTGCGGGCTTATGATGTTTTAGCAATAAATAGGATGAGGTATTATTGCACTTGTAGAAAAACGGTGATCTTAATGAAAATAATAAAGATAGTGATTTAATTAGATTAAGGGCTATGGTCATGAAACTCGACCAAAAACTCAATTATTTTGTTGTAATTTTTCGATAGTTTATGATGTGTAGAATATATTCTCAAAAGTTTGGCCGAAAGGTTAGGTTTAGTTAAGGTGGCGGCCAGTCAAAGACCGGCCCACATAGACCAGATATTTGGTCCGTTGTGATACCACAGGGGATCTATTCCTCCCCTCCTGCTCTTTGCCCTATTAAGTGCTGTCTTCACAGATTCACCGTATAGCAAGATTAGCCTCAGTATAGCTGTATAAATCCTACGTACAATATTCGAGGTAAGTAACCATGTTTTGCCTATAGCTTTCTTACAGGCATATAAAGCAACATTGGCTTTTCTAATTCGCTCGAGAATGTTCGGTTTCTAGCTTAACTTTCTATCCAAAATAACTTCTAAGTATTTGGATACAAAACATACACTTCGTGGAAGTGGCCCAGCCCACAGCCTTTGGCCCAAATATTAAGATCGGAGAGCGCTGATCCAATCAGGTACGAGAGAGTGTCAGGAAACTCTACCTGTGCAGCATTAGCTAGGTCATGTAAAGGCAATGTAGCACACCTTGCAACACACCTTTTCTAATTTCCTCAGCAGTTCATTGCCTACCAAGTTCCATAATAAAAGTGATAAATTCTTAAAATTTTTTAAACTGGATTTATAGTCATTCCAGCATTGAGTTCTACCCGATTTTTTAGCTTTATTAAAAATCTTCCTACACTGCGACCTTAGATTTTCAATTTCCCTCTACCGGTTTTGCCGATAAAGATTGCATTAAAAAGTGCTCGCATACGAAAGGAGCCCATATTTTTATAAAAGCACTCGAAAAAATCGTTACCCTAATTATGTTTTCAAACTGTTCTTCACGTTATCTCAAGAACTATTCTAAAGATTGACTTGGAATTTTTTTTTTTATTACAAAGCAGATAAAATTTATTGGAATTTAGGATTATGCTTAATCCAGATATTATGCTTAATCCAAAAATTTGAAAAAAAACGCTACTAATAATTCTCATGTCCGTCTTTTTTGTAATTTTCACCTTACTTTAAAAGCCCGTTCTTCGACGGTCCTTCCACACACTTCCTTTTTAGAACCATTTGCCGAAAGCGATTTTTTCTTTTTTTAAAGCTTGATTTTTTATTCAGTTGATTTTGCAAAATACTAAATTACCACTTCAAATAACACTGTTAGTTTGGTAGAAATCATATTTATACCCAACTTAAAAAACTGGCTTTGCAACCATCATATAAATCACCTTATTGATTTCCACCTCTTTTTTTTTCTTCAGCTTCTAACTTCTCTACCTTTATTATACTGTCTTCTTTTACTAAATATTGCTTTCCACCAGTCCATGAGACTCGAAGCAATTATGTTGAGTTGCAACTCAGGTGTCATTTCGTGGCTGATACAATTATATTTTTTGTTACAATCCATTAAAAGAATTTATTAAATTCGTCATAACTTATAAAAGGATGAAAAGAGAAGCAGTTAGATCAAAAACGTACTATTGCAAAAACCCTATCTTGTCACTGATTAGTATCAAATAAAATTTTCTGCACATACTTTCCGGCTGAACATTTTTAAGGACAGTATATGTTGTAAAAGCACTGTAATAATATTAAAAAATAATAACAGTTTGAGTAATACTGTGCACGGAGCAGCATGCTTGTCTTTTATGTAATAAAATATTATAGGTTCAAGCTCCAAAAAATATAATAACTTGAATAAAATTTTTTGGTTTTTGTATACACGGAAAGAAAAAAATCAAGCATTCTATGCTTGAATCAAGCAAATAGGCTATCAGTTTACACTCAAGCATAAAATGCCCAATCCATGCATTAATTTGCTAAAATTTAGCAAATTAAAAAAAAACAGTATATTGAGAAAAAAAATACTCAATTCAAGAAACATTTGCTTAAAACTCAAGAATAATACTTTCTGCATTCGAGTGTAATATTTACTTGAAGTGAGAAAAGTTTGCTTGATTCAAGCAAACAATTTGCTGACAAGTAGAATAATTTGCTTGATTTGAGAAATTTATTTGCCTTGAATTGAGAACAATTTGCTTGATTCAAGCAAACAATTTGCTGAAAACTAGAATAATTTGCTTGATTTGAGAAATTTATTTGCCTTGATTTAGGAACAATTTGCTGGATTCAAATAAAAAATTTGCTGAAAACTAGAATAATTTGCTAAATTTGATAAATTTATTTGACTTGAATTGAGAACAATTTGCTTGATTCAAGTAAACAACTAGCTTGATTCAAGTAAACAATTTGCTGAAAACTAGACTAATTTGCTTGATTTGAGAAATTTATTTGCCTTGAATTAAGAACAATTTGCTTGATTCAAGTAAACAATTTGCTGAAAACTAGAATAATTTGCTTGATTTGAGAAATTTATTTGCCTTGAATTGAGAACAATTTGCTTGATTCAAGTACACAATTTGCTGAAAGCTAGAATAATTTGCTTCATTTGAGAAATTTTTTTTGCCTTGAATTGAAAATAGTTTGCTTGATTTAAGTAAACAATTTATTAGAAACTTAGAAAATTCGGAAAATTAGAAAGTTTTTCTTGATAAATAAGATTATTTTGTATCTTATAGATAGGTACCTACATTTTTTTTAAATGAAACAAAAATTTTAATATTTAAGAAATGTTTTATTTAGATATGTCAAATTTTATGTTATAATATAATCTTATTTTAAAAGATTTTCTTGTATTTTCCGATAAATGAAAACATTGAAAAGGTTTAAAGGAAAAGACTTCAATTTTCTAGAAACTGTGCAGTCTCTATGTATACGCTTTAATTCAATAATATTTTAAATAACTAACTCTGCGTTTGTTTAAATTAAGAAAATATTTTCTTGATTCCAGTCTTTTTCCCGGCTCTAGAATCAAGTATTTTATGCTTGTTTCAAGCAATAGTTTATTTTACTCAATTTTAGCAATGAATGCTCATTATAATTTTTTTTCTTAATTTTAGTTTTTAATGCTTGATTTGAGCAAATGAGACTTAATTTTCAATATTCTGAAATCAAGCAAAATATTTACTCAATATAAGAATATTATTTCCCTCCGTGTATCAGATGATATGAACGTCCGGTGCGATGGAGATTATTTGGATACCTATTTTTTCAACGCGACGTTTGACGGCGTATTTACACTTCACATTACACTTTTATACACAAAAAAAAATATTTTCCTACACTTTAAAAGTCAATAAATAACTGCCAAAAAACTCAAGCTCTTCATTTAATTCCTTCTATGAAACAAAAAAATTCAAGAACATCACCTTGTTTTTGGGCCTCTAGATGAGAACCTGCCCTTAACCCTAGTTCGGCCGACGAGTCACCGGGGTGACTATTTCATATTTTTCAAACAAAAAAAATATGTTTTCAACCAATTAAGTTAACCCATCTGCCGTGACATCTTAAAGAAATGAATTTCAAGTACAAAAAAAATAAATTAAAAATTTTAATTTTTTGTCTTTGTCAACTGTTACATGGGTGACTATGTAAAAATTAATGAAGCATATATAAGAATTATATTTTTATAAGATTTTTGTGGTCTTTTATTGATGTGATAACGTCTTTTTATAAGAAAAGACACATTTTTTTGTATTTTTATTCCTTGCATTGAATACATTTGATTATGGGTTGAATGTGCTCCTGGCACACTGGCTGTTTACAAACTTGACATATTTTGCGCGGGTTCCGCTGTTTTTTGTTTACATGCTGGCAAAAATGCCTTTGAATGGCATTCGGCCAGTTTCATCGGGACGCTCAATTTGTGGCTCAGGTGCTAAGGATGGAGTTAAAAGAATATTTAAGATAGCTTCCATGGCAGTACGTACGTGATAATGCTGTAAGACAAGATGGTTTAATGTTCGGCTATTGATGGCTTTAGTGGCCAATTCACTTGCCAAACTTGCCTTTGAATGGCATTCGACCAGTTTCATCGGGACGCTCAATTTGTGGCTCAGGTGCTAAGGATGGAGTCAAACGAATATTTAAGATAGCTTCTATGGCAGTACGTACGTGATAATGCTGTAAGACAAGATGGTTTAATGTTCGGCTTTTGATGGCTTTAGTGGCCAATTCACGAGCAAGTCCATTTAGATAAGTACGGCGGCTGATATTAATACAACTCGTTGGATTTTTCTCCCGATTAATGATGATATGCCCTCCCAACGCCATTAAATCCAACATATTGTAAAGTAAGGCCAATGACCAACGATGCGTCTTCCGCTTGCATGTATATGCTCCGAGCAAGTGGTCCATCGTTATTATTTCTGGTTTGTTTGTGACTGGATCAATTGCTGCATCATTGTGCAAGGTAGAGAGCAGAAAACATTTCTGTTGGCTTTAGCCTTGTAACTCAGAAGCACAGTATCGTCGCAGAATGCAAACTTTGAATCACCCAGAGGCAAGAACTTATAAAATTGCTACTCTTTTGGTATAAAACTCTTATTTTCCGCACCGTGCCTACTAAACTAAGATTCATCTCCTTTAACACACTGGCAAGTTGCAATGAAGTGAAGAAATAGTCCGTAGTAGTATTACGGCCACTATTTTTTCATGGTTGCACCGACTTTACAACAATTTTTTCCCCTAAGTTATAAGCAGTTGCCTGACTGGGCTGCCGACCCAAATATAATATGCCATCCAACGGATAGCTGGTTTTCGCATCGCAGGCCCAAAACATTTTTTACCGTATTTTGCTGACTTTGACGGGATGTATTGGCGAAACGATACTCTGCCACGGAACGGATAAAGTTGCTCATAGATTGTTATGTTGCTGTATGGCCGATTTTGTTTACGCAAATTGTCATTCATAAGCATTTAAAATTCTGATATTGGAGCCGTTTTGTCAGTAGCCTTTCGAGCGTCACGTATTTTGTGTAAGTCAAAACGAATGGTGCGAAGAATAGCTTTGAATCTATTTCGACTCATTGCTGCACGGTAGAGTGGAAACGAATATGGAGCCCATTACTCATCGATGATTTCCATGCTGGACTTATGAACATCACAACCCAAAACAGTTTCATAAAATGCGTCCATTTCAATATTATCAGTTTTTTCCCATCCAATCCACAAGAAAGGCGATCCCACTATCTGTGCCAATTACCGTTGGATAAGCCTTCTTAATATCGCATATAAGGTCCTGTCGAGCGTTTTATGTGAAAGATTGAAGCCCATTGTAAACGAACTGATCGGACCTTATCAGTGCGGCTTCAGACCTGGAAAGTCCACCATCGACCAGGTTTTCACGCTACGACAAATCTTGGAGAAGACTCAAGAAAAACAAGTCGACAGCCACCATCTTTCTGTCGACTACAAAGCCGCCTTCGACAGCCCAACAGCCCAATAAGGAAGTACCTGTAAGCCACCATGTCTGAATTTGGTATTCCTGCAAAACTAATACGACTTTGCAGGATGATTCTGAGCAACACCAGCAGCGCAGTTAAAATCGGGAAGGACCTCTCACCACCATTTGTTACCAAACGAGGTTTCAGACAAAGTGATTCCTTATCGCGCGACTTTTTCAACCTAATGATGGAGAAGATCATCCGAGCTGCTGATCTGAGACGTAGTGGCACAATATTCTACAAGAGTGTTATGCTGCTTGCGTATGCTGATGACATCGATATCATTGGCCATAATACGCGCGAAGTCAGTGCAGCATTCTCCAGTGTTATGCTGCTTGCGTATGCTGATGACATCGATATCATTGGCCATAATACGCGCGAAGTCAGTGCAGCATTCTCCAGATTAGAAAGAGAGTCAAGTCGAATGGGTCTGTCAGTGAATGCAGATAAGACGAAATACTTAGTGTCAACAAACAAACAGTCCCAGCGTCTTGGAACCCACGTTACCGTTGACAATACCTCCTTCGAGGTTGTGAAGAACTTCGTTTATCTGGGATCCAGCATTAATTCAACCAACGACATCAGCATTGAGATCAAACGAAGAATAACTCTTCCCAACAGGTGTTACTTTGGGCTCAGTAGGCAATTGAGAAGCAGAGCCCTCTCTCGACGGACGAAAATCACGCTCTATAAATCGCTCATCATGCCCGTCCTACTTTACGCATCACAAACCTGGACGCTGAGCAGTTTAGATGAAAAGACTTTAGAAGCATTCGAGAGAAAGATTCTTCGTAAGATCTACGGACCAATCTGCGTCAATGGCGAGTACTGAATACGGTGGAATGATGAACTGTATGAGCTGTACGCTGACATCGACATAGTCAAGCGCATTGAAATCGAGCGGCTTCGCTGGCTTGGTCATGTTCAGCGCATGAAAGACGTTCTCCAGTGAAGAAAACATTCGATTCGGAACCCAGCGGTGGTCAACGCAGAAGAGGACGACCGCATCTTCGTTGGAAAGACCAAGTAGAGGACAATCTGACGAAGCTTGGAATTTCCAACTGGCGCCAGCAAGCGAAAGACAGAAATGGCTGGCGCAAATTCTTAGATGAGGCCAAGACCGACATACGGTTGTAGCGCCAACTAAGTAAGTAAGTAGTAGTTTTTTCCCATACTCGTGGTGGTGACTGTGGATGTTTCTCGTTCCAGTATTGGGCCAGCTGGTCGCCTTTTCTATTTGTGTGGCACACTATTATATCCTTCATCATGTTGGAGAATAACAAATTGAATGCATCTAAGCGGCTTAAAAGTTCTTTAAGTAGGTTCACCCGAAACAAGATGACGGAATTAAATGAGTAGCCATTTAAAAATGAATGAAAAAAACTAGAGCAGTAAGCTTAAACTCGGAACTTAATTGGTTAATTTTCTTGTCTAAGAATGTTGTGGGCACGAGTTTGTGCTGTGGGAAGTGAATCTTTGACCCACGGCGTTCCATCGCGCGCATCATACACCAATTGATCGACATAATCATGGGCTGCGTCTATCTCTTCATCGCTATTGTGCTCATTCACTTCGTCTATCCAATCATCTATCTCAGCATCCGATGCAATTTCGCCCTCTGGTAGCCGTTCATCATCTTCACCATCGTGAATCGTCATCATCATAGAGCAACGCCTCAATCTCCGCATTTGTCAATGTGTCTCGTTTTGCAAGCTTAGAAGTATTCTTTTTCACTCACTAAGTACACTGAATTAACTTTAAACACAATTGCTCTGAATAAAAACTGTCAAACTCATCACGTGTATCAGATAGTTAATTTACATTTTTTCCATTTTTTTGCAAAATTGACTGTTTTCATGCAGAATTTATCATATTTTATAAAACAGTCACCTGCATCGGCCTTCTAGGTCGGCCGAACTAGGGTTAAGTGTCAAAGTTTAGGGAAAGTTTGCAACAAAATGAATACTTAAAAACATTTGACTAATGATGTTGCTTAAATAAACAATTCATGCACTCAAAGTAAAAATATGTTGATTTTTTGTCCGTGTACTTCTTCTCTCAGCACAATTTATAGATACCCTATCAATTTATACTTGTTTCAGTAACAATTTCGACCCACTGTAAACATGCTCTGAAAGCCACTTCGAGTAGCTAAGTACTGGGCGCTGCTGATGTGACAGTGTTGCCAAATATATTTGATACACGCCGACTTAAGTAACGCTCCCACGAGGATATAGATGACATATGTAAACTGTAAGCAGGCTCAAACGGGTGCTAAGACTTTAAATAAGCGAGAACGCGTGCGAGAATGATGGTCGGACGGACGGATGGACGGATAGGTTGATCGAAATGCTTGACTATTAGACTGTCTGGCGTCATGATGAAGGCATAATAAAAACTAAAAACATTGAATGTAAACGGATGCAGAAAACATTTTGCTTCGAACCCAACATAATGCTGATTTGGGGTGCTGCTGTGCAACCGAGTGAGTGCTGGCCGGTGCATGAGGTGCGGCGCGCGTAATGAATATCCTTTTAATGCGTGGTGAGCAGTAAAAGAGCAAAGGAAAATAAATGATGCTGCTTGGTGCGGCTAATCGTTAATGTTCGGTTGCAGTTGAATTCTAGCTAACTTGCCGTGACAAGGAGTGGGGTGGAGTGGGATGGAATAAATTTGTACTGAGTCGAAACAGTTTTAAGCTAGATTGAGGTATGCCTGCAGTCAAATTTGATGGCTGCAATATGCGAAATGACAAAGATTGACTTCGGTTTACCTACAGGGGTTGCTTTCTCTCCTTAAAGGACGAGTGAAAAAAATACTCACAAGTATCTCATTACAAATAGTTTGAATAATTGTTAAAAAATATCAGTAGCAAGCTAGATACAAGTATAACTTTATTCGCATATAAAATTTTAATTCCATACGATCGATTTTATGTCACGTGATAGAAAGCCTATACAAACGTTGTATTTCTCCAATTAATTTTGAGCTTAGCTTGTTTGCTGTGCTTTATTTATTTGAATTTTTTTTTTCTCTTTCAATTCCTATGTAAAATTGTTGAACATGAACAATGTTTAATTTATGCATAGAATTACTTACATGTGCGTTACAGGAACCATAAATGAATCCCTAATCACTTCAAATGTCTTCTGGCTAAGCTCGTCGTAATTCCTGTCTGCATGTTTTTGCCCCTACCATGTTCTGGTCAGAACCCAATCGAACAGCACCCAACTTTTTGCACCTCACTGCAACACGGCATGTTATGCAAAATAGTTGAAACGTCATCCGTTTGGCCAGTTAGCTGGGTTAGTTGGCTATGCATTAGGCCCAAGTGCAATATAGATGTGGCTCGTATGCTTTGCATTAACTGCTGCTCACTCACTCACTCACACATTCACTGCTTCATGCATGTGCAGCATGTAGCTCTGCTTTCCGAGTTTTTCGAGACGAAGATACATTTGCAAGATTTGCAAATGTACGGATATAGGTTGAAAGTAATTGCAAAGGATACACGCCACATGCCACATGGTCATGTCCACATCTCCGGCCGCATGTGTCTGTGCGAGTAGATTTTGATATGCAATCAACTATTTCTGAGAAATTGTGTTTTGATTTATTTATAATGTTGCAGCAACATGCAGGCAAAATGTTGCCTTGCTCAATGGATGGAAATCATGGCTGCATAATTAATTTGAAATATCTTAGTTGTGTTGTTTTGCTTTTCCTTTTTAGTTTTCCTAAATTTATCTAAAGAGTTATAAAGACTCAAGCAATGTGTGTATCGGGATGTATGTAAAAATACTCAAAATTTGTGCTATAATAAAATATTTGTATTTTAAAATTATTTAGTATTTCAAAATGAAGTACTCAAAAATTTGCTTTAGCCCTTTACAGCTAAAGACCTATTTTTATTTTTGTTAAAAGTTAACCCATTTCCGGCGGCTCCTTGACTACTGGGCCAAAATCAATGAAACTTCGTCCAGACTCTATATATGGCCCTAAACTTGATCTGGCAAAATTTTTACCTCTACAGGTGAAGGCTGGGCGGCCTGATGCCTTTTTGCACCACTAGCTGCATCATATACCTGCACAGCCGTACCGGCCCAGTTTAAAACAGCAAACGGGCTCTAAATTCTTTTTAACATAAAATTTATAATAGTTACTACTGAAAAGCAATTTTCGATATTGCGATTTGAAATATTTTCCTGGAATTTTCAAAAATTAAAAAAAAAACCCAAAAATTGGTACGAGCCATGGGCGTTAAATATAAGTAAACGACCGAATTGACTCAAACCAAAAATAATGTATATTGTCAAAGATCCATACTAACATAATCCCAACAGTGCCAGGTAATAGCACTTTCGCGCCCACCTGGAGAAATTAAATTTTTTCCCCATACTTTAAAAGACCATCAAAAGGATTCGATAGTCTGGGTTGAAGCTCTCTACGCAAGTCATGAAATACTCGTAACTCATGGTAAAGGAAAATTCTTGTAAAAAAACTGCTGAAGAATGTGTGCATCCTACGTAACATAAAATATGAAGGTCTGATGAAATATGCTCAATTGTTCAGTGACTTTAACCATGCAGTATCTTCATTAGGGCGGGTTGATTTTTTTATTTGTAAATCGTATAGCAAAAACATAAACTACATAAAATTCTAAGAAAATTCTCCGAAGAAACCATGTATCTAAAATAAAATCCTAATCCGCGCCTCTCGACTTGAAAATTTATATGCCCCCTTTTCTACACTCAAAATTTTTTTACATTAAAAAAATATTCACCCAAGTAAAAAAGTTTGTATATAATTTTATATATAATATTTTTATAAGGAACATATATAAACAAGTCTTATTTTATAATGCAAATAAAAACAAGCAAAAGAATTGTTTTCACTCAAACAATATTTCAGTAATTTTTCAGTAATTTTTTTACCATAAACAAATCTTGTGTCATTAAAAGAAATAAGGTCTTTAATACATACAAAGAAGCAATTATAGAATACAAAGAAAACTTTACTTATTGGTTATATGTTAATTTTGTTAAGTCTTTTTTACTCTCCATTCTAGGTACTTTGGCACGACTTTCTATAGTTACTACTATTTGATCTATATTTCTATAGATAAAATAAACCGGATTAGAGGTCATGCTTTTTTCCTGTTTTAAGAAGTATGTTTTGCATATTTTATTAAAAAAAAATTTTTTTTAACTATTCATTGTTTTTTGCAAAACGCAGTTTAGGTAAAACGTGTTCTAACTATTTTTCATATAGAACGCAAATGAGAGGAGATGCAAATTGGGGTTCAATTGCTTTTTTGATAATTGAATATTTTGATTAGTCTCAAAACAAAACCTGTATTGCATAAACTATAATATAATAAAACATAATAGCTATATTTTTAAAAAAAATTTTTTTTAGCGAAAGAAGAGGAAAAAAAATTTCAAGTCGAGAGGCGCGGATTAGGGTTTGATTTTAGACCTATGGTTTCTTCGGAGAATTATCTTAGAATTTTATGTAGATTACGTTTTTGCTATACGATTTTTCATTTTTTTTTTCATCCATACAAATCAACCCGCCCTAATCTTCATGCTTTGGAACTCATTTAGAAAATGATTGTAAAGACTAAACATAGCTTCTTTTAAAAAGAGTTATCTGTACTTATAAATAAGCATTATACCTTAAAATTCAAGCGGTATTTTAGTGAACCGGCCATGGATTCGGTTCCCTTCGATTTTTAAAAGTAATCTGGAACATAAATAAACTTTTATGAACAATATGTCAATATAATAGTTCACACATATGATGATATGTATATTAGGGCACCCATGAAACATATAGAATGTGCCTTTTTCTGATTTTGTTCGCTCCCCGCCCCTTTTTCTGTTAGATTGAGGCTAAAAAATAAGATCTGCATAAAAAACTGGACTTCGGTAGTGGAAAAAACCCAGGCCCCCTGGGGTTAAAGGCCCAAAAACGGCTTAAAAATGGTACTTGGCTTATTTACTCTATATCTCTTAAAATAACAGCTTTACGCTCTTAAAATGCGCAAACATTTTTATGTACAATAAACAGATACACATTTTTTCATAACCAAATTTGACCTTGGAATGACCTTTCGTAGTGTTTTACGCAGTCAAAGTCACGATTTGTAAGTAATATATTTTTTGAACGACCCTCGTAAATTTTTGGAAAGAAATATTTTTGAACAGTTAACAACATATCAAAGAACATTAAATGAAGTTTAATTCACAGTTAGTTTTATTCTTAAGTATTGATTTTTGGAGGTATGAGAGCATTTAAAATTTTTTCAAAGTATTTTTCAAAGCAAGAGACTAATTTTCTTCATTGCAATTACATTTTCATATAATATTTTCAGAGAAGTGAATTCATTTAGCTTAAAAAATCCAGTGCACTTTTGGCAGCTGAATTACTAGAAAAAAACATAATAGTATTTTTTAATATTGTTAAAATTAATTATCGTTTTGAAAAGGTGACCAAAACACAATGAAAACACAAAACGCTTATGAACAGAACGAAAAAAAGAAACCTATTTTTTAGAGTGCATGAAGTTTAATATAACATTGTTTTCCGAATCGTTTTTTAATGTTTTATTATTTCAAAGTTAATTAATTTTTTTTTAATTTTTTTATCCTCATGGGATATATCGAATTGAAAGATGTACTAAAGAATCAATAAATTTTTTTTTGCTCGAACTGGACTGTTTTCTTTCTCATTTTGTTGTAATCCGTAAAATGTCTTGAAATCATTTTTCGATGCCGTCTTTTCATTTTGTTGGAATTTCGAAGGCCTTATAAACTTTCGTTTGTGACAGTAGAAACACATTCCTTAACACTCTTATTTTCATCTTGTATCAAGTATAGTATTCTAGCGAAAACGTCTTTTTTAGAAGGGAGCATCAGTTCGTTGAAGCATTTTTTTCTGCCTACAATAAATAAAATTATATGAACATTGGAATTATCTTATTTTATTAAACGAGCAATATTTGTTTGTATATTTGTTTGTTTGTAAATGAGTTCTCGGAAATGGCCCAAGCGATTTCGATGAAATTTTCAGTATATAAGTTTTCGGGGGTGAAAAATCGATCTAACTGGGTTTCATTTCCAAAGCCAAGCCAAAATTATTTTTTTCGGAAAATAGTTTATATTGAAGTATGTTATTTGATTTTAACACTGTACGACCATTGTAACATATCCAACATTATTCAACATTGCAAAAAAAAAATTTGGTTAACAGCGCACATTGGGGTATTGGACCTATTTAGGCGACCAAAATTTTTTTATTCGGTAAAAAGTTGCTATTATATTACATACTAATAATTTTTTGCCGATTGTCGTACATTTAATGGCGCTATACTTACTTTTAAAATGTGAAGTGAAAATGTTGTTATTGTAAAGAAATTAATTGTTTATCGATATACAATCTAAAAGAAAAGAAATTAAAATACATACATTGGTTTTGACGGGAAGCCGGGCTAAGCTGGACTTTTTTCAAGCTAAATGTATTCACTTTTCTGAGAATATTTTATTTTAGACTGTCAATGTTTATTTGCATGAAAGCATACCAGCTGATACTAGGAGAGTTCTTCAAGCCGCGATTGTGTGCAAACGCAGCAAAAGTATTTTTAATGTTTTTACTTTGCGGGGATCTGTATTCATCAGATTGGAAAAAGGCGGTGAGCAGATTAAGGTTAACAACATTGAAGAGTTGCAAGATATTATTGGTGTCGCTGATACTGCTGATGCTGTTAATGCAGATTAAGTTTAATTATGGTGCTTTTATATATAATATTATATTGTTTAAAACTTTATCATTTCATTTCTTATTTTTTATAATTTTTCCAAACTTTCTCTTTTTCTTTTGTTCTATTCATCTCCATGTCTATATTAATGCTTATTGTTGTGTTACTATTGTAGTATGTTATGTTGTCTACTATATCTGGTACTAGTGATATCCATAAAACTATGATTGGCGTTCTTTGCAAGCAACATTCCGGGCTAAATATTGTTCATTTTAATTCGCGAAGTCTGAATGATGTAAAACTTGACTATGTTCGGCACTGCTTTGAAAATTCCGCTGTTGATGTCATTTGTGTTTCTGAAACTTGGTTTCATAAAGACATAAATGACTCTTGTTTGAATATACAGAACTATAAGCTTTTTCGAAATGATCGAATTGATAAAAAAGGCGGGGGTGTTGCAATATATTGTAAAAATAACTTAAATGTTAATCTGTTAGGAATGTCCAGTGGTTCAGAGGTAGAGTTTCTTAATGTCGAAATCTATGACAGTTGTACAAAAGTTTTCTTGTCGTGTGAGTATAATCCGAATCGTAATTGTTGTTTGGAGCAATTGTTTACTATATTGTTGAATTGTGCAATTGACTATGATCACTTCGTTTTGTGTGGTGATTTAAATATAAATGTTTTATTTAAGGATAGTCTTGTTGGTAATTTTATTGATCGTCTGACTGAAGTTGGTCTCCAAATAGTAAATACCAGTTTACCTACGCGCTATGCAATTAATGCTACTCCAAGTTTATTAGATCTTTTTATTGTTTCAGATGTTTCTACTGTTTTGCTTTTCGACCAATTATCGTTTATATCTGACCATGATCTTCTTTTTTGTTCTTTGAATATAACTTTGACACCGATTTTAACTGTTAAAACTGTTTCATTTCGTAATTATAAAGCTATTGATTATGTATCGTTGTATAATGACCTGTCTATCATTAATTGGTCCGAATGATGGTTTCTTAGTGTTAATGAGAAGTTGTATTTTTTAAGTAATATAATTTGTGAATTATTTGAGTTGTATGTTCCATTGACTACACGTCGTGTCTCTAACAGAAGTTGTCCCTGGTTTACAAATAATGTTGAATTGGCCCTGAAAAAACGTAATAAAACTTATAATCGTTGGAAGAGAAACCCGACAACATCTAATTGGGAACAGCACAAAAGAGCTAGAAATGAAGCTAACTGCATTGTTAAATTATCTAAACGCACTTTTTTCATGTCGAAGCTAAGTTTAGCACAACCTTCCAAAAATCTTTGGAACAATTTAAGACAGGCTGGAGTATGTAATGTGAAATCCGATGATTTTCTAATTGATTCTAATATTCTTAATGATTATTTTATCGCTACCTCAACATCTACTTATAACACATCTGTCGATAATACGATAGTTTTTACTACCGATAGGCCATGTAATTTTCAGTTTGTTGCTGTAAATGAGTGTGATGTTGATCGTTGCGTTAATAATATTAAATCAAATGCAGTGGGTGAAGATGGAATAGCTATTAAATTTATAAAAATAATTTTACCTTTCATCATAAGCCCTTTGACACACATAATGAATCACTGTTTCACAAGTTCTTGCTTCCCTGATGCGTGGAAAGCTGCTACAATCATTCCTATAGCTAAAAAACCCAATGCCTGTGAACCGTGTGATTTTCGTCCGGTAAGTCTTTTACCAGCTTTATCAAAAGTATGTGAGTCTCTCATGGCTGTACAAATCTCCGAACACATTAGAAAATTTAACCTTATGTCACCACTTCAATCTGGTTTTCGACCTGGCCACAGCTGCTCTACAGCTATTGTGAAGATCCTAGATGACATAAGATTATCATATGATATGGGGCATATAAGCTTGCTTTGCATGTTGGACTTTTCAAAAGCATTTGACTCTGTTGACCATTTATTACTATGTCAAAAACTAGAACTTAATTTTGGGTTTTCTATTACTGCGGTCCGTCTGCTATATAATTACTTAGTTGGAAGGTCTCAAAGAGTAAGGGTGGGAAATAGTCTGTCTGCTTTTAACAATTTATCCTGTGGAGTTCCTCAAGGCTCGGTACTTGGTCCGCTTTTATTTGCAATGTTTCTTAATGATATTTTCAGCAAATGCCGTCATGTAACCATGCATGCATATGCTGATGATCTTCAGCTGTACTTGTCCAAACCAATTGATCTTGTTGATGATTTATGTATTGAGGTAAATGAAGACATGAGTAAAATAGTAGATTGGGCTAAAGCTAATAAGCTTAATCTTAACCCTCTTAAATCATTTGTTATGCCGATTTTTAAGTCTAGATACTCTTTTTCTGATATACCAGCCATTTTTCTGAATGGAGTCGACTTGAAATTTATAGGTAAAGTTAAAAATCTCGGTTACTATATTAACTCCTCACTTTCCTGTGAAGATCATATAAACTCTGTTGTTTGTAAAGTTTACTATATCCTACGGAACCTGAGAAGAACTGCATCATTTGTGCCTGTTGAGACTAGAAGAAAGCTAGTGGTTCAACTCATAATGCCAATAATTTCCTACTCAGAAGTTGTATACAGTAAGCTTGATTCGAGGTCAAAGCTTAAGTTACAACTTGTACGTTTATGGTCTTAAAAAGTTTGACCGTATAAGTCATTTGAGCAATCGAGTACTTGGTTGCAATATTTTCAATTATTTGGATGCTAGAAACTGTATTTTTTTGCATAACTTGATTTATACACAAACTCCTAATTACTTATTTAATAAGTTACAGTTTTGTAGATCGACCAGAAATATGAACCTTGTAATCCCTGTATACAATTTTTTGAATTCTAACAGACTCTTTTTTGTGAACGCTATCAGAATGTGGAATTCGCTACCTTCAAGAATCAAAAGTATCCGAAATAAGCACAACTTTAAGCATGCAATATTCCAACACTTTTCTTGATACTATCTTTCTTCTTTCTTCTATTTTCTATTCTATTAATGTTATCTTCTTAATTTTTTGATAAAGTTCCTTAAAGGTAATTTATACATAAGTCTAAATTCAATTCAATTATAATTTATTGTTAAAATTGAAGCTTATAACTAAATTTAATTTCTTGAGTCAAATGCATTTGTTTGTTGATTATAACTTAAATTTAAAATTTAAAGTTAAATTTAGTCGTGTTTACAATTTTTTTTCTTTTTTTTTTAATTTAAAATAAGTAAATTAAAATTTTTTTGTTTTTATTTATTTGTTGGTTATAACTTGTTGTTATTCTTTGATTTCTTACTGCATTTAAAAGACTTTGTCTTATATGTGAACATGATAATTAAATTAAATAAATGACGACGTCGCACAATCCATCTGAAAATGTGCTTGCAATGAAGAAAATTAGTCACTTGCTTTAAAAAATACTTAGAAAAAAAATTTGAAATGCTCTCATACCTCCAAAAATCAATACTTTATAAAAAAACTAACTGTGAATTAAACTTCATTTAATGCTCTTTGATATGTTGTTAACTGTTCAGAAATATCTCTTTCCAAAAATTTACGAGGGTCGTTCAAAAAATACATTACTTACATATCGTGACTTTGACTGCGTACAACACTACGAAAGGTCATTCCAAGGTCAAAGTTGGTTATGATTAAATGTGTATCTGTTTATTGTGCATTAAAATGTTAATGCATTTTAAGAGCGTAAAGCGGTTATTTTAAAAGATATAGAGTAAATAAGCCAAGTACCATTTTTAAGCCATTTTTGGGCCTTTAACCCCAGGGGCCTGGGTTTTTTCCATTACCGAAGTCAAATTTTTTATGCAAGTCTTATTTTTTAGCCTCAATCCAACAGAAAATGGGCGGGGAGCGAACAAAATCAGTAAAAGGCCCATATGGGTACTCTAATGTATATAATGTACAATAATTAAATTACATATTTATAAAACAGAGTAATTATGTTTTTACTTCTATTTATTAATGTCTAATGAATTCTCAACATTGGGAACCATTTTCCTTGTTTTATTTATGTATGATATCAATGTATTGAAAACGGATTACTCACAAAACTTAATTTTCTAAAAAACATATATAAAAAGATAGTTTTTTCCAAAAGATATCGGCAGATGATGTTACTTTTGAGCTTTTTATGATGCTTAAGCGTTGTAAACAGGACTTCCGTCAGAAAATTTGCGATCATAGATAATTTCATTTAAACTCAGTTCAAGCTCACCGTGACTGATGACAAACATATTCCTGATTGTAAAAAAAAATAATTCTTAAAAGTTTTAAAATATTTTGCATACACAATTCCTTAATATAATTTTCAATAAACCAGTGATAAAAAAGATGTGAAATAATAAAAAGATGTGAAATTAAATTGGAAAAATTAAGATTATATACTAAAATTTTACAACAAAGGCCATTTTGTCGCTGAATGTTTGTATTTTACCTAAAGAAAACTCACGCGTCACCAAATATGGCGAGTATGAAGTTTTTAGACACTTTTTTCCAAAGTTCTTGCAACTAAATAATAGCCTCAATACATAGTTCTTGCAAATAACTAACTATCAAATGTCACAAATATTTTTGCAAAGTTCTTGCAACTGAATAATAACCTTAATGCAGCATTTACTTACAACAATTTTATTCAAAACTTCTTGCAACTAAATAACAACTCCAATACAACGTTCATGTAACTAATTACATTATATGTATAAGTTGCAATGTTTTTTTCTAAATTTCTTGCAACAGAATAATAACCTCAATATTTTCAATGTTCTTGCAACCTAATTAAAACCTCAATTCAACGTTATTTTTTTTAACAAAATTTTTTTGAGTTATAATAATGTTTCCTAAAGTTGTAGCAACTGAATAATAACCTCAATGCAGCATAAGGTTGCAATGACTATTTCCAATGTTCTTGTAACTGAATAAAACCCTCATTTCAACCTTCTTTCAATAAAACAAGTTCCCATAATTTCACAATGATTCATTGCTATTCAACGAAAAATTTGTACAATTTGGTGGGCTCGTTGAATGCTGCCAATATTTGGCCTATTTATGTTATTTATGTTAAAAAAGTTGGCTTTGACGGACACCCTTTGTGTAAATGACTTCTAAATTGAAATAATTAAGTTTGTGAAAAATAAAACAAAAGTGGATTACATGGTAGTAGAAGCCCACACAAAGAAATTGACAAGCAAAGCAGAATTTTTTGTGAACAATAAAATTTATATTTTGCTTATGGCATTTTAGTGCGTCACAGCAAAAGTGGAAACATTCAGTTGTAGTGACTTTCCTATAACTCAATAAAAACATCTTCAAACCGAAGTTTTGAACATTTAGTTGTTGTGACATTGATATAACTTAATATAAATATAAAGCAACTTTATCGCATCTAAGTTGCTAACTCGTTACTGTATTTGTTACAATTACAATAAACAAAAATTTTTTATATGTGCTACAAAAATAAATGTTGTAATAATGTTAGTTTAACGTAAAAATTACTTATTTTTTTCAAAACTTTATGAAACATTTTTACAACAAGTGCATTTATTCGTAAACATAATTAACTCCTTAGTTGAACTTATTTGCTACAAAACAAATGATTTGTTACAAATTACTTGTTTGAAACTATAATACAACCCATTTGTGACGAAATTTGTTAGAAAAAACTGGAATACAACCGAATTACAACATATTTTTGTTGCAAATCGAAATCTGTGCTAGCTGGGTAGGGTATGTTCACAGTTGTTTTATTTTTTTATTGAAAACGCAATACGATATACAACAATACAACAGCTTGTGAAAACTCTTACTTATTATATTTTTTTTATATTTCTAAAACTGTAACGATATTTGATGTACATAAGTGCTGTGGATGTTACTCGCACTTCAATACCTCCTTTTTCTTTCGGAGAAGTAAAATATTTTAGTAAGCATCTCCAATTTATTTTTTAAAAATTGTATTATGCCAAGCTGAAACAAAGGCACTGCTTTTGTATCGTGCTTTAAGCAATCAGACAAACAAAAGTGTATTGTGGCAATTGAAATCCGTGTCAAGTACTTGGGAGTAAATTTGCTTAATCGAAGAAGTTTGCTTAATCATGATCAATTATACATGCAATTAGTCACTCCTGACGATAAGTGTTTACAAATACAGTATTACCTCACACAAAGCAACAATATTTGAAAATATGGAATTTTCGGTATAAAAAAAGGAAATCTTTTGTAGGCATTTTTTTTTTAATTCGTTAAGCAATTTTGTATTTTTTGTACTGCAACAGGTTAGCAATTTGCATTTATGGTTTTTATATTAAATAATGATAGCGCGGGGATTTTTATCGAAAATCGGGAAATTTTGGGATGGCCAACGGGGTGAGAGAGCAAAAATCTAAAAACAACTTCAGTAACCATGCTTTGTTAGTGGAAGACTTTCAGCAGACTGTTGGACTCCATAATAATAACATAAGCATAAAGACTAAAGTAAAGCAAAAATACAACAACAAATGTGGAAATATGAAATGGGAGAAAAACTGAGAAATTGACACTTAAAATCACATCGCCTCTGTGGTGCAGTTCGCTAGTGCGCGCTTGCACTGCGTGTCACAAAAATTTCAGATGAAGCCTTTAGCAGGGCCGAAATTGCAATAAAATCAGCTAGTGATTTTTTCCTTTTCATATTGAAAAAAGTTGTTGTTGCTGTTGTTTCTTTAGAAAGATTCGTTAAAACAATTAATTGTTCCAACTTTGACCTAAGGCTCAATAAACGATTTTAAACTATCAAACAACTAGAATTTGTTTTTAAAATCAAGTATGTTTAAACTATCAAACATTTAGAATTTGTATTTAAATCATATAAAATCAACATAATAAATAACAAGGTCATTTGAAAAAATTTAATTTATTATAAATTTTACTATATTTGATATTATAAAAAGATTTTTTTACATTATTGCGTTTTTGTAACAAACTCTATTAAAATAAAATATAAATTTATTTGTGAAATAAAATATTTTTAAAATATAACTGTTGTAATAAATGAAGTCTATTGAATTAAAAAAGCGTCTCTTGTTCTTTTCTTTCTTTTTGTCTACTAATAACATAGTTTTGCTCTAAAAGTAAATAGCAGGGTGCTTTTAGAAACCTGCGGGCGGGCGCACAGAATATAATGACGCTACTGGCTATAAGCCTATAATTAACAAGCGCGATAAACAAACATATGAACCGAGTCGCCTCATATTGAGTCGAAGCATTGCCAGGCTACTTTTTTTACAGATTTTAATCCGAATTTAGTATCAAAATGTATTAGAATTTAGTAAATATTGTATGAAAAACAAAAATTTATACAGAAATGTACTTAAATTTAAACCAAAAAGGCTAAAATTTAAATGAAAAAGCTAAAATGGATGCTGTAATATTTCTTTTTATTTAAATTCTAATACAGAAGATTTTGAATTTTGAGTTAGTATTTGCCAAGTTTAAATTTTAAGCCGCGAGGTTTAAAAAAATGCAGTTATATTTTAGTGGGACTAAAATTTAGTAAAAGATTTCGGACCGTGTGGCTTGAAAATTTAAAATAAATTTTCTGCATCATTCTTGCTGCCCATTCAAGTAACCCATGCTTACGCCTTTCTTGTATCATATTTTTGCGTTTGAAAAGGCGTCCGCATGAACCAATAAGAGAAGATCACGCAAAGAGCCGTGCGAGAAAAAAGTAATTTTTCGTGCAACGTCATCGGTCACAAGCATGCTATGAAACTGTCAATTTGCATATGTTTTGCATGCAAAACTTGTGAAAACTCGGATAAAAGTGAAAAATTATAAAATTAATAAGTTTAATTTGCAAAAAAAGTGTTTGAATACTTTGTTTGTTTATATATCCATGCAGTAACTAAATGTAAAGAACGCTGTAAAAAGAAAAACTGCAAATAAATAGAATACAAAATTGGATGTTCACTTTGTTTTTATTATTGAACTGTTTTGTTCAATTTTCTTTTCCTCTGCATCGAATTGTTCACAATTTCTTTATTTAATAATCTTCTTTTAAAAAACATTCGTGCGCGGAAAAACATTTTTTTTTATTTTGTTGTCACAAATAACATGCTCTGCACTTGTAATGTGCGTCTGCAAATAATTTTTGCTTATTAGCAGACCGTCGCCATTTACGTCGTTGAACACTTTTTCCAACGCAGTCATATGCGCCATGAGCTCTTCCGTTGGCTTGGCGAACCGCCTTTGCTTAAATGATCTACCTAACTTAGTGATGCTGCCGCTTCTTCTTCCAGCCTTATGTTCGGAACGTCTTTATGCGATTTGTGGCAGATGTATCACGCGAGGTTTTCCAAACCGCTGTTCACTCCAAGAAAAATATTACAAATATTGAATTCATAAAATTGTTAAATTTTACTTACTTGCGAATCACTTGCGAATATAGCTGCCGTATTTTCGCTTGAAGTAACTGCTCTGAAGAGCGGTTAGAAATAGAAGCGTCCCTGTTTAGTTTTTCTATTTCCTCTACAGGAAAAACTTCTCCATGACCAACGACTCCTGAAGCAGAGCACTTACGATTTTTTTGTTTTCGCGCTTTAAAATTCGCTGACATCGTTCTGCATTTGCTGGTTGCACCTCCTTGGTCATAACTGTTGGGACAACGCCCGGCTTTAAGCGCATAGCTTTGCCAAAACCTATCGTAACATTTTTTAAAAGAATATTTACGTGGAAATGTAGAAGTACTTACCCATTTGAACTTGGACCCTTCTTTCGAAGTCTTCAGGCAGAAAATGATCTCCACGGATTCTTGCCATTGCAGTGTCGACATTTAGCCGACAAAAAATCTCCCATTGCTTACAAGCAATTTTTTCCTTGGGGAAACGGTAGAAACCAACGTATTTGTTTTTTTTTTGCTGTTGCAATTAATGCATGTCGCTACAGCACACTTCGTTTTAATATAAAAACACATTACATTTATATGATAATTCTTTAAAATTTTAACAAATAACATTCAACATCCAATCACTAATCGTAAACAAAAGATTTTGTGACCGATGACGTCAGACCCATCAGCTGTTTTTGTTTACAATATGGCGGCTCTTTTCTTTGCATGATCTTTATTTCTTGGTTCATGCCGTATACCTTTCTCTTTTCAGGGTTGCTTTCTCGCACGGCTCGCATTGCAGGTCTTTTTATAAGTGTATTTTTTTGCCGATGCCGCGACACTTATGATGCCCTGCACACATTCACGACTTCACGACACTACGACTCGACATGAAGAAAGAGTCAACAATCTCGAAAAATCATACAATTGTTTCACTCATGCATACACTAACCCTTATATTTGCGCTAATAGGGCTGTTCACATTTCAAACCGCTCATCAAATCGATCATCAAATGATTTGACAATTGATTTGACCAACAGAATTTGTATGGATTTGATGGCGATTTGACGAGTGTGAACTCTTATCAAATCGTTGGTCAAATCGTTTGATGAAAATCAAAATTTTTTGATTTTTCTGCTGATTTGACGAACGATTTGACCAGTGTGAACACTCGTCAAATCGTGTAGTACGATTTTGTCAGTTCAAAAAAGTTTTCAACCTGTGCACATCGCGGCAAAAAAAGGAGCGGAAGAAAATAATAACAAAATAATAATCAATAACTGTTGCAAACAATTTATAATAATTTTTAAAGTAATTTCTTCTTCTTCCAATACGATTTTAACAATAAAAGGTATTAAAATTTTTCCGTCATCGCGATGTGCTTACTTCGGTGTTCAAAATAAAATGAAATTTGACGAAAAATTTTAAGAGTCAGAACACTTCTGTGGTCAAACGATTTGACAAATGATTTGATGAGCGGTTTGAAATGTGAACAGCCCTGTTGTTGCTCGTCAAATTAGAAATAATTCTATTCCGGCGACAGCAAAATTGTCATGTCGCTGCTACATTTTCACCAAATTCACCTCCATAAGGATAGCATGTAAAAATAATTTGACAGTTCTTGCCTTGTCGTTGCAGTCTTGAAAGTGTTCAGTGCATGATCGTTACATTGGTCGTACCATTGGTCCCTTAGAAACTAGAAACCACGATGTACAGAACACGGTACAGAAAACAATTTTTCAAATAAATATGCTAAAGAGGCCCTTACAGCCGTTTTCTGGTTTTAAACTTAACAAAAAATAGTTAAGGAGCTCTTGTGAAGCTGATTGTTATGTTATGTAAATGTTGGTATTCTTGAAAATTATTTACAACATAAAAGCTTAAAAAGCTCTTAAAGTTCACCATGCATGGTGAAAATCGATATGCCTGTTGAAAGAAGAGATGCGCGATATGAACAGATGCTTCGAGTGCAGCTTTTGACTTTGCAAGCGCTTGAAAAATTTGCCAGGGCTACTGGCAGATTTCTTTATCAACACTTAGGGCCGTTTTCTCAATGTCCGGTTAAGCACTAATCGGAACTTTAACTGGCGGTTAGCAAAAAAGCAATTTCTCAATGTTCGGTTAGGTCTTAAGTGCCGGTTAAGTTAACGGCAAGTTGAGGTTCCGGTTAGTTGCTAATCGGAAGAACAGCTGTGTAGCGTAAAAAATAATTATATATTTTATAATTAAAAATGGATAGAATTTCGAGGATTTCGTTTTTTTCTTACTTGAATTCGATCCAAAACATAAAAAGGACATATGCGCATAGGCGTGATTACGTGGAAGAGTAATGCACTTTCTTCATATGCACTGAATTTCGGCACTCTGTTGCGTTTTTAAATTATTTATTAACTAATCCTTGTTTGATATTTACAACTTTCACATCAAAAATAAAATAACAAACAAGCGTAAACAGCTGATATGCAGTTTAGCGTATTCACAATTGCAAAAATTCACAATTAATGCTTAACCGACAGTTACTTAACCGACACTTGGTGAAAACGAAATTGTTTTTTAGCTATCGTACGGTTAGCTAACTCCCAGTTAAGAGCTTTGCTAACCGGAGATTGAGAAAACGGCCCTTAAAATAAGTAAAAATTCTTCCATTTTTCTTCCATTCTCATACAATAAATTTTTCTAGTGTGTGTTTGAGCATAGTTTTGTTCAAAGTATTGTTAAGCCAAAAAGCATGATATGAATAAATTAATCAATGGGTTGCAAAATGTTTCTAATGAACTGCAGAAATCATCATTTAGGCTGAAGCTTGTGAAGGTACAATGAAAAAGAGATTATAAAAACTGTGCGACAATTTCGGTTTTCTTGAAAGAACCCAATCAGCCAAACAAGCTTGGAATAAGCTTTAAACAAGCTTAGAACCGTAAGAATCAAGCTTGGAAAAAGCTTTGGATTACTATTGGAAAATGCTTACAAGTAATTGTAGAATAAACGAAAACGATCCCTTGGAAAAATATTCCTTACTATAAACATAATCCAAGTGTTTCTTTACAATTGGAAATAAGTATTTGAATAAGCTTAATCCAAATGTTTCCTTACAATTGGAAATTAGTATTTGAATAAGCTTTTTCCAAGTGTTTCTTTACGATTGGAAATTAGTATTTGAATAAGCTTTTTCCAAGTATTTCTTTACAATTGGAAATTAGTATTTCAATACGCAACTTTTATGTATAAATATATTCGCCGGTTCGAGAAGCTGTACCGCCCTCATTTTTCACTATCAAATTCGACTTGCCTTCAAAAAAACTTGTCTTATTGCATTTTAAGCCCTCAGTTGTCGTTCTTGTCCTTTATGAAATTCAATATTTTCCACAATTAACTCGTGGATTTCTACGTTTAGTTTCCATATTTCTTAAATGTAGTAAAGAGCAAAGAAAGTGAAAAGAACCACTACCGAACCCGGTCTCGAACCGGGGACGTCTGGGTTGATAGTCTAGCGCACTCTCCACTATACTATACAGGCCAACAGTTAACAGCAATCGCAACTTTGAACAGTTGCAAAATTATTACCTTGGCTAACATTTTGCAAGCATGATTGGAAAACACTTACGTAAAGCAAGTCTTTCCAAGTATTATTGTACAACACTTACTTTTTGTTTTTTACGCAAACATTCTACAAAGCAACTTGGAAATTTATTACCTACGAAAGTGTTTTACAAGCATGCTTGGAAAAGGCTTGGTTTTTGCATTGTATGTAAGCTTAATCCAATCACTATTTCTAAATGGCTGATTAGGAAACTTCAAACATCTAAAATGTAAACTTTTATTTAACTTTAATGTATTTTAATTCAATATTATATTACAATTTGTATTTTTTTTATTATTTGCACAACAATTTTCTATCTAAGCACATAAATTTCATTCGTTGTTAAGACACTTTCTGTCATTAACAAAATTGTAAGGAAAAGAGCTTTTAAATTTGCAGCAGAATACGAAACCTTAACAAATTGTTAATAATGGTATTCATTAAAATTTGTTAAGTCCTGCTAAACTGTTAAATTGTTAAAGTTAGCAGCTGTTGATGTGAACGTACCTGCTAAGACATTTTACAATCAAGTGTTAAACTGATATGTCAAAATCAGCTGGAAGACTTCTACACCTTAAAATTGAAAAAACTGAATTATTACAAAATAATTCTTTTTTAGAACTCACTATGCCAAAATACAGCGAGAAAAGAAAACTTATAACAACTCTTAAAGAATCGGCTCTTTTTGATTTAATGATGTCAGAAATATTTGCATCAAGTGATGGTTGGTATTGGATTTTGTTACTCTCATAAAAAATATTTGTTTAATTTTTTAAATAGAAAAACAAAAGATAATGAAATATAGACAATCTCATTTTATCATTAGAAGTTATTGAACATTATAGATATGCTGTTCCATTTGTACTTGGATCCGTTTCAAAGTCAGAAATGTTCTTAGTTCATATCTTACCAATCCTAGATGAAAATCGATTTAAGGAGCTTGTTCGCGTTAATAGAAAGAATTTTAACGTTATACTTAATTTAATAAAAGATGACGAATCTTTTAAAGGTTGCTGGTCATCCAAACAGATTTCTCTGGATATGCAGTTGATGATAGTGCTGTATAGGCTTGGATCTTGTGGAGAAGGAGCATTCATAACGAAAATTGCTTGCTTTTTCGGAGTTGGAGATGGTTGAACCATTCAAGTGCTGACTGAAAGAATTTTTAGAGCAATCTTTCGAAGAACGGCAACATCATCGAAAACGTATCACAAATTACCATATTGCCTCGGATATGTTGATGCTACTGAAATAAAGTTTGCTGAAAAACCTTCTCAGGATCCAGAAGCATATTTTTCAAGAAAACACCATTACTCCATGAAGGTACAAGCCATTTGTGATCACAAGCTGTTGATTCGTCATATGGTGCTTGGTTATCCTGGGAGCGTTCACGACAGTAGGATATATAACAACTGTGTTCTATCAATTAATGCGCCAAACTTCTTCGAAGGAGAAGAATGGATAGTTGGAGACAACGCATACAAGCTGACTTCTGCAGTAATCACACCCTTTGGAGCCAATTCGAGATCTGGCACTTTGAAGGAAAGAAACGAATTTAACAAGAGGTTGAGTAAATACAGAATTAGAATCAAACATTGTTTTGGAATGTCAAAGGAAAGATTTAACAGCTTAAAAGAGCTAAAAATTCAAATTAAAAATGACGAGTGTATGAAAAGTGCATGCCGTTGGGTACTTGTTTGTGCTATATTGCACAACATTATCATTGAGCAAAGAGAACCTCTCGATTCATTTGAATGGATTGATGACTCGGCACCTGATGAAGTTAATATAAGAATAAGATAAGATAATATATATAACTAGCTGAAACCCGGCGCGTTGCTGCCACTTTCCCTATTCAAACGCCCATAAAATGTTATCAGTTAAACAGCATGTCTAAATTGAGGTCAAATACTGAATTCCGAGACTGTGCGACCTATATCCACAAAGCTATTCGATATAACAATTTTGGGTTGTATAGGAAGTGCCACGCCCTCTTGATCACCCCTCATAGAATGTAATCAATTAAACTGCATGTGTACATGGAGGTCGAATACCGAATACCAAAACTGTGCGACATATAACTCCAAATAAATTCGATAACACAAATTTGGGTTGTATGGAAGGTGCCACGCCCCCCGACAAACTCTAAAAAATTTTATCAGTAAATCTTCATGCGTAAATTTTGGTCAAATACTGAATTCCGATGCTGTGCGACCTATAACTCTAAAGCTATTTGATAGCACAAAGTTGGGTTGTATGGGAAGTGTCACTCCCCTTTTCCCTACGCCCATAAAATGTAAGAAATGAAAGTGCATGTATAAATTTAGGTCGAATACCGATTTCTTACGCTGTCAACCTATAACTTCAAAGCAATTCGATATTGCAAATTTGGGATGTAAGGGAGATGTCAGGCCTCCCTGTCCAACGCCCATAAAAAAAAATCATTGAAACTGCATGTGTAAATTGAGGTCAAAAACTGAATTCCAAAGCTGAATTCCTATAAATTCAAAGCTATTCGATATCACCAATTTGGATTGTATGAGAGGTGCCCCTCCCCCTTGTCCAACTCCCATAAAATTTCATCACTGAAACGGTACGTCTAAATTGTGGTCGAATACCGAATTTCTAAGCTGTGCAACCCATAACGCTATTCGATAACACAAATTGTTTTTATATTAATGGGAGGTAAAAGAAGGTGTGGCATTTCTTCTTAAACCATCTCGTACTCAAAGCAAAGCCACTTACAAAATTTGAGCTCAATCGGACCAATAGTATCGGAGTATTGTGATATTTCCAAAAGTAGGCGTAGATGAAGTGTGACAACGCCCGTTTTTATTAAAGTTAGTGACAGTCATCATAAGAACTTATTTACCAAATTTTAATTTAATACGACCAAAACCTTCTTAAATATAGCATTTTTATTGATTTGTGGGCGATAAAAGGGGTGTGGCATTACTTTTTTCCTAAACCTTTGCGTAGCAGTTACGAACAAACCAGTAGAAGGAAGTATCCTATTTGGTCTAGTCGTTTTCAAGTTTTAAGCATCCGAACAAATCACGATTCATTTTTATATGTACAGATATTGATTTGTGGGCGCTAAAAGTGGGCGTGAAAACATTTATGTATCGTTACTGCCTCTTGGAGCACCTACACAGCAAGTTTCAGTATAAAAATGTGTCGAACTCCGGAATTGCCATGATTTCGAAAAAGTGGGCGTATATAAATTGCGACGAAAAAGTGATTTTTGTACAGTTACTGACAGTTACCATCTGAACAAAATGATAATATCTTAGTTTTTACGATCGAAACCGTCTGATATATATCCCTTATTTGGTTTGTGGTCGATAGCGCAAATTTGGCTTGTATGGGAGGAACCACGCCCCCTCGTCCAAACGTTACCAAACCTCACAGGAACAATCTATCACCTCGGCAAACGTTGTTCTGCCACAGACCGCCTTACTGCCATACACGAAAATGTCAAGAAATGTCAAATATATTCACCATTTTCAGTATAGCTGCCGAAAGTAGCCATGTGCACTAAATAACCACATTTTAGTCTAATACGATCAAAACCGTGCGAAATATAGCATTTTTGTTGTTTTGCAAGCGGTAAAAAGGGGTGCGGTAAAATATTTCCCTTGAGCCATCTCGTAATCGAAACAAATCGACTGCCCAAATTTCAGCTCAATTTAGGGAAAGCCTGGCGCACTTTACTTCACTGGACGCTAACTCCCCGAAAAGTGAGTTTAACTAAAGTAGGGCAGGCCTATTGATAGTGCACTTGCCGAGAGTAACCATATGTACTGAATTACAAAATTTTTGTCTAATACGACCCAAACCGTTGAAATAAAACGTTTTCATTGGTTTGTGGGCGGTAAAAGGGGGGCGTGGAGATCAATTTTTAGTACAGTTGCTAACAGTAACCGTACAAACTAAGCCAACATTTTAGCTCAATCGACCCAGTAGTCAATTTTGATGGTTTCTTAAAAAGTGGGTGTGGCTATATAGCGATGACGCCCTTTTTTAGTACAATTGCCGAAAGTAACCATACAAACTTAAGTATCATATGTTAGTCTCATACGGCCAAAACAGCATGAAATATAGCATTTTCACTGATTTGTGGGCGCAAAAGGGGGCGTGGACACCAATTTTTCGTACAGTTACTGTCAGTAACTTCACAAACCAAAGTACCAAATTTAGGTCTTATACGACCAAAACCGTCTGAAATAAACCATTTTCATTTATTTGTGGGCGGTAAAAGGGGGCGTGGAAACCCATTTTTAGGACAGTTGTCGACAGTAACCGTACATACTAAATTACAAAATTTTAGCCATATACGACCCAAACCAACTGAAATGTAACATTTTTATTGATTTGGGGGCGGTAAAAGGGGGGTGTGGCAAATTTTTTTCCTCAACCATCTCGTACCTGAAACAAATCGACTGCCAAAATTCCAGGTCAATCGGTTCAGTAGTTTTGGAGTCTATAGACATCACACTACCAGACACACATCGTTTTGCTTTATATATATATAGATATTGATTTGTGGGCGTTAAAAGTGGGCGTGAAAACATTTATAAATTGTGTTCGTACCTAAACAGCAAGTTTCACTGTAAAAATGTGCAGAACTCCGGAATTGCCATGATTTCGAAAAAGTGGGCGTATTTATATAACGACCACGCCCATTTTTTGTACAGTTACCGACAGTAACTATCTGAACAAAATCACCAAATCTTAGTTTTTTACGATTGAAACCGTGAAATATTTTTCTTTTTTTTTTGTTTGTGATCGATGGAGCAAATTTGGCTTGTATGGGAGGTACCACGCCCCTTTCTCCAATCGTTATAAAACCTCACAGGAACACTCTCAAGATGTGGCTTTATTTTCCCTGAAAATTTCATAAAGACCGGTTCAGCGGTTTTGGAGTCTATACGTGATATAGCCACATACCCACATACCCACATACCCACATACCCACATACATACATCCATTTTTATATATATAGATGATAACCTTATAAAATGATAAAAAATAATGCAAGAGTGAAGTTTTAAGTTGACTTCATAGGACTTATTTCAGTCTTTATTTAAAATATTTATAAACTAATGAAGTTATACTATCAAAAAAATAAGTATTTTTTAACTTTCAAATAAAAATTCTTCATTTTTAAAATGAACATTATAAACAGAAATTAGCCTTAAAAAAATTATTCATTTATAAAATGATAAAATTATTTTACCAAATAATTATTTAAATGTCTTGCTTAGTCAGCATTTTCGTAAGCAATTTTAATTGTTTTTATATTTCAAATTTATTTCATATTTTTTTAAATCTGCTTTCATTTTCAGTTTCTTTATTTCAATAGCGACTCTTTCATCTCTTTCAATCTCCAGTTTTTTTATTTCTGTTTTGAGTTGTACTTCCATTTGTTGTATATCTTTATCTCGAGCCAATTTTTCTCTATCCAATTCCAACTTTTGTTCTTCCAAACGTAATTCGCTTTCGAGTTTCAATTCTTCAAAACATATTCTTTTTTCTTGCATCATTAACTGCTGTGATATTGAGTCAGAACTTTTTGCAATTTTTTTTTAATATTTTGGCCTGTTCAATCGCTTTTTGCAATTGTTAAAGCTAGCAGCACTTGACGTTGAAGGTTGGGAATTGTCTATTAATTCTTCTATGTTATTGTTTGTTGTTTCGAAGGTATCGAAACAATTTGAAACCATTAGTTTCAAAAATTATTGAGTCGAGGTTGTTGTCTTCAGTGTCCATGAGCATTTCAAAATCTTCATATCCACAGGTTTCTGTGTCAAAGACTTGCGGCGGATGTATGCTGCGTCGGCATCCTAGAATTTGAGGGAGAATATCCCAAAATGGACAAATTATGTCGATATATTCTGAAAATTAAAATTTGGTCAATATTTAGTTATCTTTACTATTATATAAAAATTAAACTTGTAAAAATTTAGCTTGTAAAACAATTGTACATTGTATAAAAATTCAATACTCGTTGTATTCTACATTAGTAAAAGCCCCGTGCTATGGACTTGCTTTAGTCAATTCAAGTTTATTAAAATTTTCAAAATTTCCGACAATAGAAATACTATATTATTAATTATAGGTTATTTTAATTGTTCTTTATTGGTGCCGAAATAAAGAATGGTCTGAATCTGAGGACCAAGACTGATACAGAATAGGTGACCCCTAGCAAAAAGGTATCGCTAGCAAATCTGCGGAGGGTCGCTAGTATAAAATAATATTATGAAGCCAACAAAAATCCAGTAAAGAAAAACTTTTCACCACTTCAGATCCATGTTGAAATTTCACTCAGTTTTAACTTAAAATAACGTTCAATAAAATTACGTTTTAATTTTCCGTAGACGTAATAATCCTTTAGGAAACAAAGTGCTTCAAAACAACTTTCAAAGCACTTTACAAAACCACAATAGCACTTTTTTCTCTCTTTAAATAGAGCTTTATTTAACATTGTCATGTCATTGGAAAGAAGACCTTTGTTCTCGCTATGAAAAGTGATTCAAAAAAGCACTTTGCTCTCCCTTCGGAAAGAGCTCCTTCCTTGTTCGCACCTGCATTGGCGACTTCATTTTCGATGGTGTATATTTTTGCCCTATGTAATACTTTATATTTACGTTTTGAATATCCTAACCACTTGCCACTAATTTTCAAAAGCACTATTCATAGGCAGAGTGAAGACCTTTTTACTTGCTTTTCAATACAGCACTTTGAAATTTCCGATAGGGAAGCAATAACTTTACTCTTACAAGAAGTTAACCTTTTACTGACCGTTCTTTTCCTTCTTCCAACAGCCCGGCACCTGTTTTTCCTTTCCACTCTGCAGCCGACACATATGTCTTTTTCAAATTTCTAAACTTGCTCTTTAAAATGTATCAACTAAGTTTTTGGAGCCCAGCGCATTTTTCTTGTATTTTTGAGTAGAAAGATTGTGCTGTGGGTTTCTCTGAAAAAAAATTATTACCAACTTTATTAAATTGAAAGCAATAGCAATATGTACAGGGGTGCAATCACTCCCATCTATTGCTTTTGTTAGCCTTAGTTTTGTTTCTTGGCAAAAAACGAGCTGATGGAAACCTATTGACACCAAAGTCGTATCAATAACTTTCATGGTTTTTGTGACTCCCGAATGTACACTGTCTTATAATTACCTCAAATGCTTCTGGATTATCCTTAACTGCATCCAATACAGCGTCCAGCAAGTCTGTGGTTTCACATTGATTCCAGCGATGAACAGGGTTCAAACGACGGCGTTTATTTGCACTTGGCTAATAAATAAATAATAAAGCTTAATTAAATAGAAATATAAATTTCTTACTTCAAACATTTATAAATAAATAAATTGCAAATATTTTGCAAAAATTGTTTGCAAATGTTAATTTGACAACTTTCAATGTAGCAATAGATCTGTGGTTTTAATAACTCGTGTAACCAGTACTCAGTAACCAAAAATGTATTTTAATTTTTATATTACAGTGCGTTAACACTTTTGATACATTTGCTACTCAGAAACTTTGAAATGTCTTAAATCTCTACCAATATCTTTACAAAATTTTTGTTTTTTTTTATTACAAAAGGGAAGTTTTTAGACTTTGAAGCTGCAAATCATAAATAATTTGGTACTTGTTAAAACTCATTCACAAAACGATTCATTTTGACGTTTCACTCAATAACTTTGACGTTTCAGACTTAACAAATGGTATCTGCTACACAAAAACACGGTGCTGAGCTTGTTAACTTGCTAACAGCTGCTAAGTCATTTACCAAACAAAATTTTGACAGGAGTTAACAAATTTGTTAAGTTTAGCAAGTTAGCAGGGCTAAACAAATGTAGTGAATACCATTAATATTAACTATTTTGTTAATGTGGTGAGCTTAGTTAAGCTGCCAGAATAGGGCTGTTAAACATCGAGCTTTATTTTGGGATTGGGAGAGAGCAGATTATCCCAGTAAATAACTAATTCTTTGAGAAAAAAATTTTTAAAATTACAATTATCTATCACCCTTCCTTAAAACATTTACAGTACCATTTAAAAAACAACTGCGCTCTGCCACTAAGAATATCAAAATAATACATATATAAGTAACAAAGCAAGGAAAAAAAAGGAATAGTAATAAGCAAAAGAAAAAGCCGCTCTACACGCTGCCAGTGTTGCCAGACAGCAGATAATTCACTCGCTCGACTGCACTCTGTAATTAAATAACTTCACACCTTGAGCAGTTACCACGCATCCGTGTGCAGTGCGTTGCTGTGAAGTGATTCTACAGCAAAATGTGAATCGACCTGACTGCTGACCATCGCCTCCATCTGGCCTAACGGTGGGCGGAGGCCAGCTATAACGCCCGCCGCAGCCAAAAAACGCAACGAAGCCGATTATGTGTTGGGCTGCGGGTGAAACGATAAAAACTAAAGCGGAAAAAATGCCAATAATTCGCATTCGATGCGAGTTCAATTGCGAAATTCCTCAAATGTATCTCACAACGATTGCAGCGACAACAACAACAACAGCAACTGCAACAATAACAATTTACCAATCGTTCACATTTTTCAATACTGCCCGCCTGCCTCGCCCATCCGCGCCTTTGGACATTTTAAGCATTGAATCACATTCGAATGCATTTGATATCATTCGCATATGGAACTGTTTATCCTCTTACCGTCCGTGCGTCTCTTCTTCTATACTATGTCTTTGTCCATGTCTACTTCACATTTATTGCTGCTATGGACTGGCTCAGAGCAGGCCAAGAGAAAGAGAGATCTTTTCTGTAGGCTGTTGAATTTGGGCCGCTGTCGATATGGTTTCACTTTGAATTTGTGTGATTTTCGATTTGAAGGTGTTGCCGTGGAGGCCGGCGCAAAGTGTAAATTTATGATACTTCGATTTTATCGAATACTTTTTTACACATTATAAAAGTGTGATGTGCTGCACATCATTAATACTCACATGCGGTCAGTCTTTCATTCTGTCCCACTGACTGTCTGTCTATCTGTCTGACTGTCCCTTTGTCATGTCTTTGGCACTAGAGTATTGTGAGAAAATGCGCAAAATCGTTGATGTGATTTGTTGTTGTGGGCGTTGTTTATCGTTCGTAATACAAACGTGAGCAAGCTATTACAAAAGCAGAATTAATATTTTTTTTTTTGGCTAAATATAGAAATTAATCGAAAATTTCAAAAGTTGTTAGCGTGATAATTTCAAGTATGACATCTACATAAACGTAGTTAAGATGACCTATCAGCTGAACTTATTAAGAGTAATAATGATAACAGCGGTTTTGTGATCACGATATTCTAGGTTAGAAGTCCTACTGCCCGGTTAGAAATCCTGGAAAAAGTTTGAGTACGATAGCAATGTATCAAAAAGATTTTTAATACAATGTTGATTATGTTACATACTTTTAAATGGATTACAAAACGTTTTAAGGTGTCGGATTCCAAAAATACTACTGGCACACAGTAGTGGAACTCCCAAAAATTTAACGATAATAATTGTTGTCGTTATCGGTCATTCCGCGTGCCATTCATAGTAAATGACATCGATCATCAGAGTAAATGATAGTTTTCGCTAACTAACGATATCGAAAATCATCGTTAACGCGTTTGGGAATTCCACTACAGAAGGCGCTACACTTTCCAACTTCAGTAGGTTTGATTAATTAAGCTGTGACCATTATACTGTTTAAGTTTTATATAATGTGACACTTGTTCAAATAAACTCTTCGAAATCATATAACGTTAAAAAAAAGGTTTTAATTTTAGGTCAAGCGTTACCAGTGCTGAGAGAAAAGGGAATTTTCACCGTTTTGCGGGAATTTTCAACGAAAAGGGAAAACAGGAATAACACTTTTAAAACCGGTGAAAATTAGGTTGAAAAAGTAAGTTCGTTACGAAATCAACAAATTATGCTATGAATTTTTTAACATCTTTTATTGAAATACGTTTTAAAATTATCTGAGTCATTTTGAGTTTTAAGTAAGTTTTATTACTATTTGAAATAGCCTGTGTTTAATTTAAATTCATTTGGATTGTCATCAGCTGTAAGCTCTCACGTAATTGCAAAAGAGTGCAAAAAGTGTAATTTCGTCACAAAATCAACATATTATGTTAGCTATGTTATATTATGAAAATTATCTTTCTATGTTCAGCGTAATTGGATTTGTGTGCTTGGCAAACTATGGAAAATGGGTAAATAAAACTGAGAACTTTTAAAAGATTTAATTTCTGGGACGAAGGCGAACCATTTAGACTTTTCGCATATGAGGATCCTATCGTTGGGAAAAATAAAACGTATCCTTGATTAATTCCATAGTATTCCTACAAGAACAATATAAAGAAGATCACGCCTTAAGTGCGCAGAAATGGCAATCTACTGCAGAGGTCTAAGTCATAAGTGAAAATACATCCAAACAAAAATATCACATAAACAATAAACGAAACTAAGCAAATGAATCTGATTGGCTGATTGGGAAACAAACGAAATACACACAAAAAACAGTCATACACCGAAGGCGAACCCCAATAAGATATAAAATTTTTATCAAAGATAGTAATGAAAAATATTAATATTTTTTCTGTACAAGCGTTGTTTTTTGATTTAAAATTATTTCTTTTACAAAACCAAAATTTTATAAGAAAATGAGGAGATTTTTAAATCGAACACCCCTATTAAAAAGTTTTTACTACGTTTTTTTCAGTCAGTTTGACTCTCTTTTCTCTTGCACTTCTGACGTCACATTCACGTGCTCACAAAGAGAGCGGACATGCGCAAGGCGGAATCTTGAATATATAATTCTTGGTATTCCTATTTATTTAAAAAATCTAAATATATATCGACTTACAGCCGTATTCATAAAAATTTACGAACCTCTTGTAAACCCTTTGTAAGACACATGCCTAAAAACGTTATTCATAAACGTTCAATAAAGAAAAAACCTTTTGTAACAGTTTTACAAATGAGAGAATTTTGAGAAAAAAGAACAAACCTCCTAAAAAGCCATTTTATATTTTAATGTTCTCAATTGAGAACAATCTTCTCATTTTGTGACAAAGTAAAATGTCAACAAACAAATAAATAAATGAAAATGATTGTGTTTTGTGATCAGTGTTACCATATGGTTAGATACACCTTTTTTTGCCAGTTTTTTGAGATTGTAGACAGTTTTCCAGATTTTGCCTACAATATACATTTTTTTTTATTTTACCCAGTTTTTCAAGTTCTAACGATTAAAACAATGGTTACTAGTTTTATGGATCAAATACAATAAATAAAATAAAATGTATGTTACTATAAAAATATTAGTAACATTTGAAGCTGCTACTACTACTTTTGACGCTCTTTCAAAAATTTATTTATGTGGTAGCGCTGTTGCTATTATTGTATATCTGTTCTTTTGTCTCGACTTCTACTCGTCAAGTCTTGACGGTCAATATTTATATATATGTATGAGTATATATACTTTGAAAACTACAAATAAATTTATGTAAATGATTCAAAGTTTTTAAATAATCCTAGACATTTATTTAGAAGCCAAGGTATATTCAGCTTTAAGTCATACGCATAAATTACTCGAATCAGATGGAATGGATTTTAGAGAACATTGTTTAAAATTTTATGTTTTATTACAAAAATTTGATTTAGGGAATGAGTTTCTAAAATATGTCGAACTTTTAGCACCTACGAAAATTTTAAAAACGCAAGATTTCACTATTTTCAAATTGTGTATTTTTCTACCTAAGGTCAATTCAGAAAAATTGCAAGAAATCGGTGATGAGTTGCGCCACACTTATTTCAGTGATTTGAATTTACTGAATGAAAATAAATTGAAACTTTTTGGAAAGCAATATTTTATCAAAAACGTGGAGATAGTTCTGAAGTCTTTCCATTGCTTAGAAAACTAGTTTATGTTGTTTTAATGATACCTGTAGCAACAGCAAATTTAGAACGTAGTTTTTCAAAAATAAATATTAATAAAACTTTAATCAGAAACAAATTAGAAATTTTTCTTAAAACATCTTTCCATTGCAAAATTTCACAAAAAGTTTGATATAAAATTCATTTGGTTTATTACTACAGATTTGAGAAAAAATGCTTTCTGCACTTGCAGTTGCTTAAGGAATCAATAAAACAGCATCAACAATTTTCCTTTGTAATAAAAAGACTTGAATTATCTCCACATTTCTTAAATTAATTCACTAAAATTAATGTGATTTATTTATGTCTAAAACTATTTTATATAGGATTTTATTTACTATGATCTCAATTTTGGTAATGACATTTACATTCATATAAATATCAAATGATTATTTATATAAATATTTAGGTTTTTAATAAATTGATAATTTAAATGATTTTAGTTAATGAATGCGACTGTTTTTGTTTTGTTTAGTTATTAATTAAATTTAAATTGCTTATTTCGAATACAATAATAAAAATTTTAAAGCACACATTTTAAAAATATATGTTTTAGTTATGATTTTTTAGTTCCAGTTTTTTCCCAAAAAAATAATTTTTTTCCCAAAATTATAGTTTTAAAAAAAAATATGGCAACACTGTTTTTCATTTAAAGATAAACACAATTTTAAACAAATGCCTGTCAATATATAAAATTCACAAACCTATTTTTTTCTATTTTAAATTTTTAAGCAAATGTCATTCTATTTACCAAAGCCACAAACGAAAATTACAACTGTTCCTACTTTAAAGCATCAGTATTCTCACTTCAACTATAAGACTCTTGAAACTCGTTTATGAATACAACGCTTTTAAAGAGTATTTTAACTTTAAAACGTATTTTAACTAAAAAACATTTGAAAGCTGTTTTAAAATATTTTTATGAATGCGGCTGTTAGAATATATGTCACTAAGAAATATTGATTTATTAAATTTACTTATACAAGATGTGGAAATTTTTTTGGCATCATGTTTTAAGCTTGGAACAAGCTACAGACCCACGATTATTACCTCTAAACTACAAACCGGGATAAATATTTACCCCACGGGTTTCTTTTACCTAAAATCGTACTAAACGCAGTAATCTGACTCTTGATTGCATTAATTTTTTTTTTGTTTCTTCACGCTAAAGAAAATGGTAAAGAGCATATTTAATTTTATTAAAGTTTACTTGGTGAAAAATCGATTAAAATAGCTAAAAGTACAGAAAAACGGTCAAACCATCCTTTTACAAACAAAACTTAGTAACTTTATTTCCAAACAACCAATTTTCAAATCTTAAACGGGGTTTTAAAGAGGAAATATAAGGTTTTAAGAATAAGAATACCAACATGATGTATTGCTAATAGAGTCTGTTTATTTGAGGCTCTGAAAATTAACTTAAAAAATCGTAATCTTATATATATATAAAGGTCAAATAAAAATCCTGGCAATATTGCTTTTCAAGAATATATTTCGGTTTCTGTTAAGCAAAAATTAAAAAAAGGAGTTCAGAGTGTATAGTTGTAGGGTTTTATATGAAATTTGCAGATACAAGTAAAATGTTCCTAAAAATTAAAAAAAAATTAAAATAACTTTAGAAAAGGGGAAAAACTGGAACATGTTAAGGAAAAAACGGAAAAAACTTATTGAAATTAAGAACAAAAAGAGAATGATCTCTCCAAAAATCTGGCAACACTGAGTGTAACACCCGTTCCAATAGCGTAAAATATCGCTGCTGTAGCGTTTTTAGGATTCTCTGAGCGACAACACGCTGAAATAGCGAGAAAAGCAGAGAATATATACGTGTATAAAAACTAGTAAGATACTAGTATCTTCGACTGGGCCGAAGTTAAAATATCCCCACGGCCGAATTAGAGTATATCGTCGCTGCGCCAACAAAAACGGCTATGTGTTTTTTTATCGAATTTTTTTTTATTGCATATTATTGACACTATCTATTGCCCACATTTCTGCATTCACCGTTTTTTTGTATCTCTTTTGGTTTAGAAGTGATCAAAAACAGCTATGTGCTCGCAGTACTAGAAATACTCTGAAAAAACGGGTATACGCTTACTTGCTTATAACTGTTTTTGATCGCAGGCGAAAAAAAAGACGTGTGTTGTTCGCATACATAGGTAACATAACATAGGTAAAAAATGTTCAGTTTAAAATAGCCACTATCTCAAAAGATATCTGTTTTATACTCGAAGGGCCGTTTTCTCAATGTCCGGTTAAGCACTAATCAGAACTTTAACTGGCGGTTAGCAAAAAAACATTTTCTCAATGTTCGGTTAGGTCTTAAGTGCCGGTTAAGTTAACGACAAGTTGAGGTTCCGGTTAGTTGCTAATCTGAAGAAGAGCTGTGTAGCGTAAAAAATAATTATATATCTATATAAATAAAAATCAAATGTCGTTCGTTGGTAATTGCATCAGTTGAGAACGGCTGAACCGATTTGGATAATTTTTTTTTAAATGTTCGTAATAGTCCAACTTAGGTTTTTACGGAAAGAAAAATTGACCACGCCCACTTTGCGCCCACTTTTTTGATTTATCTAAAATCGGAAAACGGCTGGACCGATTTGGATAATTTTTTTTAATGTTCATAGTAATCCAATTTAAGTTTTGTCGGAAAGAAAAATTGACCACGCCCACTTTTGCGCCCACTTTTTTCAATTTATCTAAAATCGGAAAACGGCTGGACCGATTTGGATAATTTTTTTTCAAATGTTCGTAGTAATCCAATTTAAGTGTTTACTGAAAGAAAAATTGACCACGCCCACTTTTGCGCCCACTGTTTTGATATCTATATATATAAAATTAAGTGGCAAAACTTCCTGTTCGCATACTCCTCCTAGACGGCTTGCCCGATTTCAATGAAATTTTCAGGGGTGATTGGGGTCTGTGTGGAGGGTGCACATAAGAAATTGCATGTGTGTATCTTTGCAGGTTTTGTACCACACCCCCTTTTGTCGCCCACAAATCAATAAAAATGCTGTATTTAAGACGGTTTTGGTCGTATGAAATTAAAATTTGGTAAATAAGCTCGTATGATAACTATAATAAACTTTAAAAAAATGGGCGTGGTCACAATTCATCTACGCCTACTTTAAAGAAAATATCAAAATACTTCGAAACCATTGGTCCGATTGAGCTCAAATTTTGTAAGTACGCTTTGCTTTGAGTACGAGATGGTTTAAGGGGCAATGCCACACCCCCTTTTTCCTCCCAAGTATAAATAAAAAATTGTTGTTATCGAATAGCTTTAGTTAGAGTTATGGGTCGCACAGCTTAGAAATTCGATATTCGACCACAATTTAGACGTACCGTTTCTGTGATGAAATTTTATGGGAGTGGACAAGGGGGAGGGGCACCTCCGATACAACCCAAATTTGTGATATCGAATAGCTTTGAAGTTATAGGAATTCATCTTTGGAATTCAGTTTTTGACCTCAATTTACACATGCAGTTTCAATGGTTTTATTTTATGGGCGTTGGACAGGGAGGCGTGACATCTCCCTTACAACCCAAATTTGCGATATCGTAATGCTTTGAAGTTATAGGTTGACAGCGTAAGAATTCGGTATTCGACCTAAATTTATACATGCATTTTCAATACTTACATTTTGTCGTCGTAGGGCAAAGGGGAGTGGCACTTCCCATACAACCCAACTTTGTGCTATCAAATAGTTTTAGAGTTATAAGTCGTACAACGCCGAAATTCAGTATTCGACCTCAATATACACATGCAGTTTCATTGATTCAATCTATGTTCATTGGTAAGAGGGGCGTGGCACCTCCCATTTAACGTAAATTTGCGATATTGAATATCAGCGTCAGAATTCAGTATTCGACCCCAATTTATACATGCAGTTTCATTAATTACATTTTGTGGCCGTACGACAAGGGGGCGTGAAACCTCCTATTTAACCCAAATTAGAGATATCAAATAGCATTGGGGTTATAGGTCTCACAGCTTTGGAATTCAGTATTGGACCTCAATGTACACATGCAGTTTCATTGATTACATTTTATGAGCGTTGATCAAGGGGGAGTGTCACCTCCCATACATTGAAAATTTGTGATATCGAATAGCTTTGTAGTTCAAGGTCGCACAGCGTCGGAACTCAGTATTCGACCAAAATTTACGCTTGCAGATTTACTGATAAAATTTTTTAGAGTTTGTCGGGGGGGCGTGACACCTCCAATTTAACCCAAATTTGCGATATCGAATAGATTTGGAGTTATAGGTAACTCAGCCTCAAAATTCAGTATTCGGTCTCAATGTACTCATGCAGTTTCATTGCTAAAATTTTATGGGCGTAGGGAAAAGGAGAGTGGCACCTCCCATACAATCAAAATTTGTGCTATCGAATAGTTTTGGAGTTATATGTCGCACAGTTTTGGAATTCGGTATTCGACCTCCATGTAGACATCCAGTTTAATTGATTACATTCTATTAGCGGTGATGAAGAGAGAGTGGCACTTCCTATACAACCCAAATTTGTTATATCGAATAGCTTTGTGGATATAGGTCGCACAGTCTCAGAATTCAGTATTTGACCTCAATTTAGACATGCTGTTTAACTGATAACATTTTATGGGCGTTTGAATAGGGAGAGTGGCAGCAACGCGCGGTGTTTCAGCTAGTTTTATAATTAAAAATGGATAGAATTTCGAGGATTTCGTTTTTTCTTACTTGAATTCGATCCAAAACATAAAAAGGACATATGCGCATAGGCGTGATTACGTGGAAGAGTAGTACACTTTCTTCATATGCACTGAAGTTCGGCACTCTGTTGCGTTATTAAATAATTTATTAATTAATCCTTGTTAGATATTTACAACTTGCACATCAAAAATAAAATAACAAACAAGCGTAAACAGCTGATATGCAGCTTAGCGTATTCACTATTGAAAAAATTCACAATTAATGACTTAACCGACAGTTACTTTACCGACACTTGGTGAAAACGAAATTGTTTTTTTAGCTATCGTACGGTTAGCTAACTCCCGGTTAAGAGCTTTGCTAACCTGACATTGAGAAAACGGCCCTAAATATGGAAGAATGCAATGCTACTCTCAATAAAAAAACTGGAAATTGAAGAAAATCCGACTGCAGGTGGTAAAATATCACAGAGGGAAAATATTTTAAAAAAGCGTAAATTAAGACTATTGTGTAAAAATATAATGTTTGGATATTAAATGAAATATTTAGGCTGTGTGCGAATTGATCTAAATGCGACCTAAACTAAATAGTGTCGATAAGGCAGTGCTTCCTAATTTAGGAAGCATTTAGGTAGCTCGAGAATTTGCTAAATTATTTAGGAAGCACTGCCCTATCGACCCAATTTAGTTTAGGTCGCATTTAGATCAATTCGCACACGGCCTTAATATACATTTAATACTTCTTTTCACAATTTTATGCAAATTACTGAGTTATACAATTTTGTTTAATTTATGAAAATATGCACCTATGCTTGCAAATATATAATAAAAACAGAATAACTTTTGTATTCTCTCAATGGATCTCACTCAACGAAATTTTGCTGACCAATAAAGTAGTTCACAACTCTGGCAATGTGTGTCAACGCATTATTCTTTTGTTTAAAAACCCAAGAAATGTGTTTCGAACAATTTTTCATTGGTAACAATAATGGACCATCATTTTGAATTAAAAAGTATCCTTCGGTAATGCTTGTGAGTTCAAAAACATATCTGCATTAAAAAAAAATGCAAAATGTTATACATGAACAGATATTTAGACATTTATTGATCAAAACCTTTGTTTAAAATATTATTTTTTAAAGAAAGCAACCTATTTATTACCATTTGCCACAGATTTTTACTTTTTTTAGCAAGATTGGAGACAAGATGCTTAGTAAAACATCATTATAAAATTTATTTTATATATAACCCAATTTAAGTAGAATTTTAAGCACTTCTAAATATATTTCTAGGAGCGGGGTTTTTTGGCACGGGGTGTAACAGGAGCAACGATCAGTTAAGTAATCGAGTCCTCAACTTCTCCACATCTCATCTAGGCCAAACGGCAGTATTCTGTACAAATTGCAATCGATTCCATACCACCAAAAGAGAATTGAAATCATGTATAAAAACAGCTATGTGCTTTAAAACAGCGCAAATGTTTACCACGTCGTAATGTGCAAAAAAAAATTCTTTTTTTTTCAACAAATCAATAACATATTTTTAATATAATAAAATCCAAAAAAGAAATTTGAAAAATAATGTCCTTGGAAACAGTTTTTTCACCTCCTGAAAAGTTACTGAAAAACACATAGCTGTTTTTGTTGGCGCAGCGACGTTATATTAAGTCTTAAGCAAACTGTTAAATATATTTAAAGAGATTTTCCCGTTTTGGTTAAGTCACTTTGTATGGGAGGTAGGCGTGGTTTTCATCCGATTTTTACAAATTTAATACTCAAATAAATATTCAATATTTAAGACGCTGTGCGAAATTTGAAGTCATTAAATTGATTTTTGTGGGATTTAAAGAGATTGTCCCGTTTTGGTTAAGTCACTTTGTATGGGAGGTAGGCGTAGTTTTCATCCGATTTTTACAAATTTAATACTCAAATAAATATTCAATATTAAAGACACTGTGCGAAATTTGAAGTCATTAAATTGATTTTTGTGGAATTTAAAGAGATCTAACCATTTTGGTTAAGTCACCTTGTATGGGAGGTAGGCGTGGTTTTCATCCGATTTTGCTCAGATTCGAACTTGAGCTCCATTTTTGTATAAAAAGCTTATATTTTGAATTTCGTTATGATAGCTCAAAAATTAAAGCTGCTATCGTGGACACAGACGGACAGACGGACTTGGCTAAATCGACTCAGGAGGTGATGCTGATCAGGAATATATATACTTTTCTATGCCGGCCACGCCTCCTTATCGGTGTTACAAACGGAGTGACACAATTAATATACCCCCATTATGTTTTTTAAACGTGGGCGTATAAAAAAACAACGCTGAAATTTAAACAGAATTGAAAAAAACCCGCTGCTTCGTGTGATATTTTTACAAAATCGCCAATAAATGTTGTGAAATTTCACAACATTTGTCGTAGTGATTTTTTAATCAGTTTTTAGAGTGTATGTCAAATGAATAATATTGATCCTAAGTAGTCCTGTATTAAGAAGTCATGTAGTTGTTGCTACAACTTATTCTATCAGTTAAAGTTTTCTAGTACGGCTGTACAATATGCTAAAGTATTATCACTGTCAAATTGCAATATGAGGTTAATTTTATATTAAATCATGAAAAGTTACTAAAATTAGATTGTTGAACAGAAACCACACTCCGGACTCTTAAAATAAGTATATCGAAAGGTTTTTATTCAAACCAGTCATTATACTTATAAAATCTCTAAAGCTTATATCCAGCCCACCCGATTTTCGGGGGACAATCGCTAGTTAATTTTGATTCCTATACTCGTTAATAGATGTCACTTTCAAGACTTTTCTGCACACCTGTAATTCCTTACTAGTTCTTAAAAAAATTTTGCTGCTACTTTGACACAGTCTGTAGCTAGTAGCTAGTAGCTAGTTTTGTTTTTAAAACAATATTCGTCAGATTATTGACTGATTTAGTTTATTTTAAAACATTTTTTGTAAGTACGCATATAAATAAAAATAATTATTTTATATTTATAAGAAAGTATTAATTGCAAACAATAGTCAAGTTCTAACAAAAAAAATAAAAAATACATGTACAATCAAAAAAATTAAATAATATAGTTAAATGGATAAAATGTGTATATATATTAAGGCGCCTCAACTTGTATGGAGGAAAAAAAAGTTGTCTGTGTCACCTCCTGAAAACAAACTTTGGTTTATTTTATGATGATTTCCAAAATATTGCAACTCTAGCTTTAGCCGTTCGTGAGCTGGAATGGTTTGAAATAACCTCTAAAAATCGCGTTTTTGATTAATACTATTTATACCACACTACCTTCGGTCAAAAAAATTGTCACAAATAGTGTAAATCGATGAAATACATAGTTTTGTTTTTTTTTTTTAAATCTGCCCACACACTTAGTTATTGAGTTATTTGCAGTGATTTTTTCAATTTTTTTTAATGCAGTTTTTATAAAAATATATATAACTTCCCCATTTATAGCCTGATTTACCATTCCGTGGTATCATTGGAAAGGTACTGAATGCTGCTTTTCATTTCTGTCGTTAATTAACCCTTATAAGCACTTTTATAAAAATACATTTTTTATCAATATGATAAAAAAATTTGTGGTTATTTATTAAGTCGCTAATTAAAAGATAAAAAAAGAAACAATTTAGAGTTTTATCAAAGAAATAATTTTTTTTTATTCCAAATCTTTTCGTGATTCAATTTTACAGTAACGCTTGCGCGATTGAATCTTGTTTGCAATATGTGCAGGTCTGTTCTTATCAATTACCGAAACGCAGGATTGGCTTACCACATGTACAAAACGTTCGGTATTTTGTGAATGACATGGAAATTCTGAAAATTGTTTGTTAAGAAAAGCATAACAATTATTTTAAAAACTTTTCATTACCAGGAATTTTTACAATTTCATTGGAGTCGTGTAGTTCTAATAAGTATTGTTGAGTATAGAACTGGATGCATGGCAGTTCTGTATTAGCTCTTAATACATTCCAATCTATCATATTTTTATAGGAATCACAATTGAATTGTATCTTGGGGACATTAAATTGGCGAATTCCTTGTGTGTCATGAGCACGCGATTGTAAAATAATATCGTAGGCTTCCTTTCGTGTCGCCTTGCTCTCATCTGTAACCATTGCCAGTAAAATATTTTCTGGGTGAGCAAAAAATCCATTAATTTGAACAGAGCGTTGTACAATAAATTGCATATCTGCCGGTAATTCGCGCGTCCACTCAATGTATTTAAACAAGTGGCGGCTGCCATGAATGGCTTTTGGTTGGCTTTTTATTAAAAACCAAAATGGTGCGTAGACCCTCATAACAAAAAATGCTAGCTGCTTTAACTTTTCGCAAGCCACAGGCTTCGTCACATATAGCCGCAAAATTCTTGATGCTGTTGTCAACCAGCGTGAAAGATTGAGCGGGCCAGGTTTAATGCTGGCCAAATGTTCATCGCACGCCCCAGCATCAACTGCTCGTACCATATCATAAAGATATTTTTGATCAGCTCGCAAAACCCAGTCATCAATATTTGTGGGCATACAGCCCATCGCAATTGGATCAAAGTTATGAGCAATCTAAAGTTAATATTTTATTGAAATTAACAGTTAAAAAAAAACAACAAAATAATTGAATACAATTTACCGGCACATCTTCGCAGCCCTGTAATGTATGCCCAATTATTCCTGGCCAGTTTTGCGGCCCATTAGCTTTTCCTAACATTTCTTTGAGTAACGCAGTGAATGGCAACTCGTTAAAATGAAAGAGGCATATTAGCCACTGCAAAGGGCGCTGCAATTGTCGTTCTAGGTTACAAAGCGCTCCATTAAATTTGCCTGTGTTGGTGCTGGTTCCGTCGCAATTTACAGCGACCACGTGCTCTAGTGAAAACTTTTCAGCTTTCAAGTAATTGACAATATCGTTTGCGATACCAGCACCGCTTCCGTCTACGGGAGTTAAGTAACCAATGTAGTTTGAGCTGGGTTCGCTTACCAGAGTTATATGCTCCTCCATCATTTGAACGTTGCGTGGTTTGCCATTCACAGTAACTTGTTTCAAAGTGCGTTCCCTTTTTCCATCAAAAGAAATGCATTTTAGTATTTCATTGTTTTTTATGTCTCTTAGTGATTTCGCCCTAGCTTTAGTTCGCTCCCTTTGGATTTTGTGCTGATCAATAATTATGCCTGTAATGTCCAAGTCTTTTAGCAATGTTGTTGCGAGCAGAGCCCCAAAGCGATTGGATACACTGGCACGGTCCAACGCAGCACTGAATGTTGGTAAGGAAAAACTTTGTACGCTTGGTCCAAGATCTTTAAGATCTTCCTCAGACGATGATGAATATGGATCATCCACATCCATTTCTCTTAGTTGTGGTACAAAAGTGACTGTTGCAATACTTTCGTTTTCACTTTCGCTTTCGAAGTCCGTAATAGAATCACATGGGATGTGGTTTTCAACGTCATCTAGCGTGAGCAACCTTCGGCTCGACTGATCAAGGTAAAAATTCCAAACATGCAATGGCATTTGTTTTTCACCTGGGCAACTACAAGACACTCTAATTTTTAGAGCACATTTGCAAACAGAAATTGAAAATAGTTCGGCCCACTCGCTTGCATTGTAATGCGATGGATTTTTTGTGATATCCCGATATAAAAGCGTTAAATTTTGAAGTTTTTTGCGGATCGCAGTCTTCGATATAACCGGAATTTCTGCTCTTTTCCAAATTTTGCTTAAATCATTTAGCATGTTTTGATGATAATTAGATAGCCCGTAAGACCGATTATTATTTTTTCGCGCAAAAATAATAAATGTTTTATTACATCACTTTTTGTTGGCAATTGATTTTTATTTAACTCGCGAGAAACGAAAAGCATTTTTTTATGAATAACTTGAACAATTAAGCGATCACAATTCAAAAACTCACATTTATATAATATAATATAACTCATTGTCAAACCTAAAAGTCATGTAAAAGTCATGAGTGACTACTTATAAGAACTGTGGTAAAATTTACTCTTAGCTGTTTTGTCTAAGTACAATAAAGTATTTTCCTATACTTTATTCCAAAGTCCATTTAAAAAATGCATTCTTTATCTACAAGATTTAATTTTATTTCTCTTATATTTGAACAAATTCAGGAATTGAGGCAAAGGCCATCACAAAAAAATAAAAATAAAATAAAATACATTTTTATAAAAGTGCTTATAAGGGTTAATTAACGACAAAAATGAAAAGCAGCATTCAGTACCTTTCCAATGATACCACGGAATGGTAAATCAGGCTATAAATGGGGAAGTTATATATATTTTTATAAAAACTGCATTAAAAAAAATTGAAAAAATCACTGCAAATAACTCAATAACTAAGTGTGTGGGCAGATTTAAAAAAAAATAAAAAAACAAAACTATGTATTTCATCGATTTACACTATTTGTGACAATTTTTTTGACCAAAGGTAGTGTGGTATAAATAGTATTAATCAAAAACGCGATTTTTAGAGGTTATTTCAAACCATTCCAGCTCACGAACGGCTAAAGCTAGAGTTGCAATATTTTGGGAATCATCATAAAATAAACCAAAGTTTGTTTTCAGGAGGTGACCCGGACCACTTTTTTTTTTGAGGCGCCTTAATATATATATATATATAGTATTAACGTAAAGGACCTAATGTTTATAAAAACAAATTGAAAGGTTTGTTTAGAACATTGACAACAAACGCAATGCTGGTTTTCTTTAACTAATGTTCGCTCGCTTCATTTGCATATTTGAAAAAACTTTTTAAACAGCATTTACTTTTATGGTCTTACAACTTATTTGCTATATTAAATGATGCTATATTAAATCATTTTAAAGGCAAATATTCTTAATAAATGACAGTACGATATACAAAGATACATTTTACATTCCAACATTTAAGACGCAAGAAAATTAATGGAGAAACACAATTTAAGGTTTGCCATAAATCTTGAAACACTCTTTGGGGAATTTGCCTGAACAGAAGACAAGGATTTGTAATCCTGTAAAGAGGAAATAAAAAGGAATACATAAAAAGACACTGGCAGCTTAAACATGGGCGTTACGGAAACACTTTTAACGATACAAAAATGTACAAACAAAACAGGGCCATTTAAAGATAATGCAAAAATGTGAAAAAAGATTACCAAGCAAAGAAAAAAAGCCACATAAAATGCATTGAAAAAACCTTCTTAAAATCGAAGAATTTTCTTAAAATTGATTTTAGAATTTTTGTGATATTAAAAGCTTAAAGGTCTTTTAAAAATGTTTCTATGCAAAATTTTCGGTTGCATTAGTTCAATATACTTTTTAATCTTAGTCGTAACAATGGTATCCAATAGCACTCTTAGGTCTAAATTGAGCTCTTTGACTTCTTGACTTCTTTTATTTAATAAAATAGATACCTACTTTACTTATTTTGCATACTTTGCTATACAAGGGCTTTTAAAATTTAAACATACCGGAAAAGTTAAGCCCTTGTTGAAAGTGTATTTATATTATTAAGGCATTATGAAATATCAAAAAAAAAAATTTTCCATTTTTAGATAGGTTTTAAAGGGTGATTTTTTAAACGTTTGGATTTTGAAAATTGAAAAAAGAACAGAAGATTTGCAATAGTGTATGAAATATTTATTGGGAGCAATACATCATTGCCAGCCATTTATTTTTTTAAGATAACTTCAAACAAATGTTGCCCGCGGCTTCGCCTGAGGTGGTCCATGCGTAAGCTCCAATTTCGGCATACTTTTTCCGGCATTTTGGCCGGTATCTAAACAATGTCAGCTGTAATCAGTGCAAGCTTTAATGGACGACCGGGGTGAACGCCCGGGGTGCAGGCGACTGGAGGGCGCCGGATTCTATACGGCGCTGTGCGCGCACCCTTAACTTAACCACATGATTGAATAACTATCTCTATAGATATAAATAAAGACTAAATTCAGCGTATTAGCTTTTATAAACTTATCTTGTAGGAGTGACAATAAGTTTTTGGCGTTTATCTACCAAGACCTAATATTTTGTTGCTTGCCTTGTCATATCCCTCACTGACTTATGTAAAACGAAGGAGAAAGGCATTCAACGACAGACTGGAAATATCAACTTGTACTAGGCTCACTGTATACTTTCTTGTCTCAGCTCTATCTTACTCGTAAGTTCATAAGCAAAAAACTTTTTTAGAAAAGTTCCCGATTTAGTCTAGTCTAATGCAGGCCACTAATTATCAAATTTATTGTACAATCTGCGCTCGTTTCAGTGCAGTTCGTGCAGTTAGTGGGCTTATCGTATAACTACGAAGTTGTTTGACAAACGACTTGACGAAAATCAAAATGATTTAATCTTTTGTCTCATCATACGATAAATTTGATAGTTAGTGCTAGTGTTTGTCAGAAGTGATAACATCGCTCGCAAAAAAAATGACTTCGAATGAAAAAATTATAAATTTTATAGAATATTTGTTCAGAATTTTTAATTATTAACCAATTTTTTTTTTCTCAATTCACAGTTTTGTGCGTTTTTTTTCTAATATTCCTTTTGCTCTGTTCTTAATTTTCTTCAGGAAGTTCGCTAAGGACCGTGTCCGCGTACGTCTTTACTTTTCAAAGGCGGCACAAAAATGATGTTTTATATGGTACACAATTGAAAATAACTTTATTTAATTATAATTAAATATAAAAGGGCGCCAAATGCATGACTCGCCCGGGGCGCCTAGATGGGTAAGGCCGGCCCTGGCTGTAATGTTGTCTTCTAGGGCTGCAATTGTAGCTGGCTTGTCCCTATACACGAGAAAATTCACGTAGCCCTACAAAAATAGTCTAGTGGGGTCAAAACGCATGAGCTTGGACTGCTCCAAAACGTAAGATTAATTGCTTACCAAACTCGCCTCTCAATATGTGCATGGTATTGCGTGCCGTGTTACATGCGGCACCGTCTTGTCGAAATCATATGTCAACCAAGTCCAATTCTTTCATTTTGGGCAAAAAAAGTCGGTAATCATCTCATGGTATCTTGCTCCATTGACTGTAACGCTGCGATTTTCATTATTTTTGAAAAAGTACGGTCCAATGATGCCGCCGTCCCACAAACCAGATAGTGCATTTTCAGGGTGCATTAGCAGCGCTTGAACTACCACTAGCTGCTCTTTAGACCAAATTTGGCAATTCTGTTTGTTGCCATACCCATTGAGTCAAAAACAAGCTTCGTTGCTGAAGATAATTTTTCGATAAAAAATTTGCAAAACACATTTCTCACAGAGCACGAAATTTGATAATAAAATTCAATGATTTGCAAGCACTGTTCGTTTGTTAGTCTATTTATGGTGAAATGGCAAACCTTACTAGGCTTTTTTGGCCACATGTTACGAATCACGCGTGAGGTGTCAAAAATTTAAACTGAAAAAACAAATAGCAAAAAATCACCCTTTATATTCAAGAATATCTCCGTAAGAAGATTTTTCGAAATTAAAATTATTTTGAAAGTTATAAAAATTTTAGTGTCGTCCGTTACACCGCCTGAAACTTAGCTTAGGAACTTTAAACGCGTTTTTCTCGAAACTATTTTTTCCAACACGTTTGACATGATACCTCAAGTTTTAATGAGCTGATTAACTTAAAATTTGGTGTGGACCTGTTTGATATATCTCTCTATATTCGAACTAGAATTATGTAAATTTTAATTTTTTAACATTTTAAAAAATTCCACAAAATTACTTTTTTTTTTTTAAACAGTCGCTATTTCGCGAAAAATGGCCATGTCAGTAGCTTGGCCTTTAGTAACATTCTCACTAATTAACAATATTTTCTTTTCAGATGAGTAGAAGGGTTAAAATCGTGTCAGCATGGAGTAGGGCATCCAATACCGGGATCCCGAACTTTTTTGTCCCGACATTCCCGGGACTGCAAGGCCTAAAATTCCGGGATTTTCGGGATCCCGGAAATGCCTTTACTGCGAAAAAATTCCAAAAAAATTCCACCATAAAGTTCAATGATTCTACATAAGAAAAAACTGAATGTAACTATCTGTACAAAACATGATGTGAATAATATTAACCTTTCTTAAACTAAACTTACACGGAGGGAAATAATATTCTTACATTAAGAAAATATTTTGCTTGATATAAGAATATTTAAAGTAAAGTCTCATTTGCTCAAATTAAGCATTAAAAACTAAAATTAAGAAAAAAACAATTATAACACATTACAACACATGAATTGCCAACTCAATTCTGAGAACTGTATGTAAAATTAGACCCAAAAAGAAAAATTTCTGCATCATTCGTTTTGTCTTTTTACCTGCCAAAATAAGAAAAAAACGTTGCATCCATGACGCTGAAATTGCATTTCTTGCACCACCACCTCGATACCTTTTTGGCACAATCACCTCAGGAATCAGACGAACAAGGAGAGAGGTTCCACCAGGTGACCTCACGATCAAAGAGGGTAGACTTTGTCATGAAAACAAGGAAGCGATACCTACATAAAACCGATCATTAAATCGTTCCCCGATCATTTGTGGACACAACTCAGACTGTTTAGGTTTCCCCGTCGCCTGTTCTCAAATTCCAAAGGTAACAGTATATTGATCCGATAGGTGCTTACCTTCCTAACATTTACTGTTTGAAATAACGAGAGTTTAATCTATCATCATTCTCTTAGTAACTTAAGGGAGTAACCAACCCGAGTTCAACTTAAGTGTAACTCACACCGACCTTCCTGGTCTAACCACAGCCAGAGCGTATGAAACCCCGAAGGACCATGCCCACGACAGCCAATACCCGGGCTCAAGGTTCCACCGGACAAGGTCTTCAACATCCCGTCTACAGACCAAAAGTTTATTTATATTTTAATTATATTTGACTGCGACACCTTCAGGTACTAGAATTGTACATGACTAGGTTAAAAATAGCCATTGGCTTCCCAGTAAAATACCGAGAGAGCCACAATCGTACTTACGCAACTTTGTTAGCTTAATTAAGGCTTAAATAAAAGCCTCTTTCAAAAAACTAGGGAAAACTAGGAAGCGTGAGCCGTAGTATACCAATTGGCTTATACTCGGTCGAAAGATTCTATGCTTCTTACATAAAACCTTCATTCTAAAATAAGGTCTGCAGAACAACGATAGATCAGGGCTCCTCATCATTGATGGATGACCGCCCCCGCTCTTCAAGTTATATTGGATTGATCATCCATCGAAAGCATATTACAATAACAATGTTATGATAACTTAATATCAAAACCATGCTTTCTCCAAGATTTGGCGCCAACAACCAAAGCTCAAGGTAAACCTTTTTCAGATGAACATTCAAGAGCATTTGAACCTCAAGAATGAACTCATTTTGAGATCAATTCATGGGCCGTGCCCCATAAATTGTCCACCTAATAAAAAACCATCACCGTTTACCCTGGCTTTGGACAGGCAAATTCCTCTAAGGGCATTTGGCGGGCTTACACAAGAGAGAGAAAGAATTTTGTGCGCCTTTATAGCGCTACGTATAATGTTCCGTTTTTTCCACTCTCTGATTCCGACATAGTAAATGTTTTATGCCTCCTAGCATCGCCGTTATACCCTCCGTCTGTGCTTTTAAATCAATTATTGAATATTTTTTTTTTATTTAAAATTATTTATTTAAACTTATAAAGTTGCAGTAAAAAGAGGTTGACACACCCTGTACAGTAATAGTAGATATAAACTAGAAATCGTTAAATAAAATGAAACAGTAAAGTTTAAGAAGATACAAAATAACATAAAACAAGAATTACACTAAAAGCAGAAAAGGTATCCCAAGCTATTTTCTACACAGTCGTTCCTAACTGAGTGAAAACAACCCATCCCGTTGACTAACTGAATGGGTGGTTGTATGACCTCTGCTCTTTTTATGGAAGACTCTTTTTAGTTGTATGATGCTCATAGCTATTATGTAATACTTGAGATTGCTGCTGTTAAACAGAGCTGTAAAAGAATGCATTCAATTTGATTTTATTTATAAGAAGGTGAATCAGTGAATAACGAAATAAGAATCCATTGAATGAATGCAAAATTGATTCATAAACAGAATTTTTAATTCCCATTCAACTTCAACAAAATGAGAAAAAAAAATCGAAAAACTGGAAAAATTGTATGTTGCAGACCTGGTTGTAGAACATAAGATAACTTACTTACTTACTTAGTTGGCGCTACAACCGTATGTCGGTCTTGGCCTCATCTAAGAATTTGCGCCAGCCATTTCTGTCTTTCGCTTGCTGGCGCCAGTTGGAAATTCCAAGCTTCGTCAAGTTGTCCTCTACTTGGTATTTCCAACGAAGATGCGGTCGTCCTCTTCTGCGTTGACCGCCGCTGGGTACCGAATCGAATGTTTTCTTCACTGGAGCATCGTCTTTCATGCGCTGAACATGACCAAGCCAGCGAAGCCGCTCGATTTTAATGCGCTTGACTATGTCGATGTCAGCGTACAGCTCATACAGTTCATCATTCCACCGTATTCGGTACTCGCCATTGACGCAGATTGGTCCGTAGATCTTACGAAGAATCTTTCTCTCGAATGCTTCTAAAGTCTTTTCATCTAAACTGCTCAGCGTCCAGGTTTGTGATGCGTAAAGTAGGACGGGCATGATGAGCGATTTATAGAGCGTGATTTTCGTTCGTCGAGAGAGGGCTCTGCTTCTCAATTGCCTACTGAGCCCAAAGTAACACCTGTTGGCAAGAGTTATTCTTCGTTTGATCTCAATGCTGATGTCGTTGGTTGAATTAATGCTGGATCCCAGATAAACGAAGTTCTTCACAACCTCGAAGGAGGTATTGTCAACGGTAACGTGGGTTCCAAGACGCTGGGACTGTTTGTTTGTTGACACTAAGTATTTCGTCTTATCTGCATTCACTGACAGACCCATTCGACTTGACTCTCTTTCTAATCTGGAGAATGCTGCACTGACTTCGCGCGTATTATGGCCAATGATATCGATGTCATCAGCATACGCAAGCAGCATAACACTCTTGTAGAATATTGTGCCACTACGTCTCAGATCAGCAGCTCGGATGATCTTTTCCATCATTAGGTTGAAAAAGTCGCACGATAAGGAATCACCTTATCTGAAACCTCGTTTGGTAATAAATGGTGGGGAGAGGTCCTTCCCGATTTTAACTGCGCTGCTGGTGTTGCTCAGTGTCATCCTGCAAAGTCGTATTAGTTTTGCAGGAATACCAAATTCAGACATGTTGGAGTACAGGTGCTTCCTTATTGGGCTGTCGAAGGCGGCTTTGTAGTCGACAAAAAGATGGTGGCTGTCGACTTGTATTTCTTGAGTCTTCTCCAAGATTTGTCGTAGCGTGAAAATCTGGTCGATGGTGGACTTTCCAGGTTTGAAGCCACACTGATAAGGTCCGATCAGTTTGTTTACAATGGGCTTCAATCTTTCACATAAAACGCTTGACAGGACCTTATATGCGATATTAAGAAGGCTTATCCCACGGTAATTGGCACAGATAGTGGGATCGCCTTTCTTGTGGATTGGGCAGAGCACACTGAGATTCCAATCGTTCGGAATGCATTCTTCCGACCATATTCTGCATAGAAGCTCGTGAATGCATTTAAGTACAGCTTCGCCTCCGTTCTTAAACAGCTCAGCAGGTAAGCCATCAGCTCCCGCGGCTTTGTTATTTTTAAGCCGAGCTATAGCTGTCAGAACTTCATCATAGTCGGGCAGCGGAACCTCGACGCTGTCATCCGCAATTGGGGTTTCCGGAATATCATCTCTATTGGCGGGATTGTTGTCAGCGTCGCCATTTAGAAGCTTAGAGAAGTGTTCCCTCCATAACGTCAGTGTACTCTGGACATTTAGTAGCATTTTCACCGTTATTACCTTCTTGAAAGGGTGTTTAATAAGAAAATCTTTTTGATCTGCTTTTTTAAGATTTTCTTATGAAACACTCTAAATTTAAGGTGGTCTCTTCTTAAACTTTGGAGAGTGAAAAAAAATGTTTTCTTATTAAAGTTAAGTATTAATAAGATTACCACATCATTTCATTCATTTAATAAGAAATCTTATTAAAAAATGTTTGATAGTAGTTCTAAATTATTAATAAGATTTTCTCTATGGAATTAAAAAGATTTCTCTATTGAAAATTCTTATTATTTGTTAGTTTTAAGATCTTATTGATTTTATGTGGTGGTTTTTGGCTCTGTGAAGCTAATTCCCAAAATATTTCGATCTTTCTTCAGATAAAAACTGATTACGTTTTAAAAAATTTTGTACGTACATTTGACAAAATGTAATATTGTTTTTAATTGAACTATCCTAATCTGCATTGATAAAAAAATTTTATCAAGAAAAACATGTTGATGTATATGTAAAAAGTCATTCCGTTCTTTTCAGTTAAGACAGCAAAATAATATTTTTTGTTTTGAAAGAATCGAAACAAAGCTAGCTGCGTTTTTTCGTAAAAGTTCCAAATATTTATTCACACGATTTGGGTTTATTTAAGACCCTTTTTTTATGTCGCACGTTGTCACAAGATCTTGACCCCCCCTTCCCCTCTCCACAAGGTTACTCTGCATTCTCCTTTTCTAAAATTTTTGGGTTTTTCTTATACGATTATACAATTACAGTTACACAATTCGTTACACAAAAATTATTGTTTACATTATGCTTATTCCAGGTCGTCCCTATATATATCACACATTCCCCCCCACCCCATTTTATAAATACACCTGCGATTTGTATTGTCATACAATGTCGCAGAGTCTTAATTCCCTCCTGGTCATGATGTTTTAACACCATTGGCCATGGAGTGGTTTGAAATATTTATAACCTTTCTCCCATAAATTATTTTTTAAGCTGTAGAACTTTGTAAAAAATATAAACACAACATTTTGAAAAAATAAATTTTCATCAAAAAATCATAGCTCATGATTTTCGATGATATATACTGTTTATTGATTTATGAGTCAAAATGAAGCAATTTTTGCTAATAAATGATATGTCATATGAAAGAGCGTGGAAAAAGAAAATTAAAAAAAAAACTTTACAACAAAAAAAAAATGTTGGCCTATTTTTTGCAGCAAAAATATTTAAATAAATATTTTATAATATAATATTTTAGAGGTTCTTTGAAAACAATATAAAATATTGAAGTGGTGAAGTAACGGTTAATCTTTTCTTTTTTCTCCAAAGTTATTTAGTTTAACTTTCAGACAAAAAAAATTTATGGAAATCGATTGGAAAATGGCCGAGATATTTGTTTGCAAAATCAAAACTTGAAATTTCGATCGTTTTTTTTCTCATTCTAAGGCGATGGACTTGCTTCAAGTAAATGTTTTGTACTGAGAAAATCTACTGAGATATCGCAATAATTTTGATGTCGTAATAGTATTGGGATTTTTTTAACATACTATCCGTGGAAAATATTACCAAAAAACTTTCGAATACCGTTATTTTTAACAACCAACGTCTTTTCATACAAAAATACATTATATTAAGAAAAGCTAAAGTTTTCGAGATGTCGCCATAAATTTAATATCAAAATAACGGAAATTTTTTAAATTTATTATTTGGAAGAAATTTCACCATCACAATATATATTCACATATATTACATAAAAAAATGCTTATTGTAGGGTATCCGTAAGGCATAGCGAAAAATGTCTGGAGATTTTGTTGTATATCTTAGCAATGTCTAAAATGTCTTCTTACACCATGTTCTTCCATCTCTTTAAGTTTAGATTTTATTTAAGAAATTCTCTTTAAACGCTCATATTTCAGGTCAAAAGTCACTAATCGAAAAACTAGCCAAATTGTGTACGGCTCCACATCCAGCACTTTCATTCGATACCTCATTTACCATTCTAAACCCTGCCAATCCTGCATAGCAAAAATCCTTAATGAATAGTTATATGAGCATATAATTTTTATTTAAATATTTATAGGATTTATAGACTTTAAACTTCAAAACAAATTTTGAAGAACTGTTACCAAAACATTATATAAAAACAGAAATACAAAAAGCGATCAAGAAAGGGCTAAATTATTCGCTTCGGTAATCACTTTCTCATTAACATTAGTTAGAGCAAGTTCGTGTCTTAAGTCGCTTTGCCATATTTTCAACTTTAAACACGCAATATTTGCTTACCGGTATCACCTGCCGAAAATCGAATAAATGTGTGCATACCTTCAGCTCAAGACCTTTCTTATGAAATATAAAATGTTTCTATAGCGTTTGTAGATTTCCTGGAATAAGACCTTACTTATGATATATAAAGTGTTTCTGTAGCGTTTGTAGATTTCCTGGAATAAGGGGACCTTTACAGAGATAAATATATTTGTAGATTATTTTAAACATTTTTAATTCTCCATTAAAAATAATCATTGAAAAAAAATTTAAAAAATAATTTTTTGTGTTAAATTTACGTATGAATAACTATCATATTTATATCAGAATGATTGGCTGTGGTCGATCTCTTTGTTGACCGATTTGACACAGAATGTCCAATATATTTATTTCAGTAGTATTCAAGTATTTATTTATTAATTTTAAATAAAGACATGATAAAAATTACAACACTTATATCACAAATAAATTTAATAAGTCTGCAATCTGTAATTCTGAAGGAACTAGAAGCGAATGCAGTTTTCTGATTAAAGTATGTAAGCTACATGGGGTCAATATTCAATATTCAATATAAATTAATACAAAATTATTTATAAATAGAAAAATAAATTAAAATTAACAATAAAAACTTATGTATTTAGTTACTAGATTATTAAATTAAGAAAAGAATTTACATCGTGATAGGACAGATCAAAAAGCCATAATTTTGTCTGTTTTAGAAAAGCAAGTTTATTACGAAGGCACCTTAAATTGCTTGGGAGGCGGTTGAACAGCCTGGGTGCTATAGACGTATAAGACAACAAAAAGTGTTGCAAGTTATGAGGCGGAATTTGCAATTTTTCAGAACAACAATTTCTTAAATGATACATCTGTCTGGTTACAGTGATTAGATATTTCTTTAAAGCGGCTGTGTGATCAATCCAATTCATTTTCCAATCGATTATTGGAAAATATCATAATCCAAGATATTTAAAACTTTTAACTCAGTCGATGCGAAAGCAATTTGTGGAACAAGAACCGGATTCAGTATAAAGCCTTGTACTCTGTTCGTTTGCGTGAAATTTCGCTGGCAACATCTATTTATTTGTTGCGTGAAATTTCTGACTTAAAGTTTGTTGCGAGGAATTCCTATGGCAACGTTTCTCAGAGAGATTCAGAGAATATGTTGGGAGATTTCATATGATCTCTCTCTCTTCACTTCAAAACAAATAGGCAGTACAATTAAATTGTCGTTGCTTAGAAACATGTTGCGATAATTTCATGCAGCGGAACAGAGTACTGCTCTGACGAAAATGTTGTGAAAATTTACATGCTTGTTTTGCAGCTGTCATATTTTGTATGTATATTTGAGTGGAATTTCACATGAAACTGAACAGAGTACTATGCTTAAGTGTGAATGTTATTTTTTGGACCACAAATATCTTTACAAACTGAATACTTTTCACAGTTTGCGCAGTGAAACGTGAAGTTGTTAAGTCTAGCTTCTTTACCACCAACATTAAAAATCATGAGTTTTGTTTTGTCACTTAGAACTATTGTCTGACTACGAGTAGAGAATTTTTGAGAGAAAAGAGAATTAATAAATATTAAAAACAAGATAGGACCCAAAACTGAACCTTGAGGAACACCAATGTTTTTTTTTCTAAAGGAACTAAGATGATTGCATATTTTCACTCTTTGTACTCTGTTTGATAGATATGAACAAAACCATTTGTAAGTTCTAAAACCACATTTGTAAAATTTTTTCAGCAGAATTTTGTGATCAACTTAGCATAAGTTGGATTTTTTTACACTTTTTATAAAGCCGGTTTTTCAGTGTTATTTTTTGGAATAACTCAGCGGCCATCAATGGCTTAAGCCTTTTTTTATTTAAAACTGTGTGCATGACACTTTTTGTATAGTGAACAACATGTTGCGTTAAAGTTTTGATAAAATTATCGAAAGCTATTGGTGTATCCATAGGCGTCCACAGGGGGTGCAGGGGGGGGCACTTGCCCCCCCCTAGACGGGAAAAATTTTATAAATATTTATTTTTAATGTGTATATGTTATATAGTCATAAAAAATTTTAAAAAATAAAAAGTTCTAAGCCTGAGTCCTAATATCTTAATATTTTGGTAAAAATCTTAGTTTTGTCACGTTTTGTTACGATTTCGTTAACTACTTATACGCATTGGTCATACAGCAATTTTGTGTAGCGCTACAACACGCTCCAATACGTTTGCATAAAGTGCCAAATAGACTACACAGATTGTCTGCGCAAACAAGTGTTTGCGCACTCTATTCGACAGTGTGTTTGGCTGTTTTTAGGTTTGTGCTGATGTCTGCTATAAAATATTTTAAGTTTTGGTTGTGTTTGCGCAAACTTGCCATAATACCGAAAGTTTTATACAGTGAAGACGTACAGTGGCTCACAGCTTATTTTATGCAGTGCATACTTTAAACTTTAGGGCTTTATAAAAACGAAACTAACAGGAATACAAAAGATAATATGGTGTCATTTAAAAGAGCAAAAAGTCTAGTTAAATAAAGGTTTTCCATTAATTGTGAATACATATATTTAGATGTTTAAAAAATAAGAGAACAGAAAATACTGCTTAATTTCATCTCGCAGCTTATTTTATGCAGTCACTTCTCTCTGTTACGGTACTATAATGCTGCGCTGTCTAACGGTACTTTCGTTAGCTATGCCATCGTTATATTTCTATAATTGCTTTGTGTTAGCTTTTTAGTCGGATTTTATTGCTTCAAGTGTCTGCTTCTATGATTATTTAAAATAGGAGCGCGCACAACGCTACAACAACGAGAATTGGTTATATACTATTTTAAAAACAGCAGCTCGGAGTGAAAAATGGCTGAAATGGTTAATAGCAATTCCTCTACAGTGCAAAAAATCAACGAGCGCTTCGTTCATAAGAATCGATTGCACAATAAGAGCAAAAAAGCACCAAACAAAATTTTTAATGCAACCGACGAGCGTCATATTGTACGGAAGATAAAGGCTAATCCGAGACTCTCAGCTCCGAAAATGACTTTTGAAGATCAAACTGACCTGAGCAAACAGAGTAGTGCTAAAACTATTCGACGTGTCTTGCGCAAAAAGAACTTTCATGGCCGAGTAACACGAAACAAGCCGTTTATTATCCCCAAAAACAGATTATGCAGACTCAACTACGACAAAGAACATATGTCCAAGGCTCCAGAATACTGGAATTCAAATATTTTTGCAGATAAATCGAATATCAATTTATTCGGTTCAGATAGTATGTGCTATATGTGGCGAAAACCGAATACCGAAGTCAACAAAAAAAACTTAAAACAAACCGTGAAACATGGCGGTGGCAGCGTCATGGTTTGGGCCTGAATGTCAGCTGCTGGTATTGGGAAGTTGCCGTTTATTAAAACAGCAATAGACAAATCTAAGTACCTACAGATCCTAAACAACAATTTGTTGCAGAGTGCAAAGGTTATGGGTATAAAATTGAATTTCCGATTTTACCAGGATGACGATCGAAAGCACAAAGCGGGTATTGTGCAAACCAGGCTAATATACAACTGCCCACAATTGATGACGCCGCCAGCACAGTCGACAGGCCTTAATGTTATTGAAAATGTGTGGTCTTTATTGGAAAATAAAATCCGAAAACATCAAATTTCAAACAAAAACCACCTGAAAGAGATATTGAAAACGAAGTGGGCGAATATTTTGCCAACTATCACTTAAAAACTGGTCGCATCAATGCCAAACTACCTCAGATCTGTTGTGGAAACAAGGGCTATCATACCAAATAATAAAAATATCAAATATCATTAATTAATACGAAAAATTTATAAATGACGAGTGACTGCATAAAATAAGCTGTGATATAAAATAAAACAGTATTTTCTGGTTTCTTAATTTTAAGCCAACTTAATATATACTTTTACAATAAATTAAGTTAATTTATTAAACTAAACATCTTGTTCTTTTAAATGCTACCATATTATTTTTTTCTATTCCTGTTAGTTTCGTTGTTATAAAGCCCTAAAATTGAAAGTATGCACCGCATAGAATAAGCTGTGAATCACTTTTTGTGAAGGAAAATATATAAAAATGAAAGCAGAAAAGAAAAAATTAATACAAATTAAAAGTCTGCGAAAAAATGTGAAAAATAAAGTCTGTGAAGTGTATGGTCGACGCTATGACGAGAAAAAAGTCTTGTTTGCGCAAATAGTCTGTGCAGTCTATATGGCCCTTAAGCAGCCCTGATCAGCGATTAACGATTAACAATAGATTTTTTCTATTTGTCGTCTGTTGTGCATCTATTGTTTTTATTAATATGTTGCATATGTGGAGTGCATTAACGTGCAGTGTTCACAAAATTTTCACCGAAAATCTCAAACAATAAAATTACATAGGTAACATTTCACGTTCATTCTCATATATGTGCACACCTTTGCCCCCCCCCTAGAAAAAGTTCTGCGGACGCCCTTGGGTGTATCAGATTTATTGTATACGCTATCCCACGAAAAGCTTTGGTTATATCAACAAACAGAGCTGCTGATATCTATTTGTGATTTAAGCATAGTACTCTGTTCAGTTTCATGTGAAATTTCACTCAAATCTCCATACAAAAAGTGACAGCTGCGAAACAAGCATGGAAATTTTCACAACTTGTTCGTCAGAGCAATACTCTGTTCCGCTGCGTGAAATTATCGCAACATGTTTCTGAGCAACATTTTTTTACGACAATTTAATTGTACTGCCCAGGGTTCGGACTTGAAAATTCGTAACTCGCAGTAAATTTAAAAAAAAACGCAGTAAAACGAATTTTTTCGCAGTAGTTTTTTTGTTTTTGTTTTTATTTACAATGATGTATGTAATTTTACTACTAATAACATAATATCGTCGTTGCGCCTGCAATACCGCGTATCCCTCCACTTGCAATACAGCGTATATTGCAAAAAAACCAAAATTCATTTCATTTTGATTGTTCATGATTTATTTTTCGTTAAATGCTTACTTGAAAACAAAGCAAATATCTTATTTCAATAAATTTTTAGTTAAGTTGAAAATCCATTCAATAGCTTAAAATAAAATCAGTTTTGCTGCACTCATGTAAAGTTTTACTTTTACCTTATGTGCAAGTGGCGGATACGCGTTATTGCACGCCGAACGACGATAAACATACAAATATACACTACGGAAAATAGTTATGTAGACAGTACAGAGACATATATGTAAAATCTATGTACTTAATCTTGTATGGGAACGCAACGAGAGCTATATGTACTGAGTAAAGTGAGCGTATACTGGTTATATATCAATTTATTCACTTAGTAAAATGAAGTCATGTGTGACTTCACAAATATGCTGTACATACATTTTTATAATGGGTCAATAATCTATGTACTGAGTACATCGGAATTCTACTCATTACATACTAAAATTTTTTATTTTATGTAATGAGTCAATAATCTTTTTACTACGTACGTCGGAACTGTACTTATTGCATACAATTATTTATTATTTTATGTAATGGGTCAGTAATCTATGTACTCATTACAAAAAGTTAATATTTATGTAATACGTTCATTATATATGTACTCACTACATACAGTTACTTAATATTTTATGTAATTGATCAGTAATCTATGTACTACATACATCAGAACTGTACTCATTACATAAAATTATTAACAATAACTTTTTAATGAGCATAGTGTGAATGTACCCACCACGTACATCTATCTATTCATTCACGACACATAATTTTGTGATGAGTACATAAAACTCTTTATTGTTCTGTTTAAAATATTTATATAGTCAATACATATTTCAACATGTACTTAGTAAAAAAAAGAAAATCACCAAATTTATGTGTGCAGAAATTTATGTCATGAGTATATAAATTTATGTAGTGAGTCTATAGTTTTTCCCTCTATGTATACCTATATACAATATATATTTGCATGTTGCAGAAACATATTTTTTACTGATTCAAAATATTTTTGCTGTAGAAAAATTCAATCACGGTCGTTAAAAGCAAATCAGTTCTTAATTTGGTCAAAAAACCTTATGTAAAACTATAAAATATTTTATTTTGTTGCAATGACAGCTTCACCTAACAAAGTACTTTCTTCTGTTTGAACGCTAAGACCATAGTATACAGATGTAATGGACCCCTGAAACTCTACATTTTTAATCAACATCAATGCTTACATTTTCCAAAAATAACCATAGAAGTGTTTGTTGCGAATAAATCACAGTAGATTTGAAAAAACCGCAGTGACGCAGTAGAACATTAAATGTTGCCAAAAAGCGCAGTAGATCTACTGCAATTGCAGTAAAGTCCGAACACTGGTACTGCCTATTTATTTTGTAGTGAAAAAAGAGAGATCATATGAAATCTCCCAACTTATTTTCTGAGTCTCTCTGAGAAACGTTGCCATAGGAACTCCTCGCAACAGAGGAGTAAAAGAACAGAGTAATCACGTAAAAGAACAGAGTACTAGGCTTTAAGCTTGACTATATATTAGTACAAAAGTTCCAAAGAGCATCTTCAGTGGACAGACCTGGTCTAAAACCAAACTGATTATTATTAAAAAACGTGTATTTATTCAAAAATTTTAACATTCTTGTCTTGACGGCTTTTTCAAAGATTTTGGAAAATGTTGAAATGATCGAGATTGGTCTGTAATTAGATTGGTTTTATCTCCTTTTTAAAGAGGGGAATTACTTCAGCTTTTTTAAGACAATCTGGAAAAATTCATGCCTAGATACTTTTATTAAATAAATGACAGAGAACATCTACAACGTTGAACATTATGTATTTAATAAATGTGCTAGAAAAACTGTTTTCAGTACAAGAATTCGAGTTTTCTAGAGACATAATTTATTATAATGACTACCCTATTATTGATATGGGTTCATTAGTTCTTTCTGATGATGATGTCTTACAAGATTTGCTCTCTCTAGACATTAATAAAGGAACTGGTTCTGATAATATTCCCCCAATATTTCTAAAAAACTGCGCAGCTGTGCTAGCCCAGCCATTAGCGCTTTTATTTAATTTATCTGTAAAGACAGGGCAGCTTTTGAATATTTGGAAAGAATCCATTATAGTCCCTATCCATAAGTCTGGCTCTAGGCAAAATATAGCGAACTATCGACCGATATCAAAATTGCCCTTGATCCCTAAATTATTTGAGTCAATTGTCAAAAAACACATTTATGCTAGAATTAAAAACTCCATCTCTGAATTCCAACACGGTTTTGTTAGTGGTTAATCTACTTCTACAAACCTAACACTGTTCTCTCACTTCATTAAAACTGAAATAGAAAAAGGCAATCAAATTGACATAATTTTTACTGATTTCGCCAAAGCCTTTGATAGAGTTCAGCACTCCATTATAGTTAAAAAACTTTCCCTAATGAGGTTTCATTCCTCTTTGTTATCCTGGCTGAGGAATTACCTTTCTGATAGATATCAAGTTGTCCGTATTGATAACTGCTACTCAAAATCTATTACCAACCATTCTGGTGTGCCCCAAGGAAGCCACCTTGGACCTCTATTGTTTGTCTTGTTCATCAACGATCTCCCAAACTTTTTACAGCATACTAACTGTTTGATTTATGCTGATGATGTTAAACTGTTTAATTCGGTTTCTTCACCTTCCGACCATCGACTTCTTCAAATTGATTTAAACAATATGATTAAATGGTGTTTAGTTAATAGAATTTATTTAAATGTTGCCAAATGCAACATTATGTCTTTTTATATGAAAAAAGAACCAATTTTTTTAATTACTCAATTGCAAATAGTGGTCTTTCACGTGTCGAGTCTACATCTGATCTGGGAATTCTATTTGATAGAAAAATTTCTTTTTCCAACCATTACGATTGCATAATTACTAAGGCTAATGCAATGATGGGTTTTTTGAGGCGTAATTCGAAGGAATTTAAGGAATTCCATATACCCTTAGAACGTTATTTTTATCTTTAGTAAGGTCTATCTTGGAATATGGATGTGTGATCTGGGATCCATATTACGAGGTAGATTCTTTGCGATTGGAAAGAATACAAAAACGTTTCACTCGTTACATAATGTTTAAATTAAATTGGAATTTTATGCCAACGTACGTATCCAGGTGTGCTCTTCTAGGTCTTAATTTCTAGCCTCCAGACGTATATTTTTTCTTGTTATTTTTGTTCGCGACATAATTATGTCACATATAGACTGCGCGCCACTCTTCGCTCTTTTAAGAATATATGCGCCTGAGAGATATTTTAGGCAAAGAGATTTTTTTTACATTCCGTATCATAGGACAAACTATGGCCGTAATGATCCTATTAATAATATGTGCTTAGCGTTCAATTCCATAAGTGCTCAAATAGATCTCACTCTGAATAGACAAACTTTTAAACAAAATTTATTAAGAATTGTTTAAAATGAATTTATAAAAGTGTAATATTCTTTAATATAATTATGTTTACATTTTTTTAGTTTTATATCATATTGTTTTTACAATTTATATGTTATTACTCAAACTGTTAAACGATTGTTGATAGTTAAAATAGAAATAAATAAATAGATAAAAAAATAAATAAATAATTATTTTGTAAATCTCTAAAGACGACATGGGCTCAAAAAAGAAAGTATTATTAAGATATTCTTCCTTATCTAGCCAATTGCAAGAAATGAACTGCAGGTTAGAAACCACAGCATTTCCAATGTTTAAATAATATTCATTAAAGATATTTGCTTTATCGTCTTGATTCGAAATTTCATTGTAATCTATTTTTAAATTTTGAATACTAAATTTTTTTTTTTTTTAGAATGTTATTTACTAGATTCCATTCTTTTTTAACGTTTCCCTTTATTCTAATGAATTCATTTAAATAAAAATTATTTTTAGCTATAACAGTCTCCTTGGAAATTTCTTTACAATAAATTCTATAATTTATTTTCATGTTAGTTTTAGTGGGATTTTTTAAATACTTTTTATAAAGCTGGTTTTTCAGTGTTATTTTTAGGAATAACTCAGCGGGCATCCATGGCTTAAGCCTTTTTTTATTTAAAACTGAGTGCATGACACTTTTTGTATAGTGACCAACATGTTGCGTTAAAGTTTTGACAAAATTATCGAAAGCTATTGATGTATCAGATTTATTGTATACGCTATCCCACGATACATAAAGTAGCATTTTGTTCAACTTGAAAAAATCTTTTTTATATGTTGCAGAAAGCTGTGGTGTATTGTCATTTTTATTCGATATATTCAAAATTTATACAAGTTAAACATTGATCTGATATATGAAAATCACAAACTGAGCTACTAATTGAAATCTGTTTGGACCTATTTAAACGCACAAAAATATGATCAATACACGTTTCAGAAGAGTTTGTTATAGTTACGAGTTGGTTGATTTATGCAACATTCAAGACCATATGAGGAAAGCAAGAACAAGTAGTTGTCCACAAAAACTGAAAATTGATTGATTGATTGATTAATTAAATTATTTATTATGAAACATTATATTAAAAATATTACAGTAGTAGAATTCTTAAACATTTATAAACAATGATTCACAAAACTGCATTCTGTAGCTCAAAGAACTAGTGGCGAATGCAGAGTAGATACAATTTTCAAATTTAAAACATACACAGATTATACATGGGGTCTTATTATATATGTAGAATATTAAATGCAATTTGTTATTAATTGATTAGAATGACAAATAAAAAATACAAAGATTAGACAAGAATAAATTTAAAAAAAAAATAAATAGATTAAATAACTAATGAATTAAAAGTAAGAAGCAGGCAAATAATTCTCGAATTATATTTGTATATGAAGAATTTGGTTTAAGTCATCATAGCTTAGCTTAAATAGCCACGATTTAACCTCCATAAGGAAAGCTTTCTTATAGCAAATACAACGAATAATGTCTGGTAAGCAGTTATATAATCTTGGGGCTATCGAAGAATATAAATGAAGGAAATGTTGTAAATTATGCGGTGGAACTACGACTTTGTTATTATTATTTACTAGCTGAAACCCGGCGCGTTGCTGCCACTCTCCCTTGTCAAACGCCCATAAAATGTTATCAGTTAAACAGCATGTCTAAATTGAGGTCAAATACTGAAATCCGAGACTGTGCGACCTATATCCACAAAGCTATTCGATATAACAATTTTGGGTTGTATAGGAAGTGCCACGCCCTATTGATCACCCCTCATAGAACGTAATCAATTAAACTGCATGTGTACATGGAGGTGGAATACCGAATACCAAAACTGTTCGACATATAACTCCAAAACTATTCGATAACACAAATTTGTGTTGTATGGGAGGTGCCACTCCCCTTTCCCTACGCCCATAAAATTTTGCCAATGAAACTGCATGTGTAAATTGAGGTCGAATACTGAATTCCGAGGCTGAGTTACCTATAACTCCAAAGCTATTCGATATCGCAAATTTGGGTTAAGTTGGTGGTGTCACACCTCCCCGACAAACTCTAAAAAAATTTATCAGTAAATCTGCATGCGTAAATTTTGGTCAAATACTGAATTCCGACGCTGTGCGACCTTGAACTCCAAAGCTATTCGATATCACAAATCTTTGTTGTATGGGAGGTGCCACTCCCCCTTGATCAACGCTCATAAAATGTAATTAATAAAATTACATGTGTACAATGAGGTCCAATACTGAATTCAAAAACTGTGCGACCTATAATCCCAAAGATTATAGGTCGCTTGATATCTTTAATTTGGGTTAAATAGGAGGTTTCACGCCCCCTTTTCGTACGCCCATAAAATTTAATTAATGAAACTGCATGTATAAATTGAGGGCGATTACTGAATTCTGACGCTGTCAACCTATAACTTCAAAGCAATTCGATATCACCAATTTGGGTTGAATGAGAGGTGCCCCTCCTACTTGTCCAACTCCCATAAAATTGTATCACTGAAACGGTACGCTACACCTGCACAGCAAGTTTCACTATAAAAATGTGTAGAACTCCGGAATTGCCATTATTTCGAAAAAGTGGGAGTATATTTAATGCGACCACGCCCATTTTTTGTACAGTTACTGACAGTAACTATCTGAACAAAATTAATAAATCTTAGTTTTTACGATCGAAACCGTCTGATATATATCCTTTATTTGGTTTGTGGTCGATAGCGCAAATTTGGCTTGTATGGGAGGTACCACGCCCCCTCGTCCAAACGTTACCAAACCTCACAGGAACACTCACTCTCCTCGGCAGACATTGTTCTGCCACAGACCACCTTACTGCCATATACGAAAATGTCAAGAAATGCAAAATATATTCACCATTTCCAGTATAGCTGCCGAAAGTAGCCATATGCACTAAATAACCAAATTTTAGTCTAATACGATCAAAACCGTGCGAAATGTTGCATTTTTGTTGTTTTGCAAGCGGTAAAAAGGGGTGCGGGAAAATATTTCCCTTGAACCATCTCGTAATCGAAACAAATCGACTGCCTAAATTTCAGCTCAATTTAGGTTAAGACTGGCGCACTTTACTTCACTCGACGCTAACTCCCTGAAAAGTGAGTTTAACTAAAGTGGGACAGGCCTATTTTTAGTGCACTTGCCGAGAGTAATTTTTGTCCAACACGATACAAACCGTTGAAATAAAACGTTTTCATTGGTTTGTGGGCAGTAAAAGGGGGGCGTGAAACCAATTTTTAGTACAGTTGCTGACAGTAACCGTACAAACTCAATTTTAATGATTTCTCAAAAAGTGGGTGTGGCTATATAGCGATGACGCCTTTTTTTAGTTCAGTTGCCGAAAGTAGCCATACAAACTTAGGTATCACATGTTAGTCTCATACGGCCAAAACTGCTTGAAATATAGAATTTTCACTGATTTGTGGGCGCAAAAAGGGGGCGTGGAAACCAATTTTTCGTACAGTTACTGTCAGTAACTACACAAACCAAAGTACTAAATTTAAGTCTTATACGACCAAAACCGTCTGAAATAAATCATTTTCATTTCTTTGTGGGCGGTAAAAAGGGGCGTGGAAACCATTTTAAGTACAGTTATCGACAGTAACCGTACATACTAAATTGCAAAATTTTAGCCTTATACGACCCAAACTGACTGAAATATAACAATTTTATTGATTTGGGGGCGGTAAAAGGGGAGGTGTGGCACATTTTTCCTCTCAACCATATCGTACCTGAAACAAATCGGCTGCCAAAATTTCAGGTCAATCGGTTTAGTAGTTTTGGAGTCTATAGACATCACATAGCCAGACACACATCGTTTTGCTTTTTATGTATATAGATATCGATTTGTGGGCGGTAAAAGTAGGCGTGAAAACATTTATATATAGTAACCGCCTCTTGGAGCACCTATACAGCAAGTTTCACTGTAAAAGTGTATAGAACTCTGGAATTGCCATGATTTTGAAAAAGTGGGCGTATTTATATGACAACCATGCCCATTTTTCGTCCACTTACCGACAGTAACCATCTGAACAAAATTACCAAATCTTAGTTTTTTACGATTGAAACCGTCTGATATATATCCTTTTTTTGTTTGTGATCGATGGAGCAAATTTGGCTTGTATGGGAGGTACCACGCCCCCTTGTCCAATCGTTACCAAACCTCACAGGAACACTCTCAAGATGTGGGTTCAGTTTCCCTGAAAATTTCATAATGATCGGTTCAGCGGTTTCAGAGTCTATACGTGATATAGCCACATACCCACATACCCACATACCCACATACCCACATACATACATCCATTTTTATATATATAGATTCTCAGATTGTAGCTTGGATTATTTCTGTTCGTCAAATGACCATTGTTTTTAAAAAAAAACCTCTAATATTTTATAGCAATGCAAATGCTTGAATGGAAGAATCTCCAGACTCTTGAAAAGTGCAAAGCTATGTACAATTCTACTTTTATTGCAAACTAGCTGAAACCCGGCGCGTTGCTGCCACTTTCCCTATTCAAACGCCCATAAAATGTTATCAGTTAAACAGCATGTCTAAATTGAGGTCAAATACTGAATTCCGAGACTGTGCGACCTATATCCACAAAGCTATTCGATATAACAATTTTGGGTTGTATAGGAAGTGCCACGCCCTCTTGATCACCCCTCATAGAATGTAATCAATTAAACTGCATGTGTACATGGAGGTCGAATACCGAATACCAAAACTGTGCGACATATAACTCCAAATAAATTCGATAACACAAATTTGGGTTGTATGGAAGGTGCCACGCCCCCCGACAAACTCTAAAAAATTTTATCAGTAAATCTTCATGCGTAAATTTTGGTCAAATACTGAATTCCGATGCTGTGCGACCTATAACTCTAAAGCTATTTGATAGCACAAAGTTGGGTTGTATGGGAAGTGTCACTCCCCTTTTCCCTACGCCCATAAAATGTAAGAAATGAAAGTGCATGTATAAATTTAGGTCGAATACCGATTTCTTACGCTGTCAACCTATAACTTCAAAGCAATTCGATATTGCAAATTTGGGATGTAAGGGAGATGTCAGGCCTCCCTGTCCAACGCCCATAAAAAAAAATCATTGAAACTGCATGTGTAAATTGAGGTCAAAAACTGAATTCCAAAGCTGAATTCCTATAAATTCAAAGCTATTCGATATCACCAATTTGGATTGTATGAGAGGTGCCCCTCCCCCTTGTCCAACTCCCATAAAATTTCATCACTGAAACGGTACGTCTAAATTGTGGTCGAATACCGAATTTCTAAGCTGTGCAACCCATAACGCTATTCGATAACACAAATTGTTTTTATATTAATGGGAGGTAAAAGAAGGTGTGGCATTTCTTCTTAAACCATCTCGTACTCAAAGCAAAGCCACTTACAAAATTTGAGCTCAATCGGACCAATAGTATCGGAGTATTGTGATATTTCCAAAAGTAGGCGTAGATGAAGTGTGACAACGCCCGTTTTTATTAAAGTTAGTGACAGTCATCATAAGAACTTATTTACCAAATTTTAATTTAATACGACCAAAACCTTCTTAAATATAGCATTTTTATTGATTTGTGGGCGATAAAAGGGGTGTGGCATTACTTTTTTCCTAAACCTTTGCGTAGCAGTTACGAACAAACCAGTAGAAGGAAGTATCCTATTTGGTCTAGTCGTTTTCAAGTTTTAAGCATCCGAACAAATCACGATTCATTTTTATATGTACAGATATTGATTTGTGGGCGCTAAAAGTGGGCGTGAAAACATTTATGTATCGTTACTGCCTCTTGGAGCACCTACACAGCAAGTTTCAGTATAAAAATGTGTCGAACTCCGGAATTGCCATGATTTCGAAAAAGTGGGCGTATATAAATTGCGACGAAAAAGTGATTTTTGTACAGTTACTGACAGTTACCATCTGAACAAAATGATAATATCTTAGTTTTTACGATCGAAACCGTCTGATATATATCCCTTATTTGGTTTGTGGTCGATAGCGCAAATTTGGCTTGTATGGGAGGAACCACGCCCCCTCGTCCAAACGTTACCAAACCTCACAGGAACAATCTATCACCTCGGCAAACGTTGTTCTGCCACAGACCGCCTTACTGCCATACACGAAAATGTCAAGAAATGTCAAATATATTCACCATTTTCAGTATAGCTGCCGAAAGTAGCCATGTGCACTAAATAACCACATTTTAGTCTAATACGATCAAAACCGTGCGAAATATAGCATTTTTGTTGTTTTGCAAGCGGTAAAAAGGGGTGCGGTAAAATATTTCCCTTGAGCCATCTCGTAATCGAAACAAATCGACTGCCCAAATTTCAGCTCAATTTAGGGAAAGCCTGGCGCACTTTACTTCACTGGACGCTAACTCCCCGAAAAGTGAGTTTAACTAAAGTAGGGCAGGCCTATTGATAGTGCACTTGCCGAGAGTAACCATATGTACTGAATTACAAAATTTTTGTCTAATACGACCCAAACCGTTGAAATAAAACGTTTTCATTGGTTTGTGGGCGGTAAAAGGGGGGCACTACAACACTACAAACTAAGCCAACATTTTAGCTCAATCGACCCAGTAGTCAATTTTGATGGTTTCTTAAAAAGTGGGTGTGGCTATATAGCGATGACGCCCTTTTTTAGTACAATTGCCGAAAGTAACCATACAAACTTAAGTATCATATGTTAGTCTCATACGGCCAAAACAGCATGAAATATAGCATTTTCACTGATTTGTGGGCGCAAAAGGGGGCGTGGAAACCAATTTTTCGTACAGTTACTGTCAGTAACTTCACAAACCAAAGTACCAAATTTAGGTCTTATACGACCAAAACCGTCTGAAATAAACCATTTTCATTTATTTGTGGGCGGTAAAAGGGGGCGTGGAAACCCATTTTTAGGACAGTTGTCGACAGTAACCGTACATACTAAATTACAAAATTTTAGCCATATACGACCCAAACCAACTGAAATGTAACATTTTTATTGATTTGGGGTCGGTAAAAGGGGGGTGTGGCAAATTTTTTTCCTCAACCATCTCGTACCTGAAACAAATCGACTGCCAAAATTCCAGGTCAATCGGTTCAGTAGTTTTGGAGTCTATAGACATCACACTACCAGACACACATCGTTTTGCTTTATATATATATAGATATTGATTTGTGGGCGTTAAAAGTGGGCGTGAAAACATTTATAAATTGTGTTCGTACCTAAACAGCAAGTTTCACTGTAAAAATGTGCAGAACTCCGGAATTGCCATGATTTCGTAAAAGTGGGCGTATTTATATAACGACCACGCCCATTTTTTGTACAGTTACCGACAGTAACTATCTGAACAAAATCACCAAATCTTAGTTTTTTACGATTGAAACCGTGAAATATTTTTCTTTTTTTTTTGTTTGTGATCGATTGAGCAAATTTGGCTTGTATGGGAGGTACCACGCCCCTTTCTCCAATCGTTATAAAACCTCACAGGAACACTCTCAAGATGTGGCTTTATTTTCCCTGAAAATTTCATAAAGACCGGTTCAGCGGTTTTGGAGTCTATACGTGATATAGCCACATACCCACATACCCACATACCCACATACCCACATACATACATCCATTTTTATATATATAGATAATGCGAATGATATGCTTTTGAGTGATGAGCAATGGGTTAATCTTGTTTGAATGTGTACCACCCCAGCAAGCTAGTCCATATTCCAGTTTTGAATGTAAAATCCCATAATAAATACATGTTAATAACTTTTGTGAGCAGAAGGTTTTTAACAGATAAATTTGTCTTAAAGCTGACATAGCATATCGTTTCAGTGCGGTGGTGTGTTCTGACCAATTCATCTTCGAGTCTACCAAAATACCTAAGTATTTAAAAGATGTAACGCATTCAATCTTAAAACAACCAGAACAAGATATATGGTCGTTATAAGTTAACAAATTATTTGAATTGTAACACGTGTAATTGTCGAACAAGAACTTGTCGCAGTTGGAGTGATGAAATATTAATTGATCGCACTGGATTTCTCTACCAGCAACACTGAAAAACATAATTTTGGTTTTATCACTAAGTACCAGCTTATGTATTGCAAACCAATGTCTCAAAAGACCAAGATCATGATTAATGTTCGCTGTCAGATCAAGAACAGAACAACATGAGTATATGCAAGCCATATCATCAGCAAAGGCAACTGTTTCACTTGAAAACTCTAAACTAAAAATTGAGTTAATATATATTAGAAAAAGGACAGGTCCTAACACCGAACCTTGTGGTACGCCTGCATCAATTTTTAAAAAAGAGCTGAATTTTGCATTTATTTTTACTTGCTGCATCCTGTTTTGTTAATAAGAGCATAGCCATTTATAAATAGAACCTCTAAGTCCACATTTGTAAAGTTTCTGTAGTAGAATCTTGTGATTAACTGTATCGAAAGCTTTAGTAATGCCTATAAAAAGCGCGGCAGATTGGTTTTTTTTTTGTTTAAAGCACTATATACATTATTACAAAAATGTAGGAGTGCATCTTCAGTTGAAAGACTCGCTCTGAAACCAAATTGGTGTTTACTAAAAAATTTAGTTTTGTTTAAGAAATCCACAATACGATTTTTTTCAAGTTTTTCATATACTTTAGATAATACAGGCAGTATAGAAATAGGCCGATAATTATTCGGTATGTGATTATCTCCCTTTTTGAATAATGGAATAACTTGCGCTTTTTTTAGCTCCTCTGGAAAAATTCCTGCATCAATGCTTTTATTAACTAGATGACACATTATGTCAACAATATTGTGTACTATTAGTTTTGCAAATGTATTCGAAAAATTATTTTCAGTTTTGGCATTTGAGTTTTTTAGAGACATAATAATTTTATACATTTCTGAAGGAGATACTGGTTCAACAAAAATACTCAGTTGTTGGGATGGTTCCTTTTCTAAACAACGACAAGTTTCAGAACTTGGAATACAACTACCTACAATATTTGTAAAGAAATTATTTAGTACGTTGGCTTTGTCTACATCATTTGTTATTACTTCACCATTTACTTTTAAACATGAAATTTCTTCTGCATTATTTGATTTATTTAATAAATGATTGACAAGCTTCCACTCTTTCTTTACATCGCCCCTTACTCGATTGTAAAATATCTTTATTAATATCGCCTAAAACTATCAGATGATTGGATTTATCAGTTGATAACAAATCATTTAAATCATGCAGAAAAACTTCTTTCGATGCCTTCGTGAAACCTATAAATACATATAAAGGAAAAATTCTGTTCAACAATTGAACAATTAACACATCAAACTTTGAACTCATCGGAACCCTGAAAATTCAAGCATTGAAACTCACAATTTATATTTTCAACGACAAAAACCGCAACACCTCCAGAAGCATATTTACTATTACAATTTGCAAAAAAACTATAGCCGGGTATATTGAAAAGGGACTCTTCCTCCTCATAAATCCATGTTTCAGTCATAAAGATAAAATCGGACTTTTTGATGATGGAATCAAGATGCAGTAAGAACGTATCAAAATTTTTACGTATACTTTTATTATTTTGTAGTATTATATAAAAATTGTTAGAGATTTTGTTTGGGTTAAATAAAATACTGTAATAATGGACATTACTACAATTTTCAAAAGGGATATCGGGCTTTCGAAAGATAAAATCGGGCTTTTTGATGAAGGAATCAAGATGCAGTAAGAACGTATCAAAATTTTTACGTATACATACTTCTAATATTTTGTAGTATTATATAAAAATTGCTAGAGATTTTGTTTGGGTTAAATAAAATACTGTAATAATGGACATTACTACAATTTTCAAAAGGAATATCTGTATAGTGACCAACATATTGCGTTAAAGTTTTGACAAAATTATCGAAAGCTATTGATGTATCAGATTTATTGTATAAATTATCACGAGGATCATAAACAGGATTGTTCATATAACACACAAATTCAATATAGAAAAGATAATTTATTTATATTTCACACCTCAAAAGAAATTTCAAAGAAAAGAAAATGACAACAACAAAATTCTGAATGTAGATCATTGGACAATAGATTATAGGCAAACACAAAAACAAAAAATCTTGTAATCACAATTAATACATTTAAAAAATTAGAATTATCTTAGCTGAGCACTTTTACTAAAAAAAAAACAAATCATTAACACCGTATTCAAAATGAATTTTGAATGTAGGGAATTGAAATCGCACGGAAATTCCGTTTTTCTTACTGTTTATTACTTATTTTCTGGAGTCCACTTAATTTTATTTAACTAAAAATTGTTTTTTAAAATCCCACTCCCATAAAAACTTTGACTACTGGGCTGACACAAACACACACACACGCACACACATTGAACACGACACATAAATAATCTTTGAAAAACTTTTATTCCTCCACATTTCTTTTTGTCAATCAATTCAGTTAAACTTCAGAGTCCTCTTCGGCCAATCGCCGTGGTCTATTTTGTCCAGCAACAATGGTGTGACCCGCACCACCTCCCAATCGACTGCGACATGCTGCCAAGCAATTTTCCTCCTGTAAAATGCGATAAAACTGTAACAACAATATGACCACAACGAACAGCAACGTTATCAGCGTCAAAACGTCACGCGTTGTCCAATACGGATGAATGCCACTGAGCTCGCGACCGTGACTCATTTCAGTCGAAGCGTAGTGATGATGACCGACTCCTGTCTCACCACTGCTCAATTTGGCAGCATGATGCTCTCCCATCTGAAATGATGCCGCAGTCGCCTCATTCGAATTGAATCGTACGGGCAGATAAATACCCCATTCTTTCAAAAAAAACACCATCGCACGCATGTAGGGAAACTCCCAGTCGTTGCTGAACAAACCTAGCTCCTTTAGGTGCTCGTGCGTGCGCGCCAGCTGCTCATAATCGAATTGGTGCAGACGATTGCCTTCAATGTAGAGCTTTTCCAGATTCAACAGTGGCTCGAAGACGCTCTGATCCAGATGCAGCAGATGATTGAAGGCAAGATCCAGGTGCGACAGCTTCGGCAATAGGAGAAAATAGTCAGCGCTTAGGTTTTGCAGCAAATTCGAAGCTAGATTTAGGTTTATAAGGCTCGGTAGTGGTAGGTAGAGCGGCGAGTGTGAGGTACGCAGCGATTTGAGCTTGTTCTTGGACACGTCAAGCTTCTGCAGATTCAGCATGCCGACAAAGTCCTCAAGCGACTCGAACATGTTGCTATGCAGCTCGAGCTCCTTGACGGCCAGCTTATCGCCGATACTGAGGTTCTCGAGTAGGTTGTTGTTGGCACGCAGCTTGATGACGCTCTGCTTGATTGTGCAGCGGCTCAGCGTGCTGCTCTGTGCCAGCAACGTATCCACCGATTGCAGATTGAGCTCGTGTACCTCACTGTAGCTAAGATCGAGCAGATGCAGGTGCGGCAGATGGACCAGTGCATCACTTTTGAACACCGAGAACTTATTGTTGCTTAGCAGCAACGTCTGCAACTTAAGATTCTTCGCAAATGTCTCGTTATCAATGAGCTCGATATTGTTGTCGCTCAGATCGAGATGCTCCAGATTGCTCAGGTCGCTGAATAGGTTGCGCGGCAGCTCGTGCAGGCTGTTGGAATGCATGTCGAGAAAGTGCAGTTTTTTCAGCTCTGCAAACGCCTTGCTATGCAACAGATGTATCTGGTTGTTGGCCAAGTGTAGCTCTTGTAAATCACTGGCAGCTGAAAAGATTTTCTCCGGCAGCTCCGACAAACGATTATTCTGCAGCATCAGCTTTTGTAGCTGTTTGGCACGCACAAAATCCTCGAGATGTATGAGCATAAGACCGCACTCATGCATAAGGAATCCGCGCAAATTGGGTGCCAGGACAAAGATTTGCTTTGGCAACCAGGGGACCATAGAATTGCGTACGATCAGCTCGCTCAGTTGTGGTGCACTGGAGTTCACGATGGTCAGCGGATCATCGTAGGAGGTTGGCAGATTGGCGAGAGTACAGTAGTAGATATGCGTGCCCGCACACTCGCTGGTTAGGTTGAACTTGAGACCCGGCGTCGCCTCGAAGCTCAGCACGATCACGAAGATCAACGTTAAACAATTCATTTGGAAATGAATTGTCAAAGTGTATCGATTATTGTGTAGTTGTTAGTGATTTGATTTAAAATATATGTCGTCGTTACTCATTAGAAGCTTCAACACGCCGATGATTACTAACCGCGCGAGATGTTTTCTTAATTTCAGTGAAATTATATATAATCTCAGCTCCTAATTGACACTTTGGAGTCAGTGTTGTTTATGAACTTATTAGTTGCGATATTTCATTATCAGTTTTGAGCTCTCGTTAAGCTAAAGCTTTGCTGATAAGAAATATGCAAGCAAAGCTTTTGACACTGTCGATCACTGTCGATTGGTTTTGTGCGTCTGTAGAAAAACATGCTCTGTTTATTATGCACAAAAACGCTCTCGCTTACACTTTGGTGATAACTATGTGTCAGGAGCGAACTAAGTAACGGGAAAAATTACTGGTGGGCCCCCACAAATATTTTTCGAAATACGAGAAAAAAAACCCAAAACTGCTCAAGAGACATGCTGTATTTTCACTGCTTTAAAAGAAAAATACTATTGTAAAGTTGTTTGCGAACTCTCATACAAGATACAAGGGTGTGCATATTCTAGGATTTGTGATTATTGAGCTGCTGGGCCTTCATGGCATTTGTATATATACCAAGTACTCTTAGAAAATTTCAGCGAAAACTCTTTTCAATATCATGGGAAATTCGATAAGACATTGATCGTGGCGTTAATATAATACATTACAACAGTTTTAATACCGTTCTTTACGGTACGGATACGGATATACGTATGACCGGATACTTTTATTTTTCGTGCCCAATGAATATTTAAGAAATCTACTAAACCACATTTTTAATATTTTCCTATGAATAACAACGAGTTACAAAAGCATAAAAGTGTTTTATTTATAGATTTAAGAGACGAACTGGAAACTCAGATTATTTATTAGTATCCATTTATCGAACTTCTGCATAAAGTGAGCAGGTTTGCTGGATCAAATGCTATTAACCCATTAACAATGATTGAGTATTTGTGTACTTATGAAAATGCTTCTACAGAATTGATTAACAGCTAAGTGTTTAATTTTTTTGTTTGTTGCTTTAAGAAAACATACCGCTATACATTGTTTTTGGAGTGTGCTACGAAATTTTAACTAGTACATTTTCAATGGCAAAAGTGATTAAGTTTTAAAATCAGAAAATTTTTGTTATAATTTGTAAAAAATTTTATATATGTTAAAAAATGTAAAAGTTCTCTTAGCCAATTATTAACCAGCTATACCTGCTATTGATAGAAAATTCCTGTAACTTGTTCTTGTAAAAAAGTTGGCAAGTTGCCGATTTGTGTGACGTCACGCTGTATCGATCCTTAGTTACTGATTTCATGAGAACTGCACAGTAAAAAATATGTGCATAAATTTTATACTATTTTGTATACATATAAATCGAAACCAAAAGTTATACCATTAAATCTTATAAATTTTTCCATACCATTTTTCTCGTCAGACCAATCGAAACCACTATGTTTTTAAATTCCCCGATTTCGGTGAATATTTTTCTTTCGAACCAGAATATATTTGGATTAACACATGATATCCATATGAAATTTTTAAATTATATTTGTTTTATTATTTTTATAATATTGAGTGCTATAAAATTTATAAATTATTTGGAATAAAAAAGTCTATAATACACAAATGTTATAAAAAAGATAAAATTTACACTCAAATTTTTTACTGTGTAGTGTTTGTGTACGTTCAAACAGAGACTATAAATATGTATAGATCTTGCATGTGAAAGGTCCGCTACGGAATGAAAATTTTGTACATACAAGACAAGAGACCCGACGAGTAGGAAACCTAGCGAGTAATCGCTTGCATGAATTTGTGTTGCTAGCACATGTTGCTTAAAGTTTTGTTTATGTTGCTAGAGTGTGTTGCTAGAATTTATAAAAGAACAGCAATGATGCAGAAAACCACTGCTTATACATATATTTTTTGGATTTCGGAGCAGAGCAGGCTGACTTTGTTTACATTTTTTTTGCTTGATTTGTTGTTGCTGCATTGCACTTTTTCTGTTACGCTAGGATTTTGTTCACGTTTTGGCAGCATTTCGTTGATCGTCAGATATAAATCATATATTTGCGATTTTCTCTATCTGAAGCAAATGCGCTTTAGATAAATCGCTATATCTTTTTTATTTCTGACCGGATTTAAATGCTCTAAAGCACAAAATTTTAGAAAATTTATCAATCTTCTAAATGACATTAAAATTAAATTTTTCAAAAATTATTTCAATTACTTATTACCTATTTTCAACAGATCCTATTAACCTATTACCTATTAACAGATTTCAAACAAAAACTCTAATCTGCTGCACAGAGTTAAATCCACTCATACCTTTTAATTGCATTATTTAAAGAAAATGCCATCAATTTTGTTTTCTTTTTTACATATTTTTGCCACTAAATTATTATTCGGGTAATTTGTTAAAAAAAGTATATATTTATCTATCTGAAGCAAAGACGGTTTAGATAAATCGCTATATATTTTTTGTTTCTAATTCAAATGCTCCAAAAGACAAAATTTTAGAAAATTGATTAATCCTTAAAATAACTTTGAAATTAAATTTTTCAAAAATAAATTCAGTTATTTAATACCTATTTTAAACAGATTTAAAACAAAAACTCTAATCTGCTGCACAGGGTTAAATTCACTCATACCTTTTAATTGCATTATTTAAAGAAAATGCCATCAATTTTGTTTTCTTTTTTATATTTTTTTTGTAACTAAATTGTTATTCGATTGATTTGTTAAAAAAGTATATATTTATCTATCTGAAGCAAAGGCGGTTTAGATAAATCGCTATATCTTCTTTGTTTCTAATCGGATTCAAATGCTCCAAAAGACAAAATTTTAGAAAACTGATTAATCCTTAAAATAACTTTGAAATTAAATTTTTCAAAAATTAATTCAGTTATTTATTACCTATTTTAAACAGATTTAAAACAAAAACTCTAATCTGCTGCACAGAGTTAATTCCACTCATACCTTTTAATTGCATTATTTAAAGAAAATGCCATCAATTTTGTTTTCTTTTTTATATATTTTTGTAACTAAATTATTATTCGGGTAATTTGTTAAAAAAAGTATATATTTATCTATCTGAAGCAAAGTCGGTTTAGATAAATCGCTATATCTTTTTTGTTTCTAATCGGATTCAAATGCTCCAAAAGACAAAATTTTAGAAAATTGATTTATCCTTAAAATGATTTTGAAATTAAATTTTTCAAAAATTAATTCAGTTATTTATTACCTATTTTAATAAGATTTAAAATAAAAACTCTAATCTGCTGCACAAGGTTAAATCCACTCATACCTTTAAATTTAATTTTTTAAAGAAAATATCATAAATTTTGTCTTTTTGTTTTTATTTCTTTGTGACTAAATTGTTATTCGGCTAATTTGCTGATAAAAAAAAGTATATATATATCTGAAGCAAAGGCGTTTTATATAAATAGCTATATCTTTTTTAATCCTGATCTGATTTAAATACTCCAAAGGAAAACATTTTAGAAAATTTATCAATCTTTTAAGTGACATCAAAATTAAATTTTAAAAAAATAAATCCAATTACTTATTAACTATTTTTAATATATTGAAAACAAAAACTCCAATCTGCTGCACAGGGTTGAATCCGCTAATACCTTTTAATTGAATTTTTTAAATTCGGTCCAGTCGAAAATAAATCCTTACTAATTTTTTTTAATTACTATACAAGACTTCAATGCGAATTCAAATACAGAATATAAATAAAGCGTTGCTGTGAATAACGTTGTAAGCGACAAAATTATAAGTTTTTCAGAATTAAAAAAAAAACGATTTTAATGGCGCACTTAGAACCATTTGATTTCAATTTCCTCTTTATTGGTGGAAGATTTGTAAAGAAATTTGCCTGTATATAAAAAAAAATATCCAGAGCCAAGTCAGAGCATTTTAAACGGTAGTAAGAAAAAAAACATGCTTAATTTGTCTGTCGCTTTTTTAACGGTATTTTTAACGGCATTTTTAACGGAATTTTTAACGGTAGTAAGAAAAAAACATGTTCAATTTGTCTGTCGCTTACAACGTTATTCGCAGCGACGCACAGTGAACTTTCCAGTGGACAAAAATCAAAAAATGTTGTGTCTCGAAATCCTACAAATTTGGTATCAATCGACAGGAAATTTTTTTTCATTAACAATAATCCAAAAAATTAGAACAATAACACTTGTTTTGTTTGCTCTGGAGCACTTAAGAGTTGAATAATTTTTTTAATAAACTCAAATTTTAGGTTTTAATAAAGGGTGGTTAAATTTTAAGGGCCGATGTTGATTTTGAATAAAATACAAATTATTTGGAAAATTATTGTCATTTTGTTTTATTATGATAATATTGGTATGGTTCAATTATATACGGAATAAAATATCGGCCAAATGGCTGCCGCGACCTCGGCGGCACACCTTCATCCGATGGTCCAAATTTTCGATGACGCTGAGGCATAATTGAGGTTCTATGCCGTTAATGTGCCGAATTATCTCATCCTTTAGCTCTTGAATTTGTTGCTGGCTTATCGACGTACACCTTTTCTTTCAAATAACCCCAAAGAAAGAAGTCAAACGGTGTCAAATCACATGATCTTGGCGGCCAATTGACATCGCCACCACGGGAGATAACACGGCCATTGAATTTGTCGCGCAAAAGAGCCATTGCCTTGTTAGCTGTGTGGCAAGTGGCACCGTCCTGTTGAAACCACATATCGTCCACATCCATATCTTCCAATTCGGGCCATAAAAAGTTCGTTATCATCTCACAGTAGCGAACACCATTCACAGTAACTGCCTCATTTTGGAAAAAAATACGGCCCGATGATGTCGCCAGCCCATAAATCGCACCAAACAGTCACTCTTTGTGGGTGCATTGACTTTTCGACAATCACTCTTGGATTATCATTCGCCCAAATACGGCAATTCTGCTTATTGACGAATCCACTGAGGTGAAAATGTGCCTCATCACTGAAAATGATTTTCTTTAAAAATTGATCATCCACTGTTCCCATTTCTTGCCACCATTCTGACCATTGACGACGCTTGAAATGGTCAAGAGGCTTTAGTTCTTGAGTCAATTGCACCTTGTAAGCGTGTAAATGCAAGTCTTTATGCATAACGTTCATCAACGACGAGCGTGAGAGGTGCAATTGTTGGGCACGACGACGAGTTGAGGTGGACGGCTCTTCAGCCACACTATCGCGAACAGCAGCGATATTTTCTGCAGTACGAGCTATACGAGCATGCACTGATGTTTTCACATCTCCTACAGACCCGGTTCGCTCAAATTTTTGCACGGTTTTTCCGATTGTATGCACATTTGGACGATTATTTGGACGATCGAAAAAATCACGAAGTGCACGATATGCATTTTGATTTGAACGTCCATTTTCATGATTAGCCTGAATAACTTGTGTATCTTTCCATGGTTCAAATTGAATTGGTCTGAAATTGAGAAATGTCAAATGAAATGTAGAAAAAACTTGACGTTTAGGTGTGGTTCACATTCAACATCGGCCCTTAAAATTTAACCATCCTTCATTTATATAAATAATTGCCAAAAATCCATTTTTGAACGAAACTAAGCAAAACAAAGCTCATTGTTATAAAAAATTATGGAATTATTTAAAAAATTTATTATATTATCGAAAATAAGAAAAATTATAATATTAAAGTGATAAATTTCATAAATTCGAATGCAAAATCATGAAAATTTGCATATTTTGATAGAAAAAAAAATCCATTAAATATATTTGCTGTTTTTTCGGATTATCAAAATAACAGCCCTATTCTGGCAAATTAACAATTGCTAACCAGTTTCTTGGATATTTCTAGGTGTTTGTTGTATGTTTTTAATTTCAGAACAAAATTTAAAAGCTTAAAAATAATAAATTTTGATAAAAATTGTCAACTGCTTTACAGTTATTGCAAATTAAATTAAAAGAATTTTGTTTTTGATATTTAGCTTAAAAATACTGGTTTGCATTTGTTAATTTGCCAGAATAGTGCTATAAAAATATTATACAACTACGAACTGAAAACAACTTTTCCCACTTCGTTTTAAAAATATTGTTGTTTGAAAAAAACGCTTGAAATTAAAAATTTACATAATGTTAATGTCGTATGGTGGAAGTGCTTACTGCAAAACTCCTTCTCAAAGCTCCGCTGCATTGGCGGATTACAGAATGTCACCCCGACCTATTTTTCTGATGAATTTGAGAATGTTCTTATGTTCAAGGGATTAAATTTGCTCTAGACTCAGCGCATAGTTCCCCAGTGATAATTTACGTATGCGAGCCACAGCGTCGCAGTGTGTAAGTAAGTGTATTAGAGTCTTCTCTGCTTCTTCACAGAAACGGTACTTACTCTAAGCCCAATTTCATCAGGTGATATTTAAGTTTGCAGTGTCCTGTAATGAACCCCGTTAGAGTCTTAGATTTGCTTTACCCAAGCTTATGCACAATTTTGCTGTCCGAGTGTTAAAATCCCTGAGGAGCATTTTGGATTGTCTTAGCATTGGGAGGATATTCTAAAAGCCTTAACGTTTGTGCCTCTGCTCCCTTCTTAGTTTTTTTATAGAATGTGTGCCTAATCCGCAGAATGGTTCTGATCCTATAAATTTTGTGGCTGCACCACGTCACGCTAAGCCATCGGCTTATTACCCTGTTACCCTGTATTCCTTTTTGTTGCTTTGGGAAAACTCAGTGTCTGGGTTGCCAGCTGCGGCCTAGGAGTTAACCCTAGCAAGACGGAACTGATGTTATTCACCACAAAAACCAAAGCGCCACAATTTGTCCTTCCAAAGCTCAACAACCAACCTCTTACACTATCCAGTAGCGCAAAATATCTAGGTGTCATTCTGGATCCTAAGCTAAGCTGGAAAATTAACATCGAACAAAGGGTCAAGAAGGCCTGCATAGCCTTCTACGCCTGCAAAAAAACCTTTGATAGAAAATGGGGTCTTCAAGCAAAAATGGTCTTATGGCTATACACAGCGGTAGTGCGACCTATCTTGGCGTATGGTGCACTAGTATGGTGGCCTGCACTGAATAAAGCATACAACACAACAAAACTAGCTCGGATCCAGCGATCCGCATGCATAGGTATCACAGGGGGTATCCGCTCATGCCCCACTGATGCACTTAATGTCCTGACACATTTACTCCCTATAGATTTACACATAAAGCTTACTGCAACAAACAGTGCAGTCAGACTCAGAGAGTCGTACAACTGGCGAAATAGACCATATGGACATAGCAACATTCTTAATCCGCTACCTCGGGAACTGATTCCTGGAAAAACGGACTACGACACTCCCAAACTCGACTTCACGAAATCCTTTACAACCAAGTTTCCCACCAGGGTGGAATGGCGCAATGGGGAAATTGATCTAGCCTTCGATGTGTCCTTTTACACGGATGGCTTCAAGATGGAGTGCGGAGTGGGAGCGGGCATATACTCTAAGAAACTGGGGGTGGCGGACTCTTTTCGTCTACCAAACTCAGCCAGCGTCTTTCCGGCCGAGCTCTTTGCGATAAGAGAAGCTTGTCGCACCTTAAGGAGAGCTAACACCAACCACCTTAACACAGCTATTCTGACGGATAGCCAAGCTGCCTTTAAATCTTTAGCCGCGATCAGTACCAACTCCAAACTGGTAAGGCAGTGTAAGGATGAACTGGCCCGGCTAAGTCACCAACTTAGCATTGCCATAATCTGCGGTTCACGGCCATAGGAACATTTATGATAATGAAAAGGCGGATGAATTGGCTGGGCGGGGTTCTTCCCTTGACGTTTCCAGAGCGGAACCAGTCGAAGTTCCACTGAACACAGTCAAGGGAGGAATTCGTTTTTACTACTTAACCTTTTCCGGTCGTAGATGGAGAGAACTGCCCGGCCCTGGTCAGGTCCAGACTAACAACGCTTGGCAAACCCTTCCTCAGCAACCTATAGGAACTCTAACAACAAAAATCAACAATCTCCTAACGTTCATCAATCGCACCGGATGGTTATAACCTAGCAGTGCGCTACCCAGTCAACCAACAGAAACACGAGGTTATGGTATCAAAACGGCTCACTAGAGCTACTTGGATCCTACTTGCATAAAGAATCACCATCTAAACCAACCAACCATTCCTTTGTGTCCTGGGACCTAAAGTATAGTAACAGTGTTATTCTTGCCTAGTTAATTGAGTTTTGTTAGGCATTCCCATGATATTCTCGATGATATCTCACAGCAAGCTAGTGCTTTAATTACTGCGTTGCTGTCTGACATCACAATTATATCCTAAACCTTTGTAATTCCGGTCTAGGTTGAATTGCGCGCACAGCTGTATAGCTAGGATTTCCGCTTGAAAGATACTGAGTGTTGTCCCCATAGGTTCAGAGTGCTTGGTTCTTGGTCCGTACACCCCTGTGCCTATACCTTCCAGTGTTTTGGAGCCATCCGTATATCATGATATACTGTGTGGTTTTTGGCTTGCGATATTATCTCGCTGTCCTACTCTTTTTTAGCTCTAAGCTTAATTTCGAAGTGTTTTTCTTAGTTGTACCTTTATACTATATCGTCTCTTGGTAGATCGATGTAAGGGGTGTGCATTGCAATATCCTCCTTCTCTCTACTGCCGATAGTTTTAGCTAAACTTGACCCCTCTTTAGCAATGCATAGCAGAGTTCGCTTAGCTACTACCTCTATGCCAAGGTGTAAGGGTGTTAGGTCCAGAATTATTTCTAATTCTGCTGTAGGGCAGGTCCTCATTGCACCAGTAATGTATACACAGGCCAGTCTCTGCACCTTTGTTAGCATATTCCTCATTGCGGTAAGCTTGGTTCTTTCAGCCCATGCCATTGCACCATAGGTGAGGATGGGTCTCGCCATCATGGCATACATCCAGTGAAGAACTGTTGGGTTGCAACCCTAGCTTTGCAGAGAAGCTTTGAATCTAGTATGAGTCCTAGGTAGTTAACTTTTCCTTTAAATGCAATTTCCGTGCTATGCATTCTAATAGTTCGAAGATTTGGCAGGCTTCTTTTGTTAGTAAAAAAGTTTTCGCTGGGTTGACATTTTGTTTCACTGTGTTGTACCATTCTTTTATTACTGACAGTCCTCTCTGTATCAGGTTACAGAGTGTATCCTCGAACTTCCCTCTGGCTATTAAGGCGATGACATCTGCGTAGCCCTGACATTTGTCACTAGTTTCTTCACAGATCACTGCTCACTCAGATACCATCTTAAAAAGATGAGTCTTTCTGAATCAGACGTTTGCAGACTATGTGAGGATGAAGAAAAAACTCTTGATCACATTCTATGTGAATTTCCTGCAATCCGCAGCCTAAGACGTCTCCATTTTGGAGGGGAAGTAGTGCCCAAGTCAACTATTTGGAACACCAATCCAGAGACAGTTCTAAAATTTATAAGAACCCTAAATCTTTAGAGTTAATTAAGGGCATGCACAATAGATCCCATGAGTCGCGGTGCACATGGGCCCACTATAAACTAACTAACTAACCCTGACATTTTATGCCATTCACGGTTAGCTTCGATAATAGTTCGTCCATTATCTGAGATGTTGATACTAAAATCTCATCGCAGTCACGGCCCGGGTTCGATTCCCGCTGTCATCACAAAGATTTCTGATGAGGCCTGTAGCAGTACCCAAATTGCAATAAAATTAGCTAGTGGTGTTTTTTTTCATATTGAAAATGTTGGTGTTGTTGTTTCTTTGGAAAAATTTGTTAGAGCAATTAATTGTTCTAACCTGACCTAAAGTTCAATAAACTATTTTAAACTACCAAACAACTAGAATATTTATTTAAAATCAAGAATGAGTTAAAATATCCAGCATTTAGAATTTGTATTTAAATCATAGAAAATCAACATAATAAATATTAAGGACATATAAAAAACGTTCAATTGTAATTTATAATAATAATTTAAAAAATTCAGTTTTAGAATACGACGGCATTTTCAAGTTAAATCTACATGTAGTTGCAAAGGAATAATGCTTAATTATTTTGTAAAAAGTGATGTATGATTAAATGCTTGTGATACAAAGATAAATTGAAAGTACATTTATTCACTTTTATGTCATTGTAATTTATCGATCAATATTTCCATCTCAATCATTATAATGATAATTTAAGTGAAATAAGTCCTGAGTAAAACAGGACAGTGGACCTTAGTGTGCGTAGAACGGGTGTGCATGCAAGCGGTTCCAGGTCATAACTCGCCGTCTGTGTCTGGGTTCGTGGTCTACACTTACTCGTCCCTTATCAAAATAAAATTTAAAAAAAATCATGCACGTTTCAAACAAAAAAAAAACCCAGCACAGCAAAAGAGATATGCTAAAATAATAAAAAAAACTGCGCTAGCTGGTTATCTACTTATTACAAAAAAAAAAAAAACAATAATACGAAATTACAACAAAATGAGCGTGAGGCAATAGATGCAAATATGCCTCGGATCTAACCCTGACCCAACCATCGCTGTGAGAGATCCTATTCTCTCCCAACCCAAGCATAATACAAACTAATGGGTTTCCTTCGTTATCGCAAGATTAACAATAAGTTTATAGTTTATCTTCTATATATATAAAAATGGATGTATGTATGTGGGTATGTGGGTATGTGGGTATGTGGGTATGTGGGTATCTGGGTATGTGGGTATGTGGCTATATCACGTATAGACTCCAAAACCGCTGAACCGGTCTTTATGAAATTTTCAGGGAAAATAAAGCCACATCTTGAGAGTGTTCCTGTGAGGTTTTATAACGATTGGAGAAAGGGGCGTGGTACCTCCCATACAAGCCAAATTTGCTCCATCGATCACAAACAAAAAAAAAAGAAAAATATTTCACGGTTTCAATCGTAAAAAACTAAGATTTAGTGATTTTGTTCAGATAGTTACTGTCGGTAACTGTACAAAAAATGGGCGTGGTCGTTATATAAATACGCCCACTTTTTCGAAATCATGGCAATTCCGGAGTTCTGCACATTTTTACAGTGAAACTTGCTGTATAGGTACGAACACAATTTATAAATGTTTTCACGCCCACTTTTAACGCCCACAAATCAATATCTATATATATATAAAGCAAAACGATGTGTGTCTGGTAGTGTGATGTCTATAGACTCCAAAACTACTGAACCGATTGACCTGGAATTTTGGCAGTCGATTTGTTTCAGGTATGAGATGGTTGAGGAAAAAAATTTGCCACACCCCCCTTTTACCGCCCCCAAATCAATAAAAATGTTACATTTCAGTTGGTTTGGGTCGTATATGGCTAAAATTTTGTAATTTAGTATGTACGGTTACTGTCGACAACTGTCCTAAAAATGGGTTTCCACGCCCCCTTTTACCGCCCACAAATAAATGAAAATGGTTTATTTCATACGGTTTTGGTCGTATAAGACCTATATTTGGTACTTTGGTTTGTGAAGTTACTGACAGTAACTGTACGAAAAATTGGTTTCCACGCCCCCTTTTGCGCCCACAAATCAGTGAAAATGCTATATTTCATGCAGTTTTGGCCGTATGAGACTAACATATGATACTTAAGTTTGTATGGTTACTTTCGGCAATTGTACTAAAAAAGGGCGTCATCGCTATATAGCCACACCCACTTTTTAAGAAACCATCAAAATTGACTACTGGGTCGATTGAGCTAAAATGTTGGCTTAGTTTGTACGGTTACTAATAGCAACTGTACTAAAAATTGATCTCCACGCCCCCCTTTTACCGCCCACAAACCAATGAAAACGTTTTATTTCAACGGTTTGGGTCGTATTAGACAAAATTTTTGTAATTCAGTACATATGGTTACTCTCGGCAAGTGCACTATCAATAGGCCTGCCCTACTTTAGTTAAACTCACTTTTCGGGGAGTTAGCGTCCAGTGAAGTAAAGTGCGCCAGGCTTTCCCTAAATTGAGCTAAAATTTGGGCAGTCGATTTGTTTCGATTACGAGATGGCTCAAGGGAAATATTTTACCGCACCCCTTTTTACCGCTTGCAAAACAACAAAAATGCTATATTTCGCACGGTTTTGATCGTATTAGACTAAAATGTGGTTATTTAGTGCACATGGCTACTTTCGGCAGCTATACTGAAAATGGTGAATATATTTGACATTTCTTGACATTTTCGTGTATGGCAGTAAGGCGGTCTGTGGCAGAACAACGTTTGCCGAGGTGATAGATTGTTCCTGTGAGGTTTGGTAACGTTTGGACGAGGGGGCGTGGTTCCTCCCATACAAGCCAAATTTGCGCTATCGACCACAAACCAAATAAGGGATATATATCAGACGGTTTCGATCGTAAAAACTAAGATATTATCATTTTGTTCAGATGGTAACTGTCAGTAACTGTACAAAAATCACTTTTTCGTCGCAATTTATATACGCCCACTTTTTCGAAATCATGGCAATTCCGGAGTTCTACACATTTTTATACTGAAACTTGCTGTGTAGGTGCTCCAAGAGGCAGTCACGATACATAAATGTTTTCACGCCCACTTTTAGCGCCCACAAATCAATATCTGTACATATAAAAATGAATCGTGATTTGTTCGGATGCTTAAAACTTGAAAACGACTAGACCAAATAGGATACTTCCTTCTACTGGTTTGTTCGTAACTGCTACGCAAAGGTTTAGGAAAAAAGTAATGCCACACCCCTTTTATCGCCCACAAATCAATAAAAATGCTATATTTAAGAAGGTTTTGGTCGTATTAAATTAAAATTTGGTAAATAAGTTCTTATGATGACTGTCACTAACTTTAATAAAAACGGGCGTTGTCACACTTCATCTACGCCTACTTTTGGAAATATCACAATACTCCGATACTATTGGTCCGATTGAGCTCAAATTTTGTAAGTGGCTTTGCTTTGAGTACGAGATGGTTTAAGAAGAAATGCCACACCTTCTTTTACCTCCCATTAATATAAAAACAATTTGTGTTATCGAATAGAGTTATGGGTTGCACAGCTTAGAAATTCGGTATTCGACCACAATTTAGACGTACCGTTTCAGTGATGAAATTTTATGGGAGTTGGACAAGGGGGAGGGGCACCTCTCATACAATCCAAATTGGTGATATCGAATAGCTTTGAATTTATAGGAATTCAGCTTTGGAATTCAGTTTTTGACCTCAATTTACACATGCAGTTTCAATGATTTTTTTTTTATGGGCGTTGGACAGGGAGGCCTGACATCTCCCTTACATCCCAAATTTGCAATATCGAATTGCTTTGAAGTTATAGGTTGACAGCGTAAGAAATCGGTATTCGACCTAAATTTATACATGCACTTTCATTTCTTACATTTTATGGGCGTAGGGAAAAGGGGAGTGACACTTCCCATACAACCCAACTTTGTGCTATCAAATAGCTTTAGAGTTATAGGTCGCACAGCATCGGAATTCAGTATTTGACCAAAATTTACGCATGAAGATTTACTGATAAAATTTTTTAGAGTTTGTCGGGGGGCGTGGCACCTCCCATACAACCCAAATTTGTGTTATCGAATATATTTGGAGTTATATGTCGCACAGTTTTGGTATTCGGAATTCGACCTCCATGTACACATGCAGTTTAATTGATTACATTCTATGAGGGGTGATCAAGAGGGCGTGGCACTTCCTATACAACCCAAAATTGTTATATCGAATAGCTTTGTGGATATAGGTCGCACAGTCTCGGAATTCAGTATTTGACCTCAATTTAGACATGCTGTTTAACTGATAACATTTTATGGGCGTTTGAATAGGGAGAGTGGCAGCAACGCGCCGGGTTTCAGCTAGTATATAAATATTAATTAATGTTATGTATTAATTAATTATATATTTATGTATATAGGTAAATAAAAAAAACGATATTTTGGTTTTGTGATTATAAAATAAGTGGAAAAAAATTGATTTAAAAAATAAGCAGACGAATACGTTTTTAGCACATGGTCGTTGCCAGGATGACTGGCAAGCGTCGACGTCAGGGTGAAACCCACGCGCCTGCAGTGGCCAAAATAACTGGTGTGCTGGTATTTGGTACTTGAGCTGAGCGTAGTGGCATACGGTTGCGTTTGGCAGCGATTAGGCCAAGCTGATGAACTTCTCCTTATGAAGTTACGCTTGCACCACCAGGCTGTCCACGATATTTGGAAGCACAGCTCGCCTTAGGCAGCGAATCTGATGAAATCCTTTTTGGAAATGGAGTCGACGAATTGATTTATAGCGACGTAAATCGTTTACCGCAGAACTTATACCAATGCTCTCGATTTTTTGTAAATACCATAAAGTTAAAAGCTTTTCTTTTGTTTTTCTTAATAATAAGCGCACACGATTTTTACTTTCGCTTGAAACTAAACTATCAGCGTGCTACGCACTTGCCATCCCAAAAACTTCTGTCCTGAGTTTATTTCAACGCGCTTCTCTCAACTTTAGCACCAGACCCCCTCTACTGTCTCGACTCCTCCTCAATCCCAAGCATTTCATCCCGTAATAGAATTCAGTAAATCAAAAATCGTATGATTTTGGAAAAAGTGGTTATCTAAACAGTTAATCTAATAAGACAAAATTGTCCGGCATAACTTTACATTTTGAGCCCTATGCAGATTATATTCATATATTATCAGCTTAGCAAAAGTATAGTTAGCAGCAAGCCAGCGGCAAAGTAAAACGAATGTAGAGTGCTGCTATGAACTAGAGAGAATACACACAAACCATGCAAGAATTCCTTAGTTAGTGTACAGAGGTGGGCAACTTTCTTACGTATTAACATGCTTTAAACTTAGCCAATAGTATAACAGTTAAGAAAAATTAACACTACACATAAGTTATACCAATCTTCGCAGGCAATTCATCACATCATTTAACAAACAATTCAATGTCGGGCCCTTATTTCCAGTCCGCCAGTACCACCAGTCCGCCCCTGCTTTGAGTTATGAGTCTTGTTATGAAATTGATGTAGCTCTTAATAGCTCTTAATAGCTTGATTTGATTGCGGCGTGCGATAAGATGATGACACTATCAAGTAACATTTTTTGATTCGGAAAATTATTATTTAAATTATAGGCGAACAAAATAGTTTACATTTTCTATTAAAATTGATATCTGCATTTGAAGGGGAAAACATATTTTATGCACTGTGATCAGTTTGACTTTTTATTATTTCAAAATAGATGTTTATTATTTTATTCACAGATATTTACAGCAGTAGCTGCTGTCGTTGTTGGTTAATGTGCCTACTGAGTTCATACACTCTAACAAAAATTCACGAGAATTAACTACAATAATTGCTGCCAACTGATTGCCTACATTTATTGTCGTTAAATCCCATAGCGCAAAATTATAAATATTTATCGTTAAAAATTCGTGAATTCTCTCACCTACAATTATCTCTTTTGCTCTCTTGTAAAAACTTTTTCTTGAATTATTTCTTCCAATCTTGTCTGCGCTTATAAAAAAACGCTAGAAATGCGTGAAGTCTCTCAAATAAGTTTTGACAAGGCAACAACAACAACAACTTTGTATAGAGTCAATAACTTAGCAGTAGGCGCTACTGTCTCCTACTTCAGTAGACTTGAGTAATTATGCTGTGACCAATCTACTGTTTAAGTTTTATATAATGTGACATTTGTTCGAATAAACTTTTTGAAATTATATGACGTTAAAGCAGAGGTATTTATTTAAGGGCAAGCGTAAAATGCCGCTGCTGGAGCGTTTCTAGGACTATCTACACTCTAAAAAATAAATATAAATTTACTATAATTATTATAGTAATTTTTTGTTGAAATTCAAACTGATGTGTAATCTTACTATAAATCTTATATTGATCTTTGAGTATTTACCATTAAACACTATTCTTAGCAAAATTAAGCTATAAATTTTTAATTTTGCTGCAATATCAACTACAATGCTTTATATTACTACCAAAATTGAACTAATGAAACAGATGTTGAATATTCAACATGGACAATATTTTCAACAGATATTTAGTCGACTTTGCTTGTCAACGTGTACGGATCATTATATAAGAGTTATATGATTTTTAATTGAAAAAATTTAGTGTTAACTCGATTTTTAGTAAAAGTTTTACTATGTTGTAGTATCTTATGTTGTACAAAACAACAAAATGGGTAAATGTGGGCAATATTCTAATAATTAAATAAAAATCTATAAAATATATCTTTGTTTCATTTGTTTTTTTCTTTCGGGTACTAATCGGCAGGAATTTCTTTATGCAAGTGTGTATGTCTCATTTTGGTGTTTATAGTGTTAATTTAATGAAGGATAAGCAGTAAATATAAGTCAAATTTATTTCTGCACGTGTCGTCAAGAGTGTAAAGTTTTAAGATATATTAAATTATGTTTTAAACTAAGAATGTTGCCTTTACTAGAATATCAATAGATTACATCAATTGTAGTAAAAACAAATTCTAGTTGTTGAATTTTGCTAACATGAGAGTAGTAATATTGTTATGGTACTACACAGATGATAGCAATTGATGTTTAATTTTACTACAATATCAATATTTTTTCATTTATATTGCTACATATTTAACTCAAACATAAACACGTTTTGTTGAATTTCACTACAAGTCAATAGTAAAAAATATGTTTAATTAAATAAGGGTGTGTAAGTTTACTACAGAAACAGCCGCAAAACTGTTGCCTACAAGAGTTGTAGTAAAATTCAACAAAAACTTTTTAGAGTGTAAGCGAGAACACGCTGAAATAGCGTGAAAAGTAGGGGAAATATACATATTTTAAGACTCTCTGAGCGAAAACACGCTGAAATAGCGTGAAAAGTAGAAAATATGCATATTTTTGAATTCTCTGAGCGAAAACACGCGGGAATGGCGTGAAAAGTAGAGAATATATAAATTTTCGGGCTCTCTGAGCGAAAACACGCTAAAATAGCGTGAAAAATAGAGAGATATACATATTTTAAGACTCTCTGAGCGAAAACATGCTCAAATAGCGTGAATAGTAGAGTAAATATATATATTTTGGAAAAAGACGCTGATTTTCAGACAAAATTTAAAAAACTCGCTGCATAGCGTAGTTTTTTTACAAAATCGCCAATAAATGTCGTGATATTTCACAACATTTATTGTACAGATTTTTCAATCAGTTTTTAGAGCTACACTCTAAAGACTTTTTTCGATAAATAATCATAACAAAAATCATTCTTAAAGCGTTTTCCCTCAATTTTTTTTTCTGGTCGCATAATTTAACGGAATATTTTTGGAGTTTCCGTATTTTCGGGCCATACTGTACTCATCACATACAAAGTGTGGACAAGAACCGTTGAAATGGTATTTTTCTTTTATTTACTAAAAAATGGCGCTTGTGTCACTTGCAAGTTTAAAAAGCAATAAGTCATGCTTCAAACACGGTATTAGGCCGCTTTCATAGTGAACGCGCTGGCTGAAGCTGATGCATAAAACAGCTTTATCGAGCTTTTTTTGAACATAGTGAACGTTTATTCAACGCTGCGCAAAGTAGCTTTTTTCATATATATAAAGATCAAAGAACCAGGGCATGCGCCTTATACAAATAAGGTTTTGCCTTTCACCTGAAAGGAAAGGGATAGATTTATCTAAAAGAATTGATTGGAACCATACAGGAACTATTGATTTGGCGAAACAACCGTGAAAACCAATTTCAATTGCTTTTAACCGAGGCTTGTATTATGCCTTAACCCCCTGTCCCTTAATTCCACATTTTCCACAATTTAGCTGTGGATTTTTAGTTTTCCATAACTCTTAAATGTAGGAAAGAACAAAGAAAGTGAAAAAAACCATGCCCGAGTCCGGATTCGAACCAGGGACCTCTGGGTTGATAGTCTAGCGCACTCTCCACTTGACTACAACGGCCGACATAAGCTTATTGAGCTTATTGGTGTTCATAGAGCGTGCTTTAGCTTGTGGCTGAGATACTTTGTTTTCATTTGTCTCTTTGGAAAAAAATGCCCTAATTGCGTTTAGCAAAGTAAATTAAAGATTTTTTAATGAGTATAAAGATTAGTAACGATCACCAACGATAGATGCAACCAATAACAAACAAAACTTCAAAGGAACTTGAAAACACAAAGCGTAACAACAGTGGAAAGTTCAGCATAAAAAGTACCCAAGAGGTACGTAAGAACAACGAAAACTATGTAAGCAAACGAGATAGAAAACACAAGTGCATAAAACTGAATAGAACCAAAAAAACGAAATCAACAACTCAACAACAAAGCAACAACGGTTAAAATTTCAGCACAAAAAATTTCAACAAATAAAAAATATCAACGAAAATATTGTTAATAGGCCAAATAGATAAACAAGTGCCGAAATCTTTTTTAAAATGCAGTACGACTCAATAAATAATAAAAATAACGAACAAAATGTAAACTATTTGATCAAACAAGAACAAAGCGCCGAATAGCATTTTAAAAATGCTCTACAACAAAGCATAAAAAACAAAATTATTTTGCTGTGTGAGCAAGCGAGATGGAGATATAAGCGCTGAAAATTATTTGAAAATGCTTTGTGCTAGCTTTTTGCTTGCACTAAGATCACTTTGAGCTTTTTCCTTATGATTAGACACAAAGCGTTTTTAAGCTAAACCTCTCGGAAAGAGAGACTATTTAGGAATAGTCTCTGTAGAAAATAAAATTTTTTCATAAACGCCATTAGCGTAGGATGCAAAATAGAAAGCAATAGAGGAATGAAATAAAAAACAAACTTTTTCTCGCACTGATCTGATCTGACCTGCTCGCATTCACTCTGCACGGCTTATTTACTGAGCATCAGCGTTTACTCTGTCCGCAGACTAAGGCTTACTTTTTGTTGCCTTTGCATGCATTTGTTGTTGTTAGCAAGTTAGAAATGTGAACGTCGGTTTTGTTGTTATTTTTTGTATGTGTTGTTGTTTTTACAAATGTGCAAACACAAAGTTGATTAACAAAACAAGTTTGTAGCTGAACCAATTGAGCTTCTGGAAGCTCATGTCTGGTCTAAAAATTGCACTTTACGCATCGAAACTGGTCTCAAACAGAGCAATAATTGAATGTGAATTTTTTTTATTCTCTTATTTGTTGTTACTTTTATTTTAGGAGACAAAAAACATTTTTTAGGTTTGAAAACATGAACTGTCATAACAAAGTCCCATTTTAGATTTGACGATATGCCGCCGATGTCAATCACCGATTTTTTCATTTTTTCTATTGTTACGAATACGATTCAAGGCAAACACGGAATTCGGCCAAGCAATTTTTTCTTGCTATTTCACGCTTTGTTGATGGGAGTGAAAATCGCTGGTGCGGCCGATTTTTTGACGATTTTTATTTATCGCTTCTTCTCAGCTCCCGCACCCAAGAATAGCAGAAATGAAAATATTGGTCAGAGAAATCGGTGGCATATCGCTTTGTCTAAAATGGGACAAACAGAAATGTATTTTTGTTGTTAAATTATCAGGGCTCTCATCACGTATGACGAGAATCGTTTGACGATATCGTTTCAACGATACTTTAACATCACGTAACCTTTAATTTTATGCATCGTCTAAACGATATCGTTTTGCTTGCTTCATGTATGGCAAACAACTGTCAAATGGTATCGTCGAAACGATTGCTTGGCGCGATAGCTAATTTGGTATCGTTTGGCTATTTTTCTGGTTGGAAATAATAAAAATAATTTTAAAATGTTTTGGGCGCTTCTTTGTTAAAGTGGTACTTAACAAATAGATGGAATGTCGTTCCTGCACTATGTTTGCGACGTAATTGTGGCCCAGCTGCGGATGTTCATCAATAAAGTGTAGCAATATTTCCCTTTACTTAGGTGTCGCTGCCGAATAATATATTTTCAAAACATTATCATCAAAATAACTTATTAAATATTCTTACATTTTACCTTAAATTTTCACTTTTGAAGCAAACAAATCCAAAAACAAATTCTACACAAAAGTAAATATCACTTTTGGCACTGAATATATGTTTTGCAGAGCCTTTCAAACTGTAAAAAACACAACGATAGACGAGACGATAGCGATGGACTTATATGAAGCAAACTAAGAACGAAATCGTCGGATAGCATCGTTCAAACGATAGTCGTTTTAAAAGTTACGTGATGAGAGCCAAGGTATTACAGCTTAGGTTATTTATTTTCAAATTGGAAGGGAGGACGTAGGGTTTGGAGTTTATAGGCTACATTCACGGCTGTTGTTACGGGGCATTTTGTTTGACATTATTTATTTTCAAATTTTTAGCGAAGGCGTAATGTCATGTGCTTACAGGATAACTAGTTACTGAGCAAGTAATGGCAGTAATGAATTCAACATTTCCCCACTGGGATGGTGCTTGTGACACTTACGATACTGAAAAGCAATTAGTCACGCTTCAAACACGGTATTAGAGTTGCGGAAGCTTGGATTGTGACCGCGATAGTTAACAGTTTGAGAGAATACTTAGTTGAAATTAATTTTTAAATAAAAAACATATAAATAATATTATTTTTTTCTTATTAGAATATCAATCAGAGAGGATTTTTCGCAAAACGGTCGACTAGAATGTTTTCCTGGTTTTCTGCCACAAATTTGCAATGAACACTCAACATTCATAAATTTAAAATGTCACTCTAGCATTCAAATGAGGAATTTGCTACGATTCATGTACACGGAGAAAACTGTTTGCTAAATTTTGTATTGTGGTTAAGCAAAACTTGCGCTTGAGTCACTTCAAATTATGCTAGGTTTCAGCAAAAACTAATCAAAATTTGCTTTTTCATCTTATAATAACTTAGATAATATTTTTAGGCAATTTGCTATCACTTAGGAAATATTTGCTTGAATTTAATATAATTTTGCTCTTTCCCAAATACATGAAGAGTGATTTCAATTTACTAATCTTTTTCTAAAATCATACCGAGATTGAGAAAAGTTTTGCTGATGTGCTTTTAAGCAAAACATTTGCTTGATTCAAGCAAAATAGTTGTCTCCGTGTACCACTGGCAATAGCAGAGCGGGTTAACACTTTGCCTGCTTTTTTTAGGTGTTTAAATTTTTAACTTTTTTTTGTGTGATCCGATCAAGTCTCGAAAAAACGGAAGTGGAAAATATTTTGAAGTATTTCAATATTGGCAATTCCCACATTTATTCGGTTACTACAGAAACTCAAACATTTAATACAAACGGTATTAAAAAAGGTTTATTATCATTTTGGTATAACAAAAAATAAAATAAAAATTTTCATATGACCTACTCCATGTAAAAATCTAAGTTTTTAACTTTCCGTTTGAACAGTAAATACTTCCAGATAATATTAGGCACATACTAACCGGCTTGGACAAAATTATACAATCTCGCTTTAAAATATTAAATTAAATACTGATTTGCTTTTGACTTTTTAGGCTCTAGTTTCAAGGAAAAATGTTAAACTACACATTAAAACATTTCTAGCCATTGTACATTTCAAAGTACAGAAAAACAGTCATATTAAAAAGATGTAAGTCCATCCGGAGTTGAAAATAAAGTGTGATCCAACACGAGTTCTTTTTCAACTGGGTTGTTTTGACTAATGTGTCAAATGGCTTGTCCATATGACGTTTGTATTCTGTATTCAATACGACTCAATCTTGAACAGACTTACTCCTGAACAACGTTTATTAACCGTAGTCCTACGTTGAAAAAAACTCTTAAATTCCACGTTGAGGTAGATGAGGAATTGAAGTTTTTAAAGGTTTTAAAAAAATTTATAATTGAGATACTTCAAGGAACATGATTTCGGTCTACACTTTGTATGAAATAAAAATCATGGAAGGTTGCTTTTATCCCAAAACAAAACGGTTTTGGAAATATATAAAAATAAAAAAATCTACACCAACGCACTATAGGTAATTTGATCCATTTTTGTGACGAAAAGTCATTTGTTGCACTTTTAAGCAAAAAGAATTTTTTGTTACAACTTGATTAAAAATAACCTTAAACTAAATAACTGTGTACTACCTTTTTCTAACAACCGAGTAACACGTGATTATTACGTCGTCAAAGTTATTGTTTACGAGCAACGCGTTACAGGTAGCTTATGCAGTGGTATTTAATGTGAATTTTTAATCTGTTCTTAAAACGTTAAACAAAATATAATAATACAATTTAAATATGGAAAATAAAAGTGATGGTATGCAGATTACAGGTTAGTCGACAGATTTGAGTTTACTTTTTGATTTAGTGCGAAAAACTCATTATTGTGACTTAACCTCAAATAAATTTTTTTTTCATAAACATGCGGTTTGGATAAGCTTTATAAATGTTGGCCGTATTTGGCCGTATTTTGACTATCAGAGACATGTTAAGTGGACCATTTTGAGTTTATTTCATTAATTTCACGTTGCGATTTTTTGCGTTTTTTGACTTTGGTCATTTTTTCGTAGGCGACCTCCGTTTGCAGTATAACAACCTTGCGAAAGTTTGGATTGATGTAAAATGCAAAGAGGAGAAGAACGATGCTGTATTCACTTTTGTTATTGGCCAAGTTGGAAATATAAATATTTTGAATGAGGAAGAATCATCTCTGAAAGAGAGATTCTGAACTTTTTGTAAAAATTTGGCTGTGAGATGGAACAAGTCCCACAGAAAGATAGAGGTCTTCCAAAAACAAAACGCTCACTGGCTTAGAACTGATTTTATTTTGGCAACTAAGATTACCCCTTCGAAATGCTTAGTAGGGCGTCCAAAAATAAAGTTTGTGGATAAATCCGAACGCGCAAAGAATAGAGAAGCAAAGGACCTATCAAAGAAAGTAGGCAATGAAACGGAATTGCTGGTTCGTGCAGCTTCGATATCGGCTCGAGTTCAACGTAAAGCAGATATGGCAGTGGTTCTCAGACAGACAATTGCTAGTCCAACAAAAGCTTGCAAGATGAGAAAATTAGCGCACACTGTTGATAATCAGCCAGTTCGCTTCACTGCAAATGAAGCACTAGCATTTTTGTTAGAAAACAATTTGACAAAAGAACAGTACTTGAATACAAGAAGGGAAAATAAAATTCGAAAAGCTGACATATATCCACTTTATAACAAGGTCGCCAATTCTAAGAAAAGTTGCAGACCAGTTGGTATTGAAGTCAATGAGAGGCAGGCAAATGTTTCCCTTCAATCATTGTTAACACACACTGCATATAGAATTGTTGCAATGCAGAAGGAAGTCATAGTCTCATTAATGACAGAAAATATTAATTTTTTAAAGGCTGATCTAATTGTTCGCTATGGATTTGATGGCAGTACTGGGCATTCCTCTTATAAGCAGAAATTTCAGGAAGCATCCACATCCGATGATTCCGATTATTCCTTGTTTGCAACAACAATGACTCCTTTAAGATTTGTGGATTCGGTCGGTATACCACTTTGGAATAACCGCACACCTCAGTCTAAAAGTGTTAAACGTTTTAACAAATACAAAATCTAGTCAATCGTGTCCTATTTGCAACTCCAAAGGATTTTATGACCATTACAGACTTCAAAAGCCAAAAATTTCTTGCAAAAAAAGATACTCTAAAGTATCGTATAAGTTCTTTGCATTGTTGGATACGATTCTTTGAATTCGTTTTGCATGCTGGATAAAAGAGCGGTATTAAAAAATGGCAAATTCGAACTGATGACGATCGCAAGACTCTTTCTGAAAAAAAAGCTTGTACAACAATTGTTTTGGTCGAAAATGTGCCTTAAAGTTGACCAACCAAAAACGGGTGGATTTGGAAACACTAATGATGGCAATACAGCCCGTAGAGCCTTTGCTGACCATGCCATCTTTTCGGAAATAGTTGATATTGATGTTGAGCTGATATATTCCCTTAAAATTATACTCATTACTCTTTGCTGTCCATTCCCATTGAATACCCAGAAATTTCAAGCTTTTTGCCACAATACCGCCCAAATGATACAAATCAAATACTCTTGGCTCCCAATGACGGCGACCGTTCACAAGGTATTGATTCATTCAAGAGAAATTGTTGAAAATACCTTACGGTAGGTTGTTTCGGCGAAGATGCTGTTGAGTCGCGGAACAAATTATACAAGTCAGATAGACTACATCATGCCCGGAAGAACAGCCGCAAAAGCAATTTAACTGATGTTTTTAACAGGGCTATGGACATGTCTGATCCAGTTATTTCGTCAATATGCTTAGATAGTTGAAAGCAGCAGAGAAGACGCGCGCAACTGCCACAAGAGGTTCTAGATATGCTATGTGTTTCAGAAGTATCTGCGGAGTTTAATGACAGTATTGGCAAATGCGAAAATAGTTTGGAGACAGGATTAGGCGATATTTTTGAAAATGAATTAAATTCGATTAATTTAGATAGCGAAATGTAAAATAAAACTGAAAACAAAATACATATGTATGTATATTCAAAATAAAAAAAAAATTCGCAAAAGTGGGTTACAAATTTATAAATTTCAAAATCTTTTTAATTTAAACTTTTCTCGTAGCTTATCTCTACATAAACACAAAAAAAAATTTTTCAAAAATCTTTTCACTATAATTGTTATTAATTTTTGTCACAAAAATGGGTAAAATTACCCATAGTGCAACGTAGGACTACGGTTAATTGTGGAAACTTACTACTAAAATCAGTCATCAGTTAGAGAATGTTAAAGAGTTCTTTAACATCATTTTGGTCGTTATGAGCGTCCAAGCCATCAAACCATCACCAAATTTCGAACCAATCTTACACAATTGGACATTCATCATTCAACCAGAGTGCATAGAGCAAGTAATTTTGAGAATATTGCTGCAGTAGCGGAGAGTGTTTGTGAAAATTGTGAACAGTCGATTCGTCGCCGATCTCGAATTTAGTCGAAATTTGAAAATTGGACCCACAGAATGGACCATTTAAGAGCTAGTCGTGGGCAAAATTTGAACGAAATAATTTTTAAACATTGAGTTGTAGAAACCTAAGGTATCATTCCAAATAAAGATTTACGTCAATACATTGATTTTTAAAACTGAAAAAGTTTTTACTCAAGACGATATACCTCTTCAGAATCTGAGTCGCAGAGCTCAGCATTCAAAACATTGTGAAGGAGGTTCCTAGTGTAGCAACTACAGCTGGAAATTATTTTCCGACAAGAATTGGGAAACCGCTACTTTGCCGTCAATGTCACAACCGAACAAAATGGTCTTGCGATCAATGCGATGTAGCACCGTGCGTAGAAAAAGAATTCTTAAATTTTTTTTCATTTAACTAAATGAGTATACTTTTTACTTTTTACTTTTTTAATTTTTTTTATGTATATATTTTACTATTCTTATGTCCCTTATTGTTTTAAAATAAAAGGAATAAAAGAGTTTTAGTCTAAAGCACTCTCGGCTTTTAATGGGTTAAAAAAAGGATCACATATAGAAACTACTGAAGACGCAATCGATTAAATAAAAAAATCATAGATTTAGGACACTGCCCCTTCCCTGCCTTCGCCCTTGCTTAGCACTTTAATTAGGTTTTTAAGAAAACATTGATCTAAATGGGCGAAAAATTCGAGTTATTGAAAATTTTTGCGTATTAAGAATGCTCTTTTTTGTTTTATCTATCAATCAACTTATCCAAGTTTTTCTTTTAAATGTTTTAATTTTGTTTTTTCAAATAAATGAGAAATCGAATCGTAATGAAAGACTGATATACAATTTAAAAATGAACATTCACAAAAATAATTGTTCTGCTAGCTAAAATTCTATGATCAAGAACAAAAATTTGCGTGGAACAGTAGGGCTCTGTCCCAGAGGGCGTTTAGGAATGTCGCTACAGGATTGGAATTTTTTTGTGAGCTTTTTTGTCGAAAGACTGCTTTTAGGCGCTGTTGAAAAAAGTAGGTTCGGAAAAAACCCACGGCTTGAAAGTCAAAGTATTGGATATTATGCAAAGCCTTATCAAATTCAATAATTTTCAAAAAAGCTGTCAACCACGAATAAACATTTCATTCAGTGAACTTTAATTACACCAAAAACCTTAAATAAATTATAAATATTTTGTTTGATGTGCCTTTTTTTCAAATTGACTGTTTCTTAAAATCGTCTGCAGATTATTTCCAGAAGTTGCGGCTAGCCTCGATTTATTTTTTTTCTCTAAAGAACAACAGTTTAGTGTGCTACAACAACTCCAACAAAATAAAATATTCTGTCTGTGACAACAACAGCGAACAATATATATTATTTGTTAGCATTAACTGAGCCATAATTAATTAAACGTTTTTGTGTTCGGTTTGTTTGTTTGTTTTTTAAAGTTTTTTCGTTCGTCCTTTTGACTCGCAGAGATTTTCTTTTAAAGCTTATCTTGTAATTGAATGATGGCATCATCAACTTAAATAAAAAAGAGAAAAGCTAAAATCAAAAATGCTTGCTTTAGTATTTCTCGTTGTTGTTGCGATACAATATCCTTGAATTCCTTTTCATGCGTCGCAAATCGGTTTCGTAGATACAGCAGCGGCAACTGCTGTTGGTTAAAGGACAAAAATATTTATCGTATCGCAGTCATCTTCATACTATCGCAAATCGTTATGGTTTCCTAGACTTTTTGTTTTTCGTTTTTTGTTTTTTATTTTTGCCACCGTTTCACGCACTTTTAAACCACAACAATGTCGCGCCATGAAGCATGAAGCAGAAATAGTTGAAGCAGCAGAGCCCACTTTTACTGGATCTAATGCAATCCTGTTTATCTAAGGACAATATGAAATTGAGAACATAATTATTTGAATTACTTTTGCGATTATCTTGCATCCATAAGATACGCAAGCTGGAAAAAACAACGAACAACAAAAAACCACACTTTTTTGACTGTTCAACCAACTACTCTACGTTATGCTGATGAAAAGACAGAGCTACACACACGCACTTATACACTCGCATATGTCACCCAAAACAGGGTGCTAAAAGGGGAAGTTTCCCATTTTGTTGTATTTTGATTTTGTAAACATGATTTCGCCATTTTATTATTTAATTCGTTTTGCATGGATGTATGTTTGCGTGTGTGTGTTTGTATGGTGCTCATGTTAACAAAATGCTTAGAAAAATCCATGTTAAAGCTTGCCCATATGCATCTTAATCAGTGTTGCCAGCTACTGCTGATCAAAATCCGCAAAATTTGCCAAGAAATTCCGCTAATTCAGAGCCGGTTTATCCATAAGGCAGTGTAGGCAACTGCCTAGGGGCCCTGTGCACCGAACAATAATTTGAAAATGTTTTATCGAGTGAAAATTTAATTTATATCCTCAATGACAATATTATTGCCTTGTTCTTTTCTTATATTATATTGTCATATTTCCAATTATTATTGAATTATAGTCGATTTTTTTTTTGCGACGATCTTAACGCCGACTAATCAGATGACGGGGAAGCGACTTATCAGGCAATTATTGCTCTGTGTGGCTTTCTTTACCATTTCTTGACAAAGTCCAACGATGAAATTAAAAAGGCTTGTGCAAAGTTTAGTGAACATTATTCCAAAGTTTAGTGAGTTTAAGTATATAGACAAGATGGTGCAGTTCGAGTACTTCATCTTACATTTAATGGATGCGGGAAAGATAAAATTGTAACTGCCGGGGAATCGTAAAAATTGATTTTTTATAACATGGCACAATCAATAATATGCCGAATGTAATAATACTTACTTACTTACTTAGTTGGCGCTACAACCGTATTTCGGTCTTGGACTCATCTAAGAATTTGCTTGCTGGCGCCAGTTGGAAATTCGAAGCTTCGTCAGGTTGTCCTCTACTTGGTCTTTCCAACGAAGATGCGGTCGTCCTCTTCTGGGTTGGCCGCCGCTGGGTACCGAATCGAATGTTTTTTCACTGGAGCATCGTCTTTCATGCGCTGAACATGACCAAGCCAGCGAAGCCGCTCGATTTTAATGCGCTTGACTATGTCGATATCAGCGTACAGCTCATACAGTTCATCATTCCACCGTATTCGGTACTCGCCATTGACGCAGATTGGTCCGTAGATCTTACGAAGAATCTTTCTCTCGAATGCTCCTAAAGTCTTTTCATCTAAACACGCAGCGTCCAGGTTTGTGATGCGTAAAGTAGGACGGGCATGATGAGCGATTTATAGAGCGTGATTTTCGTTCGTCGAGAGAGGGCTCTGCTTCTCAATTGCCTACTGAGCCCAAAGTAACACCTGTTGGCAAGAGTTATTCTTCTTTTGATCTCAATGCTGATGTCGTTGGTTGAGTTAATGCTAGATCCCAGATAAACGAAGTTCTTCACAACCTCGAATGAGGTATTGTCAACGGTAACGTGGGTTCCAAGACCTGTTACTGATTGTTTGTTGAAATACTTAGTCGTCTTATCTGCATTCACTGCCAGACCCATTCGACTTGACTCTCTTTCTAATCTGGAAAATGCTGCACTGACTTCGCGCGTATTATGGCCAATGATATCTATGTCATCAGCATACGCAAGCAGCATAACACTCTTGTAGAATATTGTGCCACTACGTCTCAGATCAGCAGCTCGGATGATCTTTTCCATCATTAGGTTGAAAAAGTCGCACGATAAGGAATCAAATTGTCTGAAACCTCGTTTGGTAATAAATGGTGGGGAGAGGTCCTTCCCGACCTCTTTTAACTGCGCTGCTGGTCTTGCTCAGTGTCATCCTACAAAGTCGTATTTGTTTTGCAGGAATACCAAATTCAGACATGGTGGAGTACAGGTGCTTCCTTATTGGGCTATCGAAGGCGGCTTTGTAGTCGACAAAAAGATGGTGAGTGTCGACTTGTTTTTCTTGAGTCTTCTCCAATATTTGTCATAGCGTGAAAATCTGGTCGATGGTGGACTTTCCAGGTCTGAAGCCACACTGATAAGGTCCGATCAGTTCGTTTACTTCAAACTTTCACATAAAACGCTCGACAGGACCTTATATGCGATATTAAGAAGGCTTATCCCACGGTAATTGGCACAGATAGTGGGATCGCCTTTCTTGTGGATTGGGCAGAGCACACTGAGATTCCAATCGTTCGGAATGCATTCTTCCTAGCTGTCAGAACTCTGGACTCCTACTCAGTGTACTCTGGATATCTGTCACTAGATTCCCGTTTTCTTCCTTGCAGGAAGAGGCCGCGGTTTTAAAAATATCGGCAAGGCGTCTTATTTTTTCGAAAAATTTTCGGGCCTCATTCCTGTCACCATACATCTCAATCTACTCCTGCTCGCGCTTTTCTGCCTCTCTTTTTTTTCCGCCTAAAAATATTTCTCTCTTCCCTCCTCTTTTCTTTGTATCGCTCTTAACCAGCGCGCGTTACAACCGACTGCAGGGTGGCTTTGTAGGCGGCGTCTTTCTCTGCAGTGGCGTCGCGACACTCCTGGTCGTACCACTGGTTTCGGCGAGGGTGGTGGTAGCCAATCACCTCTTCAGCAGCCGCACGCATGGAGTTGGAAATGTGTGTCCACTGCACGCATATATCATCAATTGGAGGAGTGCTTTGAAGCAGGAGTGAGAGTCGAGTGGCGAAAGTATCGGCTGTCTGTTTCGATTGCAGCTTGTCGACGTCTAGCTTTCTCTGTGTAGGGTTGCGTGTATTCTTAGCTGCACACAGACGTGTACGGATCTTGGCTGCAACAAAATAGTGATCCGAGTCGATGTTTGCACCACGGATCGAGCGTACATCTAATACACTGGAAGAGTGCCTTCCGTCGATTAAAACGTGATCAATTTGATTCTTGGTTTTTTGATCAGGGGACATCCAGGTGGCTTTATGAATATTGAGATGCTTGAATCTAGTGCTACTTACGACCATGTTTCGTGCTGCGGCGAAGTCAATCAGCCTCATTCCGTTATCGGAGGTGTTGTCGTGGAGGCTGAACTTTCCGACTGTTGGACCAAATATATTTTCCTTGCCCACCTTAGCGTTGAAGTCACCAAGCACAATTTTTACGTCGTGGCGGGGGCAGCGCTCGTAAGCATTTTCAAGGCGCTCGTAGAAAATTTCCTTGATCTCATCGTCCTTGTCTTCTGTCGGAGCGTGCGCACATATTAGGCTTATATTGAAAAATCGAACCTTGATGCGGATTATGGCAAGTCGTTCGTTCACAGGTGTGAATCGCAGGACGTGGGGCCGTAGTCTCTTGCCAACTACAAATCCGCATCCAAACTCGTGCTTCTCCGCATGGCCGCTGTAGTAGATATCACAGGGTGCATGCCGAATGCAACCCTGTCCCTTCCATCGCATTTCTTGGATAGCAGTGATATCAGCTTTGTATTTTTCCAAGACATCAGTCAGTTGGATAGAGGCACCTTCCCAATTAAGGGTTCGGACATTCCAGGTGCATATCCGTAAATCATTATCAGTTTTTCGTTTGCGGATCATTTTTCTTCTTTTCTTATATGTTTTCATTGAAATTGGTTTTTACGGGTGGTGTTCAAACCCGACGCACAACCTCTTTTAAGCCTAGGGAGGCCCGCCGCTCAGATTAGCCGCCAAACTAACGGTTGTCAGTTTTGACGTTGCCCAGGAAACACCACGTGGAGGTTTGAGTCGACTTGATGCGATTTCACAAAGATTATGCTGGCCTCGCCAGGTTGAGACAGTCAGACATGTTACATTGGTACATCGCCCCCAGATTCCCCCAGAATGTGATAATAGCATTGCAAAAATATAGAAGTCTGATAGCATCAAACGCCACGGGTAAACGCTACTTTTCAAAATTAAAACTAATAAATAACTGTCTTCGTTCATCAATGTAACAGAACCGTTTAAATTCGTTGGTGATAATGTTGACTGAAAATTATATTGGAAAGGTCAACTAACAAGATGTTTTAAACGATTTTGTATCAAAAAACATTTAGAAGAGATAATCTTTAAACATATTGTACTTTACAAAACTATTTTTAAAAATACCAACCACCCGCAATTGGATTTTTTTTTTTTATTATATTTAATAAAGAAATACGCCTTTTTTCCTTTAATTTGTTGTATTGTTAAGGGTGAGGGCATACCTTCGTATTTATTAAAAAAAAGTTAAAAAATTGAAACCCGACTACTTAAAACCACGCTTTATAGAGTACTAGCTGAAACCCGGCGCGTTGCTGCCACTCTCCCTTGTCAAACGCCCATAAAATGTTATCAGTTAAACAGCATGTCTAAATTGAGGTCGAATACTGAATTCCGCGACTGTGCGACCTATATCCAGAAAGCTATTCGATATATTTGTGTGAAGTAGACTGGATTACCGTTCAGTTGTATGGAACCCGTATTATAATGTTTCTTCAAATCGCATTGAACGAATTAAAAAACTTTTTACGAAATACACTGTTTCAAAAATGCAATGGTCAGATATTATGCTTTCTTACGTAGCCAGGCGCAAGCTACTTGGTTTACAATCATTAGATGATAGAAGATCATTTTTCTATATAATGTTTGTGTATAAATTACTAAAAGGAAAATTAGTCTGTCCCGAACTATCTGACCTTTTTCAAAGTTATGTTGCTCCTAGGGATTTGAGAGTAAACCGTTGGTTTTGTGAGACAACGCACGCGACAAATTATGCATATAATGAGCCAGTCGCAAGATGCCTACGGTTATGTAATACGATCTCTCCAATTCTTAATTTTAATGTTGATGAAAACCGTTTTAGACTAAATTTATTTATACTCTTTAATTAATGGCATAATTTATTAAGACTTTATAATAGTCTGTAAGATACATAATCAGTAGACTGAAATAAATAAATAAATAAATAAATAAATAAATAAATAAATAACAAATTTGGGTTGTATAGGAAGTGCCACGCCCTCTTGATCACCGCTCATGGAATGTAATCAATTAAACTGCATGTGTAAATTGAGGTTGAATACCGAATTCCAAAACTGAGCGACATATAACTCCAAAACTATTCGATAGCACAAATTTGGGTTGTATGGGAGGTGCCACTCCCCCTTGATCAACGCTCATAAGATGTAATCAATGAAACTGCATGTGTACATTGAGGTCCAATACTGAATTCAAAAACTGTGTGACCCAAAAACCCAAAGCTATTTGATATCTCTAATTTGGGTTAAATAGGAGGTTTCACGCCCCCTTGTCGTACGCCCATAAAATGTAATTAATGAAACCGCATGTATAAATTGAGGTCGAATACTGAATTCTGACGATGTGCGACCTGTAACTTCAATGATATTCGATATCACAAATTTACGTTATATGGGAGGTGCCACGCCCCTCTTACTAATGAACATAAAATTAAATCAATAAAACTGCATGTATATTGAGGTCGAATACTGAATTCCGGCGTTGTGCGACAAACTGCATGTATATTGAGGTCGAATACTGAATTCCGGCGTTGTGCGACCTATAACTCCAAAGCTATTTGATAGCCCAAAGTTGGGTTGCATGGGAAGTGCCACTCCCCTTTGCCCTACGCCCATAAAAAGTGCATGTATAATTTGAGGTCGAATACCGAATTCTTAAGCTGTCAACCTATAACTTCAAAGCAATTCGATATCGCAAATTTGGGTTCTAAGAGAGATGTCACACCTCCCTGTCCAACGCCCATAAAATAAAATCATTGAAACTTCATATGTAAATTGAGGTCGAAAACTGAATTCCAAAGCTGTGCGGCCTATAACTTCAAAGCTATTCGATATCGCGAATTTGGGTTGTATGGGAGGTGCCCTTCCCCCTTGTCCATAACTCGTGCGATCCATAACTCTAAAGCTATTCGATAACACAAATTTTGTATATATTTGTGGGAGGTAAAAGTGGTGTGGCATTTCTTCTTAAACCATCTCGTACTCAAAGCAAAGCCACTTACAAAATTTGAGCTCAATCGAACCAATAGTTTCGAAGTATTTTGATATTTTCTTAAAAGTAGGCTTAAATGAAGTGTGACCACGCCCATTTTTATTAAAGTTAATGACAGTTATCATACCAACTTATTTACCAAATTTTTATTTAATACGACCAAAACCGTCTTAAATATAGCATTTTTATTAATTTGTGGACGATAAAAGGCGGTGTGGCATTATTTTTTCCCTAAACCTTTGCGTAGCAGTTACGAACAAACCCGTAGAAGGAAGTATCCAATTTGGTCCAGTCGTTTTCAAGTTTTAAGCATCCGAACAAATCACGATTCATTTTTATATATACAGATATTGATTTGTCGGCGGTTGGTTTGTCCTTTTTTTTTGTTTGTGATCGATAGCGCAAATTTGGCTTGTATGGGAGGTACCACGCCCCCTCGTCTAATCGTTACCACACCTCACAGGAACACTCTCAAGATATGGCTTCAGTTTCCCTGAAAATTTCATAAAGCTCAGCTTAGCGGTTTTGGAGTCTTTACGTGATATAGCCACATACCCACATACCCACATACATACATACATCCATTTTTATATATATAGATAGATGATAGATTAAACAAGAAACTATTTTCATCTGAATTTATTATGTGCAAGCTATTCAATCTTTTTTGTCTATTAAATTAACAAATTACACATAATATATTTTTAACCGACTTCATATTGGATTAAATCCAATGTATTCATAGTGATGTTCAGAAGACATAAATGGTCGTATGTCATCTCATATATTTGATCATAGGTCGCCCTCTAGATGTGTAGCATGATGCATTTTGTCCTAAAGCTTATGATCGCTTACTACATTTAGAATGTATTTTGTTGTTAGGTAAAGTGGCATACGATCACGTACATCTTCTGAACATCACTATGATCATCATTTGTCAAACTATGATAAGAAGTTCAGAAGTTAGGGGTTTAGTTGCCTTTCTGTCCTCTAGAGGGTTCACTACTTAATTTTTGGCAATTCATAGGCTATGTGATCGACCAGCGGACGATCAAAACGCTTCCAACGATACCTTATTTGTCAAATTATGATAAGTAATTTAGAAGTTAAGGGTTTATTCAATTTAAGGTCGCCATATTAAATTAAATGTGACGTCACATAGGCTATAACAAGCGGAGGATAAAAACGCTACCAATGATATCTCATTTGTCAAATTATGATAAATAGTTTACAAGTGAGAGTCTAACAGATGAACATACATACATACATTCCGGTCAAACACATATACTGCTTCTTTCGCATCACCGTAGTCATGTAAAAAACTAGCGTAATTATAAATAGTATTGCGTTGTGGTAGAAACAATGTATTTTAGGTAGTTAGAAATGGGTAAAGGTGCCCGAAAACTGCATTGCATAATTTGACTAGGGGCCTTGACATGGTTAATCCGACCCTGCGCTAATTGGTTTTTTTTTTAATATAGTAAAATAATTTAGAACAAAATATTTATATAATTACTATGTATATTTATAATAAAATAAAAAGAAATCACTAAAATATCAATTCAAGTCTCAATTAAAAAAAAACCTAAGAGTATATACTAATTTAAATCAATTCATTCTTCCATAAAGTTCTTGTTCACATGGATTGCATTCGACGCAATTAACATTAGATATGATCGGGGTATATTATAGTCGTGTCAGCACTTCTAGTGCCTTCTTAAGGCAGTATTCTAGTGTAGGAAATTGAAGAAAATAAAAAATAAATGTTTTCATTTTTCGATAATTTATATATTCAGGAATATCTCCTTAAAAGGTTTTTTGAAACACGAATTATTTTTAAAATTTTAGCCATTTTAGTGTCGTCAGTTGCCTGAAACCTAACTTAAAAATTGTAAACGCGTTTTTTAAACTATTTTTTCCAACTGAAAATGTTGAAATGATATCTTAAGTTCTAATGGACCGATTAACTTAAAATTTGGAGTGGGACTTTTTTATATATCCCTCCATAGGAATATTCCTTTTAGGATTATGTAAATTTTTTTTATATTTTTAAAAAATTCATAAATTTGAAAAAAAGCAAAAAATTACGTATTGATTAATTACGTAATTATTTAAAAATTACGTGAAAAATGGGCATGTCGCTATAATCCTAGTTCGGGCTATAACGACATTCTTATTAATTAAGATTTTTTTCAGATTACTAGAAAGGCTGAAGTCGTATCAACAAGGAGGCAAACTTTTTTTAGCACCCCCACTATACCAACCTTTATTTTTTAAACTTTCAATTTTTTAAATTTTTTTTTTTGTGTTATTGAAATATCAATAAACATATTAAAAAAACTAGATACTAAAAATATTAGCTGGTTTTTTTTTGTAGACCGTCAAAAGGAAAAGGAGTCCGAATTTCAGGTCTCTACACTAGAAAACTACCTTGAGCCATATCTTGAAAATTAAATGATTATTACTAGGCCTAGGATTTCGATGACATGTAGTCTTTTTTTGCTGCTTCTAAGACATTTCCTGGTTATCTAGAACGTCCATGTATCTTTCCTAAATTCCAAATATGAAAAGTTTTTAGGTCACTTTATCATCATTTTTTATCGGTTTTAGTTTTCAGGTTATTTTTTAGCGATTTTTGAGTCATTTTATTGTCATTTTTGGATATTTTTTATTTTTAGAACATTTTTCAGGTTTTTAGGTCATTTTGGCGAAATTTTAATAGAATTTATTTTTTCTATTAAAAAATGTATAAATGTAAATTTTTAAACATATTCCTTTAACAATAGAGTCATTTCAATCAAAAACATTGCCTATCGAAAAACGAGTAGCTTTGTTTATAGACGTCGATGAAAAAAAAACTCTGCGCGTGGTGAAACTGACGAAAGGATATGTAGAAATATGAAACAAGTGTTTGATAAAAGCTCAGGATATGCTAATTTTAATTAACTCTATTTTGATGCTCTATTGCTGAAATATTAGGTGGTAAAAATTTTAACACTATGAAATTAAAAGAGAGCACTTACCTCCGATGACAAATCGTTTTTTAAATATTTTCCTCTCGTCAGTGCAGAAGTAGAAAGAAGTTTTTCTGTTTTCATAAACATTTTGCCAGACAATCGACATTCCTTTAATTTTAATAACTTAAAAATGTACTTTGTAATAAACTGTAACGCTATGTTTAAAAATGTTATGCAATTAATTTTAAATTTAGTAATGTTTTATTTTTAAGCTTTATTTTTTTATGTATTTGTTTGCATTTTTTAAGTCATTTTCTGAAGTTTTTAGGTAATTTTTGTCATTTTTTTAGGTCATTTTCTGCAGTTTTTTAGGTCATCAAAATCCGAGCCCTGATTATTTCCAATTTTCTCTTTGAAGAAATTACAAGAAATACTCACTAAACATTAAAAATGCAATTAACTGTGTCTATTTATAAGCGTTTAGTTTTTCTCAATTTTACAATATTGTGCTAGCTAAATGCTCGTTCAACATCAGCGTTTGACCAAGGCAATGATAACAGGTGCAGTGAAAAGTTTGACAGTTTCTCAAAAATTAAATTTCCAGCTGCATCCTTATCTTCAAGTACTTCAAACCAAAAATCTGTTGTATTAGATATCTACATTATTAAATTTGATGAGTTTAATTTTTTGATACTGATTTAATATTTTTGATATATGGTCATCGCTAAACCATTTCAAATAAAGTTTCGGAAAAAGCTAAATATCTTATTTTACTGCTTTTAAAACATTGTTAACGGAGAAGTGCTCAATCACCTTAAAAATGAATCATAATTAAGCTAAATTTAAAAAACGATAAGTAAAAAACCCGCCAAAAATTTCACCAGCGGATTTTTGATAATTTATCCCGCCAAATGACATCAAAATCCGCTTATTTGGCGGGTAATCCGCTGATCTGGCAACAGCGATCTTAATGTATGTCTCTGTTTGCTTGTATGGGCGTGTGTGTATTTGTGTTTATACCCTGTGAACAATACAGTTCCGCCTGGTTTTATTTTATATTGATGTCCTGCAGAGATAAGCAACAAAATATTTCGGTTCGTTGAGGATTCTATTCTTTAGCTTCTTCAAAATCCTATCATTTTTTAGTTTGCTTTGTTTTGGTGTGTAGTTCAAGTCATCTGCAGTTGACATTTTGACTTGTTTTGGTTGGAGTGAAGATCCTTTTATGGTTTTTTTTCTTTTTATAAAAATATTTTACTACTGCTTAGCTTGAGCAATCATTTTGGAGGAGTCCAACATTGTTTGGACATGTATATTTTTTTATACTAATGATAAAGGTTTCGTGTAGTCAAGCAAAACATTGTTTGGTATATTTTCATTGGAATTAAAATGGGTTTTCAATCTACTGTTAAGAAATTTCTTTATATTAATTACAACTTTTTTCGTTAGCTTAACATTCTGTGTGTCAAATTCATATGTCAATCGAGATTAAATGTTTAAACTCTAAAATCATGTAAACTTAAATTTTTCCAAGTTAAAGAGAACTGCGGTAAAGTGATACAAGTTTTAGCTTAGAATTTTTTTTGGACGGATCTCGTATTTTTTATATTTTTAAAAACGTATTTTAAACACAACTTATTGTCGAAATATTTGTAACGATAAGCAATAAAGGCTTAAGTCAACTAAAGACAGAACTCAGTTATGGTTTAAGCTGTGTTCCACGCATATAGTAATATGAACTCACAAATTCTTGAACTTTTAGCTTGACCTTAGCCTATGCTATAATCAGAGCTGCGGAGTCGGACCTAGTCAGTGTCGAAAATCGGCCAAGGATTAAAAAACGGCTAACGCCATTAAATTCAGCGTCCTTTAATTATGCTTAAATGTTATGTAGCAAGCTCGTTGCAAAATAAAGTGACCGATTTTTGATACAAGGGGGTAAGGGTGTAATTACCCCCCAGAACTATTTATAATAACTAGAAATCGCCAGTGGTCGAAATTCGACCTTTTCGTTGTGACCTTCAACCTATACTGTGATATGAAATCGCTTTCTTTCTCAGATGAGCGTAGAAAAGGGTTAAAAAACGAATCTATTTATATTTTCAGTTTGCCGCTCAGTGTTAACCAACGACTTTTCATACAAAAATACGCGGTACTGAGAAAAGTTACAGTTTTCAAGCTATCGTCATAATTTTGTTGTCAAAATAACGGAAATTTTTAAAAATTTACTGTGTGTAAGAAATTCTACAATCGCATTATATATTCGCACATGTAACATACAAAAAATGCATATTGTAGGGTATCCGTAAAAGATAGCGAGTATGTCTTTTGTACATCTTTGCAATGTCTAAAATTTTCTCTTACACCGTGTTCTTCAATCTCTTATATCTTAGCTTTTATTTAAGAAGTTATGTTTTAAACAATCATATTTCAGGGCAAATGTCACAAAAAGTGTTCGGTGCACTTCTTCTCCCTACTCTTATTCATTTGAAAGAAAAATTATTCAAATCGATTGAGAAACAAGGCCGAATGGTACCGAACTGTTTTTCTATGCCTATTTATATATAGACTAGCAAATACCCGCTGCTTTGCCTGCGATAAAAATATATATAACTAGCTGATATACCCGGTGTTACTCGAGAGTCATTTATATAAACATTTTAACATACACTTATCGATTAAATGTTTTTTAAAATCTGGAATAATAAAAAACATGTTGAATTTTATTTGTAAGCTACCGTTAGAAAGGTAATTGAACGAACATTGATCCAAAAAAGGTTTGGAAAATTTTTGTTGTTGGTGGTTCCATCTCTTGCGGTGAGCTAATTGAATTCAAAGAAAGGGAACGAAAAACATATTTTAAAAATTAAAAAGAATTTTTTATTTTCATAATCTTTAAGCAAGCACAATTACCTTTTCAACAAAATAAAAATTATGGTGGGACTCAATGCGTCCTTGAGATATTGACATTTGAACGTCTAAATAAAGATTTATATTAAAAAATATATTGAACTTTTTAACAAAAAAAATTTTAATGAAATATATTAAAAACAGCGGAGTTATTAGCAAAAGTAAAAACTTTGATTTTCATATAATTTTTCCTCATTATTAGCTATCAATGTTTTATGAAAAATTCGTTGTACTAAAAATTATTGTACCTGCACGCTCAGAAATCTTGGATTAAATTCTAATACAAACTGTATTGTATATATGACCACACCAGAATTGTATTACAATCTAATACACTACATATATTACAATTGATTTTTATTCTCTCATGGGACTTAATTTTAATACATGCTTGTATTAAAATATTTTTGACAAAAAAAAAATTGACGAAACATGTGGGATTCGAACCCAGTACGTTTAGGTTATAAGTTCTTGGCTCTACCAACTGCTCTATGAAGCCACATGTATAAATAAATGATAAACATGCATAAGAGCCAAACCAAGCCGAACGCTGTTTTTAAAGACTAATCCAAACTGTATTAAAAAGTATTCCAGGTTTTATTAAAAAATGTCTGATATTTTGAAGAGTTTTAATTCTAATAGAAAAAGTATTAAAAAATGCATGATTCCAACGATTGGATTAAAATTAATTCCAAGATTTTCTTCTGTAAGCAGAAAATAGCGCCACCTGTCTGTAATCCCAAACGAGTGGGGTTAAATTTGAAGAAACTTTTGGTAAAACATAATTCAGCTATTCACCGCAAGGTGTATAGTTTGTACCCACAGTTCTTAAAAATGTGGCGCCATCTACTGTAAATTTTTTGCACAGATCAAAACTAATGAAATAATTGTGCTCACCAAATGCGCATATGTTTTATTATATCGCCATATAGCTGAAACTGATTACAGGAAAATATTAACTTTTACAGCATTATTATTCACAGTCATCTTTTCGATAAAATTGTGATATATATACAACATTTAAAGTACCATTGATAAAGAACTAAGTGACAACGGTGACACAATAGTGAGAAAAAATAGAGCCATCACAACAAAACAAATTTAATAGGAGGGGGCGGGGGGTGGGGAGGCAAACAACTAAGTAGATTACTATAAGGAAGATTTTATATAATCTGAAATGTTCGTAACTACTCTAGACGCACAACTGCATTCTTAGAGATAAATGGGGACGTTCAAACTATACACAGAGAAAACTACATTTTCAAAAGTGGCAGAAACGAGCTACTTTTTAAAACGTTTAACCCAGATTTTGCACTTCTAACGTTTATTTTAATTTTAAAAACGAAGATTTTAAGTAGAATAGTGAAACGACTATTTTCATTTTAAAAACTTACATTTTAAAATAAGATTCTAAAATGTTCGTTTGATTTTTAACAATGGATATTTTAAAATGCTGTTGTAAAAGGTTTATTTTCATTTTGAAAACGAATATTTTAAAACGAGATTCTAAAATGTTCGTTTGATTTTTAATAATAAATATTCTCAAATGTAAAATGTTTATTTTCATTTTAAAAACGAAAATTTTAAAATTAGATTCTAAAATGTTCGTTCGATTTGTAGCAATAAACATTTTAAAATGCAATAGTATAACAATTATTCATATTTTAAAAACGAAAATGTTTATTATTTCCCATTAATTAAAAAATTTACAGAAATCCGCATTTCCTCTATTAATTTAAAAATACCTTTATTGGTTTTCAAAATTACAGTTTTATTTTAGTTATTTTATGATAAGCTATTTTCAATCTCGTTAAAGTTTTTTAGATAATTATACGTATCCCAGCGTCTATAAAAAAAAAGGAATTTTGTCAGATATTATTAATTTTATTTAAAATACTTACCTTTTAGTTGTGGCAGCAAATGCTCCAACTCAAACTCTTTCATTACTTTCTTGCAGGCAAACTGCAGAGTGATGAAATCGAGAATGAAAAATATTTTATTTTCTGAACATATATCAAATACATAAGCCAATGAAACATATATAACAAACAATTCGTTATTAACAAGTGTTTTCAAACAAAGCATGTGAATTTTAAAACGTTAGTGGTTGTTTTAAAAACGTTTCGTTTCACTTTTATATTCAAAAATGTGCGTTTTCATTTTTGTATGGCGTAAAATGTTTTTAAAAATACTCATTTTAACCTACTTTATAATAGTAAAACATTCGTAGCTGTTTTAAAAACGTTTCATTTTACTTTTCTATTTAAAAATGTGCATTTTCATTTTTGTATGTTGTAAAATGTTTTTAAAAATATTAATTTTATCCTAATTTATCATAGTAAAATATTCGTGGTTGTTTTAAAAACGTTTTGTTTTACTTTTTTATTTAAAAATGTGCGTTTTCATTTCTGTATGGCGTAAAATATGTTTAAAAATATTAATTTTACTTAACGTTTTTAAAATAAGCATTTTTGATTTTTTGTTTTCTCAGTGTATAGAGAATTTTAACACAAAACTAAGTTTTATTAATAGTCTGGTATGAAAAAAATAGATTTTTAGCCATAACTTTTGATTGGAAAGAGATATTTGGGTAATTTTTTCACATAAATTATTTTTGAAACTTGACTTTTTTGTAAAAAATATAAAAACAACATTTGGGAAAAATAAATTTCGCGAAAAAAATCAAAGGGGGGGGGGGGGACCCTTGTTGTTTTGATGACAAAAACAGTAAAATAATTTTTTCGCTTAGCTGGAAGAATTTTTGCAAATAAATGCTATGTCATATGAAAGGTAGTCAGATGTGCAATTTTTAATTGATTTCATTTTTACAACAACAACAATTTTTGAGTAATTTTTTGAGTAAAAAGTCAATATTTTGGACCTTTTTTGACATAATCATAAAACATATATACACTGACTTAACGGTACAGTTCAACCTATTTCTGTAAAGTGATTTTATTGAACTTTTAAACAAAAAAAATTTGAATGAAATATATTAATGGACAGCGTAGATATTTGCATCGAAAGACCAAACTTCGATTTTCATGTCGTTTTTTCTCATTCTCTTAGGTAACGATGTTTCATGAAAAAGTCGTTGTACTGCCAATTTCTCCAATTTTGAAGATATGTGAGTGTTTTGGATGTCAAATACACAAAAAAAAATTTTTAAATTAAATACACAAAAATCTCCGATGGTAAAAAGTTTTATAATAACAAAATTACCGTTAGTTGAAAAATTTCAGAGGGGGCGTGGCAAAAACTAAGTATGTAACATTTTAAGTTGGGATAAACTTAATATGTGTACCTAGTTTGAGCGAAATCCGTTGAGCCGTTTAGATTTGTATAAAGGCAAAACAAACAAACAAACAAACAAACAAACAAACAAACAGAAAATGAGTTTTATTACTATAGACAATGCAAAATATAAAAATATTTGTATATGTTTAACCTATTAATGCTCACTACCAGAACTCGTTGAGTTTAGCTTTTGATATTTTCAGCAAAAGTTTGTATTAAAATTAGACAAAAATCTGAAGTTTAAAAAAAATCTAAAGGATTTGGGTGTGGCGAAGCGCATGATTAGAAACGCATAAAGGGTGTCTGTTAGTAGAGAAATAAAAATATCTGAAAAAATTAGAAAAAATGATAAATTGGAAAATTTTAATTTCGTAGCGTAGGCGTTTCACTTTGACCTAATGCACTTTTTTAATTATTTTTTCTTTTTTCTTGAGGTTTATAAAACAAAGTAACTCACTTGAGTGGCATTGTTCACTTTTTTTTTAAATACTGCATGAACTGGCGCGAAAAAGTACACAAAAAGGGTTTTAATGTCAATTTTTATAATTTTTTTGGATAAAAACATACCTTTGGCCTTCTCTTACTGTTGGAAGCAAAAGCTTTACAGTGGCTGAGAATTTTTGAGGAATTTTTAAAAAATGCTTTTATCGCGTATGATATATCATACGTTGTCATGAATGGGTTAATAATGAAAATATGTTATAAATATTAAAAAATTACTTTATTTAATTTGAATTACCTTCTTTAAACAGTTACTGTTATGGTGACATAAGGTTGCATGATTTTTTCTGTATTTTGATTTTTTAATAAGTCCTGCATAACAGGATTATAAAAAATTTGGGTGAAAACATTTTTAAATTAGTAATTCCAAAATGTATTTTTTTTATTTAGTTTCTGAACATATATTCTTCTTAAGTTTTGAAAAATTTCCATTATTATGACATCAAACTTTTGGCTATATCTCGAAAACTATAGATTTTCTCAGTACAATGCATTTTTTTATGAAAATTCGTTGATTAATAAAAATAACGGTAAACGAAAGATTTTTAAAAATTATTTGTACGTATAGCTAGTATATTGAAAAATTCCTGTTATTATGATATCAAAATTATTGCGCTATCTTGAAAACTACTGATATTATGATATTACTACTGACATTACTGACACATTTTCAACCAAACATCTCCTTTCAAATCGATGTTTATTAAATTTCCTTTATCTGAAAGATCAATTAAGTGAATTTGGAAAAATCAGAAAAGATTTACCGTTACTTCACCAATTCAATGTTTTATACGTGGTCACAAAACCACCAAAAAAAACGTGCTCAAAAAATAGGCCAAAAGTTGTTTATGTTGGGAATTTTTTTAATTTCCATTTTCCCCACTCTTTCATAGTACATATCATTTATCTGCGGAAATTGCTAATTTTTGACACAAAATTCAACAAACAGTTTCCATTAATTTTGGTATAAAATGTTATTTTTACAAAATGTTATGATATTTTTTACAATGCTCTCCAGCTTAACTCCTTCAATGGCTAGGCTAAGCTAAGAACATAATAATTTTTTTGAGGTTATTATTCCTATCATTTAGGTCCTAAATAGATGCAAAAAACATACGCTTGATTTTTACCTACACTACAAAAAAAGTAGTTTTGTTTTTTTAATCCCTTGAAGGATTTCTAACCCTTTAGATGTTTGTTTTTTAAACCCTTTTAATGATCTTTTATGCCATAGAAAATACAAAAACATAAATTTAATTTTTGTCCGATTGTTTTTTTTTTTATAAAATAAGTAAAAAAAAATTTTGTCTTTTCTTCAGCACAAAATCGAAAATCTAACTTACTTTAATGTCAAATATCTCTCTAAATTTATTTTTATCATGTTGGTTCATCTTTTTTCCATAAAACCAAACGATTTGATTTAAAAAATTGTGTTGCAAAATAAATATAAAAATTAGGGGAATTGCATGTACCTTGGACCGCTTTGCGCTAAATCATTTCTCGGCTCTAAAAGAACCCCTAATTTCTTAATATAACAACTACACACGATTGTCTGATTCATTAGCTATTATCTTAAAGAAAGAAAAATTTGGAAATCCGATTTGAATTTAAGTTATAAATATTTTTATTCAGAAAGCCAAAATGGTCCAAGGTACAATCAGGCATTGTACCTCGGGTCATGGTGTATTGTACCTTGAACCACAAAAAAAAATTTAATTAAAATAGGTAAAAAGTGGATATTCAAGGGAAGCGACGCTTAGATCCGCAGGCTCTAAATATTTCTTCTATCGAAAAGTCGCTTTCAGCACTAAAGTCAGAGTTTTCGCACTGAGCAAGTGCCACAGAGAGCTTGCAATCCGCCTTAGATTTCCGCAATAATTTCTTTCTCGGCTTCCGAGTAGAGTTCTCAATATCTGAGGATGCGCTTGAGTTATTATCTCGGAGTTTCCTTTTGACAGTCTTAATTTTTGCCCGTTCTGATTTGATTTTGGTTTTTGTCTGCCATATTTCTTCTTTTTCAGGAGTATCTGTCAATATTCTGGTCCTTCCTTTCTTTCTGTCAGCTTTTGAGCATTTCCGGGCTGCTGCTTTTGGAAATGGCCGTATTACATGTGGCGGTGTAACTCCAAATTGCAATATCACTGAAAAACGGTTGCTGCTAAGAATCTTATGTGAAGCATAGTAATTATTACCTACCTTGATTTTCTGCGCAAGTTTCGATCGCTTCATCCTCTTGAAGTTGTATTGCAGATGCATAATTCGAGTCCTCCACTGTAAAAAGGCAATTACCTTGATTTTGCGAGGGACTTTCTGGTGCTGTTACATGTTGATTTGCAAAGGGACGATCTGTCACATAAGCAGATAAAAATTCGTCTTCTCCAAAAATATTTTCGTTCAATGGACAAATTCCGCATACTTCAAATCCTTTTACAATATTTTGCGTATCAAATGATAATGTGTATGATTTAACAATTAATTCAGCAATATCATAAATGGTAATAGGTTTTCCTGGATTATTGAACATACAATCATTTGCCACACTGTTATAGAATTTTTTTGTATGGTCCAAAAACAGATCTATCAAGCGGTTTGAGCTTATGTGATGTATGAGGTGGTAAAGTTAGAAGCATTACATCATTATTTTTAGCTGCATCAATAACTCGAAGTGAAATATGGCTGTCATGGTTGTCCATTATTAAAATAACCATTTCTTCAGCGGACGGCTTTACATGTTTTACAAAATGATCAAAATATTTTGAAAACAACTCCTCGTTAACCCATCCCGATTGAGTTGCTGCGCCAATAGATCCAGAGGGTGCCCCTTTCATCATGTGTTCTTTGAAGTTCACTCGCGGAAAAATAAGCATCGGGGGTACATGGTTGCCAATTGCGTTAATTGCAGCGATCATCGTTACGTTGGAACCCCGCTCACCCGATGTCATGCTGCCTATTTGCCTTTCTCCCTTAGCAGCAAGTACCTTTGGTGGAACGTGAACGGTCGAATTTCCTGTTTCGTCGACATTATATATTTGGCTTGGGGAAAATTTATAGCGTCTTAGACACTCCTTGAGGTTTTCAAAAAAATCTCCGACATTTTTTTTGTTAAAGCTTGTCGATCGCGACATGCTGTTGGCTTCTGGTTTCCTCAACGATATGGTTGGGTTTCTTTTCAAAAATCCATTAAGCCATTCCTTACCAGCAGCAATATTTTCGACCCAGGTCTGAGGAAACTTCTTTTTTTTTTCTGCAAACTGGTATGCAAGCTTCATGGACTCTTTTCTAAATAGCCCATAATGCAACTTTGCAGCAGTTTTAAGGTAGGTAGCCAACATTCCCTCCTCTTCGCTGTTGAATACTTTTTATGACCAATTTTGGTCGTGTATTTGAACGATTTGTTTTCTGAAGCACGGTATGCTGCCAAATGGCGCAATAAAGTTGATTTTGAGATTTTGTGCGATTTTGCAGCAGATGTAGCACTACAACCTCTTTGCACAACGTCGTCGACTGCTGCGGATAAGTCTGTTACCTTTATAGGACATCGATGGTGTCCAGTCTTACTTCTTGGCATGTTTCTATAATATATATAATAAAAGTTTCCTTTAAAATATTGTACCTTGGACCGGCCCAAGGTACATTCCAAGCATTGGTCCAAGGTACTCGTCAGGCACACAATTTACAAAATGTTCAAAACTTTATTTTGTTCGAATAAATCAAGTTTTCAAAGTAAAATAATTAAAGAACAAACCTTACCGATCTACTGTAATTGACTCTCAGCACTGAAAGATATCCGCGTTCGTATATATAAACTATGAAAAACTGCACAAAAATTTACGAACCACGTGCTAATTTCGTTGTTGATTAGCTGACGAGCAAATATGAACTAAAGCGGCACAATAACAGCATTGCCAATGTCAAGAAAATAAACAGAACGAATGGTAGTGCAACACTTTTTTGCTAGAGATGGTAAATATGAAAAAGTAGCCTTTGGACCAAGGTACAATCGGCCCAAGGTACATGCACTTCCCCTACTTTCTGACGTGTCCAATATATTGGGAAAATTCACTGAAAGGGTTATAAAATAATTTCTGTGAACAAAAATTTTCAAATATTACAAACTACATTACCAAATTTTAGTCTTTATACTACGTTAAAATTGGGTCAAATGACTCATTTCAGCCCATTTTCTTTTTGGAATTCATTCTGTTGAATTGTATCGCTGCTAATCAAATGACATTTCAAAGCAGTAGGCTATTTATAGATCACCGCCATCAACTCTACCAAGGTTGCCATCTGTTTCAGTTGCTTTTTTATTTATTTCAATATTCATTGGTGTTCGACAGTTTGTCGAAATGCACCATAGAAATGAAACGACCCAGCCAGCCATGAAACTGACTGTTCTAGCAAAACGGAGTTAAAAACGGCAGTATCTAATTTGCTGGTATGAAAACGGCATGTTTTTGTATCTTTAAACCGTTCTCTATAATTGTAAAGTCCCTTTTTATATTTTGCAAGAACTTTGCTTGATGCGCTAGCATCGTTTGTTCATGTCTTTTCTGATCTCTCTTTTCCACCCGTTATCCATCAAACTCTAAAACATGCATTGAATGTTGTATTGAAATCAAAGTACTTCAGTTGTGAAGTTGAGTTGCCGGATATCGTTTCATTTATTTTTGCAGCTAAGATTAACTTTAATTAAGATTAACTTTAATTAAGATTACAAATCAATAATTGCCAACTGTCAACTTATTGAAACATGTCGTATAGGGATATATATTCACCATTTTATCTGGACAATGAAACAGGTGACCAGTCCAGAATTTCAACGCAAAACATATGCAATTCAGAAAAAGGTAAGCCCATAAAGAATTACCTAAATCATAATATTAATAAAAAACTTTTACTATGCATTCTAGAATCCTCAAAGTCGAAATTGGATTGCCTTATAGAACGTAGTAAAATCTTGATGGATGAAAACAAAAATACAGCTAAATTATTATCAAGCATAACTGAAGAAGTAATTGGACTGCGAAGAGAAATGAGAGAATTAGTTCAAAAGCAACTCATGCACGAAAATTATTCCCGAAAAACCAATTCAAAATAACTTAGAATTTCAAAACTTTGAAAATGAAATTTAATCTAATGACGACAAATTTTCGCTTCTGGTAAGTTCATTGTTTAAATTGTACTAAAACCATGGTTGATTATTTGAATATGCATTAATATTATTATTTTTATTTTTGTCTGACTAGGAGAATGATTTTTTACGTTGTGGTTCTGTGGATCCTTCAAAATTTGTAAAGGAAAATTGGAGGCGCCTTATCAGCGAAAATTTAGCTCAAAGTTTTAATTGGAAAGGGACTACAGAAAAGAACAGTGTACGAAGCTTAAGCATAACTTTAGCATTAAGAAGTAAGACTATGAAAAAATTCTTAATGTTATTACAAATTTGATATTTTACAGATTCCTACAGACAAAGATTTCCTTCAATACATGACGGAGAATTTGAGAAGTCTTCACAATTGTTTTGCCATTACATAAGCAAATCGTAAGAGAAAGCATGATGAAAATATATAAGCTGATTTTTTAAATTAGTTTTTTCTCAGTTAGATACCGTCGTTACAAAAGTAAACGAGCGAATCTGAAAAATTAAATTTTTCATTTCCAATGAAAATTCAATGGAAAATTAAAAATAAAATTTTCAGATTCGTTAGTTCACTTTTGCAACGACGATATGTTATGAATAAATACTTTTTACTTTGTTTTGATTTTATTTATGAACACCTTACGTTTAGATACATGCATAAATAAATAAAATTATAAATTACAAAAATTATTTAAGAATTAAATTAATAATAAATTTAAATCACAAGTTAATTCATCATAAATCATTATGAAAATTTTTATTTAATTTTATGTTCTTTTAGAAAATTACTAATTTTGTAATTTTTGTCGATTCTTTTGATTTTATATTCTTACTTAATCTTGAAAAAAAATTCATATGTGAAAAATTATAACAATTAAATATACAATAAAAACTAAAAAAAATGAATCAACGAATTAGAAACATAATACAAAAGTTTTTTACAAATTATTTACAATCGGATTAATTTTTGAATATTTTTGAAACGGTAGGTATTTATGCCACACACAGTGTATGCTTTGGTCACAACTAAGCGGTCCGTTTTAGTGCTTTTAAGAGTTATGCTTTGGCAACAACGAAACAGTCCGCTTCAGTGCTTTTAAAAGTGCACTTTTTCATAACATCTCAAATTTACGTTTCTGTAACGTTCTGCAAGTATTTGTTTGTACCATTTTTCTTATATCTTAACGGATTTTCATTTCATATGTAAAACGTACCGTTTTCATGCTGTTTTCAGTAGCAGAAACGTATGAACACACACAGCGAGATGGTAATAAAACTTGCCGTTTTCGTACCGATTGGCTAACTGGGGAAAATGTAGCTGAAAGGTGGCTTTTTCACAACAAAATGTTCAATTACACATGACTTTGACCGAAATCGATCAATTATTAGATTATTTAATTAATTGGACATTACTGAAGAGAAAAATGTAGCGATTTCCGAAACAGACTGTCTAGTCAGCTAAGTGATTGACTCTATACAGAGTTGTTGTTGTTGTTGTTTTTGCCTTCTTAAAAACTTACTTTATCGCAAAATGTAATTCATGTTATAATTTAATAGATCATTAAACTAATTAAAAAAACTTTTAAATAATTTAATAATAAACGGATCAAAACCAATAGAAATCAATTTGAAAAGAATACCATTGTGCCATACATTGTCAAATGACATCTCAATATCTAGGGAAACCGCTATAATCCATTTATTTTCACGAAGATTACAAATTACATCATCCTGGAATTTAAGAAGAGTTTGTGTCGTTGAATGACCCTTCCTAAAACCAACCTGATGACAGGGAATAGAATCAAGGACGATATTAAAATACATTTTAATTTTTATAATGCGTTCCAGAAATTTTCCTAGATTAGAGAGCATTGAAAAAGGACTAAAATTATTAATATTAAAATTAAGAGGTTTCTTTTGCAAAGGAAAGATCTTAGCTATTTTCCATGCAGTTGGAAAATAACCATTGTTAATACAATTGTTAAAAATAGAAGAGAGATACTCAAAAGCAGAGAAAGATAATTTTTTGATTAGAAAATTTGATATTTTATCAAGACCAGCAAATTTTTTTTGCATTTAAATCCTTTAATAGATTCTGTAAAAAGTCAGGAGTTACGATATGTAAACTATCTGAATTAATTATGGAAGAAAAATTAGGAGAAAAATTATAAAGTGACTCAGCATATAATGAAAGGTTATTTTCTACACAGACTTGGACATCATGTATAACAACACCATCAGGAATTTTTTCCTTATAAATATCGGCAAAAAGTTGTCTAAAAGCCTCGACTTTATCTCTATCATTCCACTAAATCAGGGCTAAAATTCATAAAATAATAAAAAGAAAAACTAAAATAATTTTTAAAAGTAGTCCATAATAGATGGACGGTCAGCATATACATATATACGAAATTACGTTATTATGTATAAAAATATTCCAGGCTACCCACAAATTCTTCGATTTATTGTTTTTCTTCTTGCAATCTCTTAAAGCTTTCTACTTAAATCTGTAGAATAACATCTTGGAAACTGATCTGGAATATTAAAATTTCATACTGACAAACTATTCAATGTCAATGTCAGTAGTCAGTCAGTCATCATTCAATAAATAACCGTTCGATGCAATGCTGCATCATTTAAATATGAGGCAACACATGAATTACGCATGCCACATACAACACATCCCAGTTGGAAAATGAGCCCTGCTGTATGTCTGCCGGCAACATGCCTCCGAAGGACAGGAGACATGCTCGCATCCATACCCGCTAATATCTTTTTTTTATAGGCATGTCCTAGGTCGGCATGATTGCCGAATGAACTGCCGTAGCAGCCATGCAGCATGTATCTTATGGTAGGGATATTGACGTTGAAAGTTTGTATTATTTTTAATAAAAAATCTCAGGGCTAAGAAGAGCCAGAATTGTGAATGAGGTATCAAATGAAAAATCTGGTGCACAGTATGATAACATTATAGATTGGTCCTGCAATATGAGCGTAAAAAGAGCATTTATTAAATAAAAGCTAAACTGTAACAGATGGAAGAATATAATGTAAAAGGAAATCTTAGACATCGATAAGGTTTGCAAAAATACTTCCGACATATTGCGCCATCGCTCACGGATACCCTACAATAAACATTTTTTTTTTTTTGTTAAAAGTGTGATTATATATTGTGATGGTAAAATTTCTTACAAATAGCAAATTATGCAAAAATTTCCGTTATTTTGACATGAAAATTATTGTGATAGCTTGAAAACTATAGATGTTTTCAGTACAACGTATTTTTGTATGAAACGTCGTTGGTTCAGAAATATAACGGTATACGAAAGCTTTTTTGGTAAAATTTTTTGGATAAGACGATAAAATGATGACGTCAAATAATGACGTCAAAACTATTGAGATATCTTAAAAAATGTAGATTTTCTCAGTATAACGTATTTTCTTAAAGCAGGGTCATCGCCTCAGAATGAGAAAAAAACGATTGAAATTTCAAGCTTTGATTTTGCAAGTAAATTTCTTGGTCATTTTTCAATAGATTCTTCAAATTTTCTTTGGCTGAAAGATCAATTAATTGACTTTGGAGAAATAAGAAAAAATTTACCGCTATCTCACCAATTCAATGTTTTATATGGTTTTAAAAATACCTCTAAAATATTCAGTTTTTTGCTCAAAAAATAGGCCAAACGTTTTTGTTGTTGTAATATTGTTTTCTTATAAAATTTTCTTTTTTCACACTCTTTCATATGACATATTCTACCCAATCCTTTTTTGATGAAAATTAAATTTTACAAAATGTTGTTTTTATATTTTCTACAAAGTTCTGCAGCTTCAAAAATAACTTCTGTAAAAAAATTTTCTAATATTTCAAAACACTCCAAAGTGATATACACAAATGTTTTAAGCAATTTCGTTATATATAAAAATAGGCATAGGAGAAATAGTTCTACCGTTTTCTGAACCGATTTTGATAATTTTTTAAATAAATTAGAGCAGGGAGAAGAAGTTCACCTTTGGTCTGAAATATGAGCATATTTCTGAAGAAAATCCTAAACTATAAGAAATGGAAGAACATGGCGTAGGTGGAAATTTTAGATATTCAGCCCTATCATGAATAATTTTTCACGCGGAATCGGAAAAGGAAGTTTTTATTTTTCAGATAAAGCTCAAGAACATTTTGGATATTTTTAATGCTAATTTGTTGATAAAACGTTGATGAACAAATTTGCATTAAAAATTTTCAAAATGTTCTTGGGCCTTATCTGAAACAGGAAAACTCCCTTTTTTCGATTCCGCGTGAAAAATTATTCATGATAAGGCTGATTAATACAATATACAATGGGAAAAGCATTTTTCACTATCTCTTACGGATACCTTACAATAAGCATATTGTATAGTAAATTTTTTCATTTCACAAATAGTAAATTCTGAAAAATTTTGATATAAAAGTTATGACGATATTTATTTATTTATTTATTTATTTATTTCTATTTTAACTATCAACAATCGTTTAACGGTTTGAGTAATAACATATAAATTATAAAAAAATATGATATAAAACTAATAAAATGTAAACATAATTATATTAAAGAATATTACACTTTTATAAATTCATTTTAAACAATTCTTAATAAATTTTGTTTAAAAGTTTGTCTATTCAGAGTGAGATCTATTTGAGCACTTATGGAATTGAACGCTAAGCACATAATATTAATAGGATCATTACGGCCATAGTTTGTCCTATGATACGGAATGTAAAAAAAATCTCTTTGCCTAAAATATCTCTCAGGCGCATATATTCTTAAAAGAGCGAGGAGTGGCGCGCAGTCTATATGTGACATAATTATATCGCGAACAAAAATAACAAGAAAAAATTTACGTCTGGAGGCTAAGGTATTAAGACCCAGAAGAGCACACCTAGATACGTACGTTGGCATAAAATTCCAATTTAATTTAAACATTATGTAACGAGTGAAACGTTTTTGTATTTTTTCCAATCGCAAAGAATCTACCTCGTAATATGGATCCCAGATCACACATCCATATTCCAAGATAGACCTTACTAAAGATAAAAATAACGTTCTAAGGGTATATGGATCCTTAAATTCCTTCGAATTACGCCTCAAAAAACCCATCATTGCATTAGCCTTAGTAATTATGCAATCGTAATGGTTGGAAAAAGAAATTTTTCTATCAAATAGAATTCCCAGATCAGATGTAGACTCAACACGTGAAAGACTACTATTTGCGATTGAGTAATTAAAAAAATTTGGTTATTTTTTCATATAAAAAGACATAATGTTGCATTTGGCAACATTTAAATAAAGTCTATTAACTGAACACCATTTAATCATATTGTTTAAATCAATTTGAAGAAGTCGATGGTCGGAAGGTGAAGAAACCGAATTAAACAGTTTAACATCATCAGCATACATCAAACAGTTAGTATGCTGTAAAAAGTTTGGGAGATCGTTGATGAACAAGACAAACAATAGAGGTCCAAGGTGGCTTCCTTGGGGCACACCAGAATGGTTAGTAATAGATTTTGAGTAGCAGTTACCAATACGAACAACTTGATACCTATCAGAAAGGTAATTCCTCAGCCAGGATAACAAAGAGGAATGAAACCCCATTAGGGAAAGTTTTTTAACCATAATGGAGTGCTGAACTCTATCAAAGGCATTGGCGAAATCAGTAAAAATGACGTCAATTTGATTGCCTTTTTCCATTTCAGTTTTAATGAAGTGAGAGAACAGTGTTAGGTTTGTAGAATTAGATTTACCACTAACAAAACTGTGTTGGAATTCAGAGATAGAGTTTTTAATTCTAGCATAAATGTGTTTTTTGACAATTGACTCAAATAATTTAGGGATATCTCGAAAACTGTTGCTTTCTCTCGTAACTTAAGATTTTTTTAGTACAACACATTTTCTTAAGGCAATATCAATACCTCAGAATGAGAAAAGCGATTGAAATTTCAGAAAGTTGGTCAAATTTCGACCACAGGCGATACTAGGAATAATAATAATGCACCTCACTTAAAAGCAAGGAGGAAATTCTTAACATTTTCAAATATAGACTTCTTAACTTAGCACTATAATTATAAGCTGCCACATTCCTTCCATAGGCAGGCCTGCTTTATTTTTCATCTGGGATATGCTCCAAACACACAGAGATCTCATGTTAACACTGTCATTGACATATTGACAATGACGCCATTAACAACAACATCATTTTTTTTTCGATGCATATTGTTGTCAAAATTTATGCGATCTCATCAACATGATGACCCATCATGTCAAGAACCGACAACCAAGCGTTTGTTTCAAATTTTTCAAATGGTCGCCATTGTTTGCGTTGGGTTAAACTGATCGGAACTGCGATCCTGTATTTGGTCTTCGAACGAAGCCATCATAACTTAAAGCATGAGTGTTGCTGCTGCTGGCATTTTCGTAGCTGTTGTTGTAGCTGTTACTGCTTCTGTTGCTCTGTGACTGTTGCAGGCCACAACAATTGTGACCCTTCTGCGCTGGCACTCAATGCGCTCGCTGGCTCAATACGCTTCGCTGCGATGCGCGATGCACGGCTTATCAGCAAAAGCGATGAAGATTAATCGGCGCTGATAAGCCGCATGCGCAGCCCAACAACGAGCATGATTTGTGCAAAGCGCTGCTAGAGAGCTGAGTGAGTTTTTGGTAAATACTTGAGAGGCATATTTTTGTTGTTGTTGGTTTTTGCAGTTGTAATATTATATATTATTTATGCGCCTGCGTGTGTGTTGCGTTTGTCCAAGCATCGAAGCGATCAGGACATCGTTGTGTATCGCGAAAGGTGTGCTGCGCTTCGCAGTTCCCAGCCCAGGAGTTTGTCCAAAAAGTGGTTAAGATTAAGGGTTTTGCAAATAGGGCGTTTGCAACAGCATAGTCTGCTGCTATTGTTGTTCTCAGTGCCGTTGTTGTTCGCACAAGGACCTGAGTCGTCGCAAGTTTCATGTTGAACATCTGTCGATTGACGGCGATAACTTGATTTCATCGCTAGATTGAACAAGGTTTCCAACCTCTGGCCACCACTAGTTATCGTTGTTGCATCGACATTTGCATTGATCACAGCAGACCCTAGATTATCCCGTCTTGTGGGCTCAAATGGGCTCCGCTGTGCGCCTGTTAATGACCGATATTTGCATGTTGGCCCCCTCCCTCTCATAATTGTACCCGTAGCTATTAAATAACTTTTGAATATCTCTCCAATTAAGTTTATTTTCAATGATACCTTCATGTTTGCACATAAAGAATTATGTTAAGCACAAGCAAGGATCACAAGTGCAGGAAATGCTGAGTGACAGCTGGTTTGTAGATTTTGGTATAGCGTAAATGTGAGCGGATGTGAGTCAACTCGAGAGCAAAATTAGACCAAAGAGTAATTCTTCATTACCTACAAGTACCTGCAGCTGGATATAGAGATGAAATTCCAAATGGTTAAATTAAAGTAACTGTCCGCTTGGCCTTCCATATGGGACAAGGTTCTGAGAAACTTGTTAAAAAGCAACAGCAAACGGCACGAGTGGTGAAAGCTTTTGTTTTGTATTCCAACCCAAACGTGCTGAATTCAGCATGCCAAATCCAACTCGTGGTTGTCACCACTTCACGTCGTCGTACTTTGCAATTAACAGGAAAATTCTACGAATTATTTAATTAGGCTGAATGCAGAAAGGTGTCTCCTCCACTGCTACAGCGCTTCTTTGTCTCACTCTTTTCTTGCAGATTTCACTTCTTCCATCGTTTTTTCTACTGCCTCCACTGCTCGCTGCTCACTCACTAGCTTATCTTTGATTTTATTTGCAATTTTTGTTAACACGTGACTCGCGTTAATACGTTGCTTTAAATCTTGAAAATTAAGCAAATCGCTGCCATGGTTCACACATCTCTGGGCCATCCGTGTACAAGATCCCATGTATGTTGCATTCGGAGATGCTGCTGAAAATCTTTCGTTCTGTTGCCAAGATTCTCTGATTAAATCATTAAATATTCTGTTTGTGTAGCGTAGTCATGAAACGTAAGGCTGTCTGTATGTCTGTCTATCTATGTATCTGTTGGTCTGTAAAACTGTTTGTTTGTTTGCAGGTTTGTCTTTTTGGTTCGGGTTATATTAATAGAATTTCAAGAATTTCGTTACTTAAGTTTATTGATTAGCAGTGATAAGCGTTTGCAAAGAAATAATTAAGGAATCACTGAAGCCCTGAAGAAGTAAATCGATATGAAGAATGAGTTAAACTAAATGCTTTATGAGACTGTGAAATTTTTAAAAGAAAAAGCTATTATAGCACTTAATTTTACTATTTTGGAATGGGTTATAGAATGGGATAAAGTTATTTCGAATGTTAAGGAAAACGTGCCTGTATCTTATACTAAGAAAGTCTTTATATCATATCGTAACAATATTCAACTCCACAAGTTGCCAAAATACCAGGGTTGACTTTTAAGTTTTGAGATAGACAAATAAAAACAAATATTTACGATCGGAAATGGGGTCAGTGTTTTTTTTAAATATTCTCCATGAAGATCGATACACTTTTGCATGTACTTGAACCAATTCTCGAAGCACTTTTTTCACTCCGATTGAGGTAGCTCCAAAACATGTGGTTTGAACGCATCAACCCCTTCTTCAGGCGTCGAAAAACTTTGACTTCACAAATTTATTTTGGATCTGCGGGGATAAGAAGAAATCATTGGGTGATAAGGTAGGACTGTACTTCGGATGGCCCATCAATTTGATGTTTTCAATGCTCAAAAATATTTTTGTTTGAGCCGATGTGTGAGAGCTTGTATTTTCGTGATGGAGATTGATTCGTGATTGTTAAACACTTCTAGCAAACAAATGGTGGTGTACCATTCAGAATTGACCATTCTACGTTGCTCTAATGACGTAGGCGACGTAGACGCAACGTGGGCGACATGTCCAGCTCTATTCCAAAAAAAACATATGACCATTTGATTCGAAGTGCCTTCGTACGCGAACAACTTTTGTTGCATTTGGCTCTTCTTGAAAGACCCTTACAGTCGTATATTGTTTAGTTTCGGATTAATATGCATAAATCCATGATTTGTTACCTGCTACGATGCCATAGACATATTTTGAAGCGCCGCGATTGCATTTTTTTACCATTTCTTTCGACCAATCGACGCAAGCTTTTTTTTGAGCGATTTCTTTGAGTCAATCTTTTTGACTGCCGAATATTTATGTTATGTTGAATCTATGTTGGTCCTACTAGTCCCCAAAGATGCCTCTATCTTATGGTAGTTAACATGACAATCTTGCAATATCGTTCACTCACAGCATCGGTGTTTTGTGGCACAACCGCCGATTTTGGACGTCCTTCACAAAATTCGCCCTGTCGTGAAGTGCGACCACAATTGAATTCGAAAAAAAAGCGAAACACAGTGGCTCGAGATGGTGCTTCATCACCAAAAGTCGAAGCGAGTTTAATGGCACACTGCTATTGTTTGAATCCACACCGAAAGTCGTAGAAAATCATTGCACGAAAATGTTCACGATTTACTTCCATTTTTTTACCAAGATGAATGTTCCAAGTATCTGTAAACAACATAAAAAGCACTCGTATGACAAAACGTTCTGACTATGTTCACCATTTAAAAGTTAAACTTTACGTTGAAAATGTCAAATTTGCCATATTCACATTAGTGTTGCCATATCTCAAGACTTAAAAGTCAAGCTGCGTATCCTGAGCAGTTTAAAAATTTTTTAAAATCGAAATGTCTGCTTAATTTTTTTTTTTTTGTAGATTCAGATCCATGTTTTCATAACGACTTTGATAAAAATCGGCTTTAAGGTAGTAAAACACACATGTCACATTTTTTTGTTATTTATTAATAATAGTTTTTGAGAAAATTTTATTTGTTTTATTAAATGAAGTATTCTTCATGCCACTCAGGCACCCTGTAAAAGAAATAGTCAAAAATTCAAATTGGATTTTATTATTAAAGTTTTTTCCTGGATAATAGACCGAACTTTAATTAGTAATTAATTGTAAAAATTCCCGAAAATGCCAAATATATGATCACAAAAAAGTTAAAAAAACCTTTTTATATTTTTAACAAGCTGTTCCGGCAGACATTATTCTGCCCTTTCCGGTAGTCATCGTGAAGATGATCAAATGATGGTGTTCTAGATGGATCAAAATACATAGCGCCGAAATACTCATCTTACTTGAAAACCTCTTCATACAAATTTGTATGCTTAGGATTTGTTTGTGCTTTTGTAAAGAATTTGTACTACAGTGTCCTCTGGTGGCATATAAAGCGACAAAATACTTATCGTAACTTAAAACCACTATACAAATCTATTCTAATCATATGAGCTGTTTCGGCTTTTTGACGGTTTTCTGAAAGATTTGTACTAAAGCACCCTCTAGTATTAAAGATAAATGAAAAAAGATAGCTCCAAAACATTTGTCGTATACGTAAATCCTTATATACAAATTTGTATGCTAATCATATTGGCGGTTTCGACATTTTGGCAGTTTTCTATAAAATTTGTACTACAGCGCCCTCTAGTGTTAAAGATAGATAAAAATAGGTAGCACCAACACATTTATTGTATCTGAAAACCCCTATATACAAATTTGTATGCTAATAATTTGAGCGGTTTCGACTTTTTGGCGGTTTTCTAAAAGATTTGTACTACAGCGCCTTTTGGTTTTAGAGATAGATCAAAACAAATAGCACCAAAATACTCATCTTACCCAAAAACCACTGTATACAAAAGTTCATGGCAATCGTATGATTGGATTAAAAGTTTATTGCTATTTCTCCGATCGCAGTGCCATCTACCGTGTCAAATTGTGAATCTAAACCATTCAGGGATCCATTCAAACATATAGGGTGAACTGGGGTAATATGTATCGTGGGTTGTAACACGGCTATTTCTTATACCAAATGTTGACATATGAATGAATGAACAACTGAAATCTGTTTCTTTTGACAGCATCTAGTTTTTAGTAAGTGTTGAAAGTTTGCAGATATAATTCTCTTAGAGTTCTTAAAAAGCGTGAATAATTTTTGACAACAATTTTTTTTTTAAATTTACAAACAATAGTGTTTCGGATAGTAATTTCATTAGATTATAAAAGTAAGTAAGTGTAAAATGAGCTGATTTTAATATCTTGAAATATCACAAATGATTTTGCATTTTTTCACATTGTAAGAAAATACCATCAATGACAAAAAAATTGCTTACATTGAGGGAATGTGTAACACTCAAGGTGGGGTTATGTGTAACTTACTGCATCTTTATGCAAAATGAAACGAACGCTGAAAGTCGTGAAAGAAACGAACGACAATATTTTTTGATAAGTAAAAATTTATTGCTTACCGTGTCGCGCACTACATTCAGCCTTCGTTTCGTTTTTCATAAGGATGTAGTAAGGCTTCCAATCCCGGGATTCCGGGATCTCAGACTTTTTCTAGTCCCGGCAGTCCCGGGATTGCCTTCAAATTGCAGAAATGCAATACTTTAATATTTTTTCTTATACAAACAAAGTTTAGTCTTTGACCTGAAAGGAAAAGGATAGCATATTTAGAGGAATTGATTGGAACCATACGTGAATTATTGATTAGGCGAAACAACCTTGAAAGTCAATTTGAATTGCTTTTAACCGATGCTAGTGTTATGCCTTCTCCTCGGCAGGCACTTCGAGCCCTTAGGTGTGTTCTGTCCTTGAATTCCACATTTTCCGCAATTTATTTGTGAATTTATAGTTTTCCGTAATTCTTAAATGTAGGAAAGAACCATGGCCGCACTCTTCACTAGACTACAAAGACCGAAATTCCATACCTTGCAGACGAATTATTTTTTTGTTGTTAAAAAATTACTTGTTATCTGTTTTTCAAATCCCGGGATTCCTAAATATCAATCCCGAAATCCCGAAATGGCTTTTGAGTCTCGAAATTGGAAGCCCTATGCATAACACATCTTAGACATTGTAATTTTGTGTTGCATTTAAGTTCTTGCATTTTTTTAATTTTGTTTTTCGTTGCTTATTTCTTTTTTGTTTTTTATTTTTGTATTGTTACTAAACATACTTAACTTAACATTAAAAGTTAAAATAAACATACAAAAATTAAAGTTTATGGTCTCTAAACCAACATTTTGTTGGTGTTACACATAAGAAACCGATATGAAACAGTCCAAAAAAGTCATGTTTGGCATTTTTGTTATACTTCATCTATTTCTTAAAATATTCAACAGCCATGAACACACCAAATGCAAATTAATTCTTCTGCAAAGAAAAAGACCTTTAAATAAGAGATGGGCGCTAGAGTGATTTTGACTTACGATCACGCACTCTCACAATTACACTTTATTTTACTCACGATCACGCACTATCACTGTGACATGTTTTTACTCAAGAGTACTCACGAATAAAATTGTTTACGATAAGGCTCGCTTACTCACGAAAACTCTTAAAGAATACACTTAAGTTTTTAATAAAAGTGTATCTAGTGTTTTTAAAATAAGAAACGTAATTTCAATTCATATTTTATATAAATTCATCTCATGTATTAAAATTATATTAATACATAAATTAGTTAACAGCAAAATGATTAATGTTTAGACGGAAAACAAAGACAATTTATAATACGTTTAAGATTCATTGTACTTAGTTAATAAAAGTATTATTTTTAGAGCAAACAAAGAACTTTTATCTATATTTTAATTAAAGTTTTTATTTAAAAAATTAATCTAACCAAATTTTCACCCAGCAGCGTAAAACAAAATCGTTGCTTAGATTTGCACAGATTTGAAAAATTACGATAAAAGGGATATGTGACACGAATAAAATTATGTCAAGCACATAAGGAACAAACGCATGAGGAACAAATGAATCACGCACACTCACGAATTTTTTCGTGATTTTTTGATGGGTTCTCTTACCATGTGATTCGTCGTGACACTACTAACCTCGTGGCACGCCTCCATCTCTTCCTTAAACCATTCCAAAATAAATTTCTTAACACTTTAATTGTAGCAATTAAAATCGTGTCACATATCCCGCGACTTCACCCTACAAAAACTTTTTCGAAATTTCACGACATTTATCGGCAATTTTGTAAACAGATCACTTTAAGCAGCAGGTTTTTTCGATTCATAGTTTTTTTCAAAATAATTTCAGTTATTATCGTTGAAAGGGTCTTATTTATGTCGGGTTTAGCATACATCCACTGAGTTTTTGCGATAACTCAACCGTACCACTGAAAGTTTCACATTTAAAACTTCGTTTATTGCCCCTAGAGAATACAAATAGAACAAATAGTTGCGTATTGAAAAAAGTTCAGATAAAATTATCATAGGATATCATTTTCCAAGAAGTTATTTCAAGAAGTTATTACTTTTTAATACTTTTGTTCAACTCAAACACTCAAACACACATTTAGGAGATATCGATGGAGATATAACCAACTGCAGCGCCAGCCATCATAACAACATTAATCAAACAAATCTGTTCAAAAACAATCAATAGAAAATAAATCACAACCAAAAGAATTCAACACAAAACGTTTTTGGATCCAGCCAGCATCGCCAGCCGGCTAAAAAAAGTAGCATCAGATTCAACAGCAAGAACAGCAGCAACAGCAGCAGCAGCAGGAAGATGACAACAGGATCACAACAAACAATAAAGATGGCTGCCAAGTGATAATCACTGAAACATAATCAGCGATTGAGAGCCTAGAACTGCATATAATGAAATAATTATTGAGTCGCTTGGGAGTGAGTGAGTGAGTCCGCAACGCATCTGACAGTGATTATGTCTAGAATTTATTGGCATCTTGTTTCGAATGTTGGACAACACAGGACGCAATGCCTCATACACACACACACACACACACATACACACTTATACTCAACAATCCATCGTTGGAAGAAGCTGCTAACAAAATGTTGTGGCGCTATCACAACATGTCGATCTCTCACCCAAAAGTTGTTGTTGGCTTGGTAAAGATTCCGTAGCTCCTCGCATTGAGTACATTTAAGTATGATGAATTTTTTTTTTGTTGAATTTTGTTTGTATTTGTGGTCGTTTTTGTGGTGCTGGATTTATTTATTTGTTATATGACACAAAAAGGAAACTCAACACAAAATCAGAGGCACACAACAATAAAAAGAAGTCTTTGAAAAAAAAAAACACAACGCGTGGCCTTCTCAAAAGGTTGCAATCAGAGACACAAAAGCAAACAATTGACTGACCACCACCACCACTGTTACCATTATCACTGACAGCAACACGCTAAAAAGTTTGCCAAAATGTGCAAGAATATCACACCACAGAAGAGTATAAATCACTTGGCATCAAAAGGATCTCGATTCGAATTGAAAAAGGTACCTTACTGAAAGCGTCAGAAAGAATTTCGCACATGTTCGAATTGAATAATTAGAAAATTATAGATGTGTTTTTTTCACAGGAAATGCAATTTGTACACTGTAAAAAAGATAAATATTATTAAATTTTTTTTTCTAAATGACCTTGTTATTTATTATTATTATTTTATTCAACATATTAGTACAATAAGAACAAGTTCTTTTACTATACAAAGCAATAATCTTAAAAGTAAAGTATTACAAATGACATTGTTTTTAAATTTAAATTTGACATAAAGTTTGATATAAGTTTTTAAATTAAGAATAAATAATACTGTATAATTCAGCTTACATTATAATAAGTAAAATTAACAGGATGTGTAGAAGACATTTTAAAATAAAATATATGAAATAAAAGTAAAATAGAAAAAAGGAACGAAGAGGAAAGAGCTGAAGTTTAGAAAGAGAGAAAGTTTAAATATATGAAGAAATTATGAAATGATTAGGTAAGGTATTCCATAATCTTATTGAAGAAGAGCCTAGTAGAGTTTAGAAATTTAAAATTCGGTACTATAAGCATATTACTTCTAGCCGAATGGCAAAACTGTAGTTTATCAAAAAGGTACCGTGGAGTTTTCGAATGAATTAGCTTATAGAGAAAAATACAGTTTCTGGCGTAAATATAACTTATAATGCTGCAGCCGAGAATAGCATTCTAAAACTGGGAAAGATGATCAAATTTTCGAATTCCGTAAACATACCTAGTTGTGTGGTTAAATGCTACTTGTAGCTTATGTTCAGAGCTTGAATCTTATATGCAATACACATGTTCCGAATAGGTAATTATAGGTAATATTAGTTGTATTATAAGCTTACGTCTGGTTTCTATGGGTGTAAAATCTCTAGACATCCTTAGGTTTCTCAGAATGCTATATATTTTACGTATTACGCTATTCACAAGATCGCTGCATGTCATTGTTGAATTAATGTGAAAACCAAGACTTACAACATTTGTGACCAGTTTAAGTTTTTTGCCCCCTATAAATAGATCTAGAATATTCTCCGGAAAGATTTTTTAGGCTGAGATCGGTATAACATATGATTTATCCGCATTTAGCTGCAGACCATTATTAATGGCCCACTGGTGAATATGATTGAGATCTTCATTCAGCCTGACACTTAGATCTTCAAAGAGGCCTGTTCTACATGAAAGATGCAACTGAATGTCATCCGCATAATCATGCATAGAAGCATATCTGCAGGTTAAAAAATATCATTAATAAGCAATGAAAACAGCAGAGGACCCAGAATAGATCCCTGGGGCACTAAACTGCTTACCAATTCAAATTGAGAACACTTATCCCCTATTCTTACTCTCTGCAACCTGTTGGACAAGTAGCTTTCTAAAAGACTTACAGCGTTATTACAAAACCCATACCAACACTTAAGTTTTTGACAAAGCAGAATGTGATTTACGCTATCAAACGCTTTGGAAAAATCAAGCATGCAGAGTAAAGTAACTAAGCCTTCATCGTATAATTTCCTTATACAATATCATCCAAAACTTTTATGGTAGCGGTTGTGCAGCTATGGCTAGCACGAAATCCAGACTGTAAAGGAGACAATAAATTACTTATGCTTAAGTATTTTGAGATTTAATCAGCCATTATAGCTTCACACACTTTAGACAGCGAAGACAGAATACTTATTGGCCTGAAATCGTTGGTACTAGACGCTGGCGATTTTTTGGCAACCGGTAGTACTTTCGCTATTTTCCAGGAGTGTGGATAAGTAGACGTTGTAAAGCAGTGATTAATTATGTGCGTTAGAGATTGAAGTACGTATGGTAAAATAAGTTTAATAAACTCAAGCGCGTCGGAAGCTAATTTCATCTGGGGGGGCAGTATATATGGGGGGGCAGTACAAATGGTGGTGCAAAAAAAGTTCACCAAAATTTCTTCAAAGAAACATGAATGTGAATAAACAAATTTTTTATTTTAGTTCAAAATAAAAAAATATAAAAATATATAAAAAATATTAAAATTTCATTATTTTTAAAAGTTCTTCCAATTTCAATATTAGAGATCATTCTTTAAAGGATCTTTCATATGGTAATATGAAAATATAAAAAATAATGGTTGCTTTTATAAAGCATGAATAGGTAAATCTTTACATGGTTTAAATGCAATTAGGTTCAAGATGTTATATCAATTTAAATTATTCCAAAATGTTTCCTTCTGTCCTTGCGAGAAACAAACTCTTTCACCACCTCCATCGAATTCAATTCTTTGGTTTTATCTTTGTGAATGTGTATAAGTGCCGCATGAGTGAGTCGTTTCTGTGTCACAGTTGCTCGAAGATACGTTTTAAGTCGTCTTAGTGCACTTAAAAACGCTCAGATGAAGCTGCTGATGCAGGCACAGTCAAAAGCAATGCAATAAGTTTTTCAACTTCATTTAATAGTTTTTTACAGTATCCGAATTTTTTGCAAATTTATTTATTTATTTATTTATTATTATTATTGGGATACAATTGGGATACAATGCCACTACAATTTCAAGGTGTTTGGCCAGGCAATTGCTTCAGCAATTTAAGTTGCGCGTGGAGGTCGCTCACATCAAAGTCATCTGCATAAAGATCTAGTTTTGTTTTTAGATTTTGTTCAGAAGGCACTTTTCCGTTGAAGGCTTCGATTACAATATTTTCCAACGATTCTAGAGTGTCAACATCTGTTTAAATGTACAATAAGATTTACAAAGTGCCAGTTTACACTAGCTTCACTCAACCGACTCACCGAATGTTAAATCAAAGTGAGTCGGTTGAGTGAAGCTGGTGTAAACATGCAAAATTAAAAAAAAGTAAAATATCAACCTGTTTAATAAAATCTAGCCGTTATCTCATTTGAGAGAAGATCTAAAATTTCGAAATAATCTTTTCGTAGACTATCATATAATGGCAACTGTACTGAAGGAACCGGATTTGATGTTTGTTCAAAGCGTCGAGGTGGATTTTCATCAGCTAATTCACAGTAGGAGCTTTCGCATGGTCCAAAACATTGGACCAACATGTCAGATTGTACAACATGTAGTACCATGCGTAAGCTAAAACGATAGTTGAAATTTTTGGTTTTTTTACTGCCGATTGTACAATATTGTACAACTATGTAAAATTACTGCTCAATTGTTAGGGCATCTAAAAGTTGCTTAGCTATTATCCGGATGTGTTCTGCTCGAGAGCTTGTAATTAATGATGTTGATTTACAAGTTGGATCGTTCGAACGCTCAATCAAATAGTCCCACTAGTTTTCCATCTAACTTATCATACAACATGTCGTCCAATATGGAAAGCCCCTATGAACATGCCAAATTTTTTCTTACCAGAGTTTCAAAATGAACAAGCATTTAGCTACATACTTAAGGGTGCTTTTTAACTGAAGTGGTGGGTTTGCAGTAGAAACTCTACATTTTGTTCTATCTTTTTGCAAACACAGAGAAAGGAAATGGTTATCCGCAAGCATGCTTATGAAGAAGAGAGATAGAAGAGGAAAACATATACAAAAAATATTATCGTTGTAAGAAAAACTGATATTTTGAATAACTTTTGAAATTTTCCTTTTAAATTGTTTATCTAGCTAAAAAAGTGGGGGGGCGACTGCCCACCTTGCCCCCCGCTTCCGACGCCAATGAATAAACTTTATCGAAATACCATCCTCACCGACAGCATTTGATTTTATTGTCATTATGCACTTGCCGACGTCACTCTCACTCACAGCAGAAAATTGGTTCAATCAGCATATCAACAATTGTACTGTTTACAGGATTGCTATTGTTAGCTAAGAAAAAATTATTAAGAACATCAGGATCCACGTTGCAGTCAGTAGCAGATTTTTTCCCAATACCAAAGTTTTTCAGATTCCTCCACAATACTTTAGAAGGTAGCGAGGTATTCAACTTAGCAGAACAATATCTTCTTTTTGATTGCTTTGATATTAGTACAGCAGCATTTATAGCTATCCTATAGTTTTCCCAATTTTCAGCGGACGGATTCTTTTTCCACTGATGATGCAATTTATTTCATTTTTTAATAGCATTTTTTACATAAGCATTAAACCACGGACACGAAAAATTTTTAATAATAGTAGTGCAAATAGGAACATGTGTAGCAAACAGGTTGTTAATCATACCAGCGAATAGTTCAACTTTTACATCAAGTCAATATGTTGACTTTATATGATTTAGATACAAATTCTAATAACATAAGCATAAAGACTAAAGTAAAGCAAAAATACAACAACAAACATGAAAATATGACATGGGAGGAAGACTGAGAAATTGACACTTAAAATCTCATCGCCTCTGTGGTGCAGTGCGCTAATGCTCGCTTCAACGGCGTATCACAAACATTTCTGCTGAAGCCTTTAGCAGGGCAGAAATTGCAATAAAATGATTGCATGTATTGCAATCATTGCATGAACGAGCTAGTGATTTTTCCTTTTTATATTGAAAAAACGTTGTTGTTGTTGTTTCTGTGGAAAGATTCGTTAGAACAATTAATTGTTCTAACTTTGACCTAAAGCTCAATAAACGATTTTAAACTATCAAACAACTAGAATTTGTATTTAAAATCAAGTATTATTTAAATAATTAAATAATGTAGAATTTGTATTTGAATCATATAAAATCAACATGATAAATATTATTGTTTTTGCATTGTTAAGCGTTTTTGAGACAAAAATATTTTGCCAAAAATATAGTCTCGCTTCAAATTTTTAATTATTGAGTTACAAACTTATACGTTGTATGTGTCGATATATATAATAGTGATATCACACAATCATAGCTTATTTGAATAAGGAAATATTAATCAAGAATATATATACTTTTCTAAACCTGCCACGCCTCCTTATGGACGTTACAAACGAAGTGATATAACCGTCACGGTGGGAGTTACGGAACTGATGGGGAGGTGTTTTTAGCGGACTTTAGTTTCGCACTCAGGCTTTCTATGCTTGTCTCCTCAAAGGTATAAAAAAAAGAAAAACCCTTAATCAGTACCCTTGGGGCTCTTAAAAGAAGTTAAAAACATATTGAGAATTATTAAAAAGTATTTTGAATACATTATGATATTGTTCTGAAAAAGAATTGATAATAAAACACAACTGTGTCCAAAATGGTTTTAAAATATGATTTAGACAGTGAAAAATGTAACGAATTTAAAATGTAATGCTCGTTCACAAAAATTAATGGTGAAATGATCTAAGAAATTATTTTTGAAATATCAAAGGTAAGGTAAGGTTAAACGGGATTCTTCCTTACGGAGGCTCACAGAGACCAGTTCTGGTCCTTAGTGATACCGGTGGCAATCAAAAGAACATTTGGTGTTAATTAAAATCTTCAAAGATTTGTGTTGAATTCGCCAATCTTAGGAGGGATTCGAGAGATATTTTGGCTACATCTTTTAGTGACAGGAACACCGATGAGCCTAGGTGTTTTAGTCTTGCTCTGATTTCGGAAGGGCATGTGCATCGTAGGTACTCCTGGGTCTCCACCGTGCCTGGTTCCCTGCACTTCCTGCACTAGTCATCAATCCGTGGTGATGCCTAGCTTTTTCGCGTGGGGCGCCACCATGCAGTGAGCAAATAGTATACTCACTTGTGTCCTGCAATTTCTGCGTGGGCATCCCATGATTTTCGAGATTTTGCACGGTGTCGTATCTCTCCATCTACGATTCATTGCTTGTGTGGCTCTTTTTTCGATGTTCCTGTACAACTCTTGTAGCGGAGTGGGTAAATGTTCTGATAAATCTGATCCCAGCCCAGCGCTCTCCTTTGCTAGGTCGTCTGTCATTTCGTTCCGCTCAATGCCTTGATGGCTAGGAACCCAGTAGATGCGCACTCTCTTTGAAGCACATAGTGCATCTCTGCTAGCCAGGAAACTTTAGGACTTGATGGTAGCGGAGCACATGAATTTCATGGCCGCTTACTTGTAGATGAAAATGTTAATACAAGAGTGGTGTATATCCTGGCCGAGAGCTATCTCCGCGGTCTTCCTTATGTCGAATACTTTCGCCTGGAACATGCTGGAGTGGTTCGGAAGTTTGTATGGCTGCCTTATAGAGTAGACTCTGAACAATACACTGCCGAACCTACCCCAGTAGGCATTTTGGAGCCGTCTGTAAATTTGTTGACCGCGAGCTGTTTTTGTTCTGTACCTGTGCACCAGTCGTTTGGTCCTAAAAGCGTTAGTGTTTTGGAATTGACTATTTTACGAGGTATCATGTAGTCTGTGCTGTTAGATAAATCCTTGCCGATTGCGCAATGTACTTGAGGTACGTTGTTTTTTTCACAGCCGGCCACTACGCAATAATTCCATAGTCTAGCATCTTCTTGGATGCGTATAGCGCAATGATTGCTTTCTTCACCATTTCTTCAACATTGATTCTCCATGCCAGCTTGCTGTCCAGGACGACTACTAGATATTTCGTGTGAGTTTTCGGTAAGAGATGTATGTCGATTATTTTTAGTGGTATCCACGGTGATATCTTGTATATTTTCGTGAATAGAACCAGATCCGTTTTCTCTGCGTTAGTACTTAGACCGACTGAATTTGACCATCTAGGGAAATCTTTAAGTGTGCTCTTCATTAAAGAGCTTATTATTGATAGACATTTTCCCACTATAATTATGCTAATGTTATCTGCATAGGCTGCTATCTTCGGAGCTTCACCTTTTACATATTTTGAGTAGTTAATTGACAACAAGATACCAAAATAGGGGTGAGAGGACCCTTTCCTAGGGTGTCCCACTGCGAGCTTCCCTTTCCATGGATTTAGCAAATCAGTAAGTTGTCTTTCCACAGGTTTATAGCTAGCTGGTGGGTCATTAATTGCACGTAGTTCGTTCAGGATTGCCATTGTTGATACATTGTTCAATCCACTTGAGATGTCTAGAAATGTCTGAGATGTCTGGTGGAAGGACTTTTTCTATTGGTACTACAAGGGAGTGTAGTGCAACCTTAACCGATTTCCTTTTCCAGCATTATTACTTAGGTGCAACTCAATCAGTTTCTCGAGCGTTGTGAGTACAAAAGTGGTGAGACTTATTTACATGTAGTCCTTCGGCTACAAGTGGCTGCGCTTACCTGGTATCGGTAGGATTACGACTCTTGCTGTCCTTCAAGCCACAGGCACATATTTTAATCTGATACCTCCGTTAAATATATTCTTAAGCCACGGGGCGAATCGTGATTTGGCCGTTTGAAATATGGCAGGAATCATACCGTCTGATCCAGGAAATTTATATCCCGAGAACGAGTTTATAGCCCACAAGATTTTGTTTGACGTTATTAATTCATGTGGAACCTGAAGCGGGTTTGTTCAGTTTCTTTGTATTGCAATAGTATTTGAAGCTTCAGTACAGCCAGGAAAATGTGCTTTTAAAAGCACTTTAAGGAATTCCTGAATGCTCTCCGTTAACTCACCTTTGTCTTTGCATAGCTGGCTCTGAATCTAGAGCTGCTTTGAGAGTAGCTTTCTTAGCATGTGTCCTTCTATGCTCGAGCAGAAGTTCTTCCAGACGTGTCTTTTTACTGCACACTTTTGTTTTAAAAAGTTCAAGCCTGCATTAGTATTCCCCTCATATTTATTTTGGGCAGCTATTTTGGCTAGTTTGAAGAAATCTTTTAGTCTCATCTTTACTCTGTAAGATCTGGACTTCACTATTGTGGTCTTACGCTTTGTTTGCGTAGGCTTACAAGACGAGATGAAATAAGAGAATTTTGAGGGACGTCTCTCTCCCTTCGTATTAATTTGGTTTGGAGAAGGTAGCCTGGTCTCAATGATGCTTCTGAAACGGTTTCAGTTAGTATTTTTGGGGTTTCTGAAGATATTTTGAGTGATTGAGTGATATTTGAGTGATGAAGATATTTTGAGTATTTTTGGGGTTTCTGAAGATATTTTGAGTGAATGGTGAAGTTAAATCTTATACTGAAATTAATATATTTGTGGTCAGAGAAGAAAGGATGCTTTAGTACCCTCCAATCTGTTACCAAAGTATTGGTGTCAAAAGATAGTGTTCGATCAAGCACATTTGAGGAGGTAGGGCCTACATACTCGATTGTTCCTCGTCTATGTAAGCAACACTTAAGTTATATTGCTAATATAAAGTTTAGTAGAGACTCTACCAAAGTGTTGGTGTCAGAAGATAGATCAAGCACATTTGAGGAGGTAGGGCCTACATACATACGTTTGTACATTTAAGTTATATTGTTAGATAAAGTTTAGTGGAGACTAACCTCGATCATTTATATCTGGGCTACCCCACACTGTGCATTGACATATTAGTTATGGCTGTCAACGTAGGAAGCTCGTCTGGTGCTGCACTGTTTTCGTGCACCATGTAGCAGGAGGTGACTAGGATCGATTCATCGTCAGATCGTCAGTAGACTTGCATAGACGTACCTCCATTATCTGCTTCTTTCAGACTGAGTCCTTGGGCAGCGTCGGTAACGGCTTCTAGGCCGAGATGCTTTTTCACCTCTCCGGACTCTATTGTGTTGGTGTTGTTGTCTTTGGGGTGGCAGTTTTGAGGTGCAGATACACGCTTCCAATGCCCCGCGCCATCTTCATCTTTCTGCCTCCTTTTTGATCTGGAGGATGTAGTGTTGCCCCCCCTTCTACCAAGTAGCGGATCAGAAATCTTCAGCATTTTCCAATCAGCTGTTGGCACGTCCGGATTTTGCTTTTGCAAAAGCTTCAGCGCGGACTCTTGCGCCACTACTCTTGGGAAGAGCACCTTCGCTTTTGGTAGAGACGGCATGCTAGTCCTGTAAACAACCTCCAGTAGAGTACCCTATATAGTATCCTATAGACCTTGGATTGTCGGGACTAGTGCTTTCACCCAGTGCAGAGTTGGCTAATCATTGCACTTCAAGATCTTTATTCCATTGAGCCAGCCCGATCCATCAAAGGTGGGCATGGGAGCGTCAGGTTGATTTTCCAGCCTCGCGAACATCACCTCGAGAAGCTTCATCTTCACGGACTTCCAGCTCTCGAGTGAGATCTCTCGATCAGAGTGCTTCGATCGAATGTCGTTTAGACACATCACTGGCCTTAGCTCTGACCTCATGTTAAGGCTGCGGGCTTGCGTTTGCGATCGGTTTCTGCCTCATTCGTTTGTTTGCTGGAGCTCCGGCTTTCACACTTTCCGCCGATCTTTGGCGTTTCTGAGCAGCCTGGTCTTCTACTCTATTTGCGAACAGCGGGCTCTTTCTTGACAGCCGGCTGTAGATTTAAGGGACCGTTTTATGGCTTTGACTTTAAATCCCTCCTTTGGCTTGGTTTTGGGCTTTTCTTTGCGAGAGCAGCTGGTACCTGCCGGCCTGTCTGGGGAGAAGAGAAGCCTGCCTTCAATAACTGAATTGGTCGAGCTAGCGCTTTTGTGGTCTAATTTTGCATCGACTATGGCACTTTTGAGCAATAGTTTGCGTTAATTGGCAGTGGTTGACTTATCACCAGGACCTGCACCCGCCCTGGCAATGTTTTTGGCAGTAGCCTTACAACAACTATGACCTGCTCAATCCATAGGGGAGCTTTGACCACTGGCGAAACACTGTGAGGATTGCTCCTTCCTTTGTCCGCTGGTGTTTGTTGTTGCTTTTTGTAAATTTTCCATGTATTTCTTACGAGTGTGGGACAATAGAAAGCCCATCCCTACAGAGGTCTCTGTGTGAAGGCAAGGCTGGACAGCACCGGAGGGCACCTGGTATCCAATACGCTCCGTTTGAGACTGGCCTTTTTTGATGGGCTTTCAGTTCAGTTAATTTTCGGTGCGGGTCGCATGAAACCTTAATTCAGCCCATAAGAAAAGCTGGGAGAGGATAGATAGTGGGAAGGTATAGGCATATGGAGAGGATATGTACGGTATAAACAGTGGGTAGATAGATCTTTGTGCATTCTCCACAATAGCCTGTATTATGTGGGTGACCCTGCCAGAAGCTTGGACTTCAGTTAGCATATCCCAATGCTTCTTAGCAACCTTAGCTAAGGTTGATTAAAATTTGAATTAATGACAACATAAATGATAATTTTATAAAACTGTTACACTAATAGTATGGTGGATCAAAATTTTCTTGTTATATTACTCTATACTTTGATAAATGCTTTGCGATTTAGATCTTTAGATGAAGTTGTTGAATACTATGCCCAATTGATAAATTCTTCACAGTTATATGAGTGAGATAACAATTCAATTGATGCCATTTCTATGTTCCATTCATATTCTCATTTTCACTCACTTAATTTACAAAACAGTTTCTCACAGTGCCGTCTGTCATGTGTTGAACACATTAAAGCGCTTGTTCAATATGTGCCACTCTGACCATGGCAACTGATCAAAATTCTTACTTTCTCCGATAAGATAGCATTCCGCACGCCTATTGTCAATATTATTTTTTATTCCTGCTCACTATTTGATCCTTTTAGAATATGCATACTCTAATCTTTTTCGTCTAATTTTTGCCAATTCTTGAATTCAGCAAAGTCCTCTTTCCATATGATAGTAGTCGTCACATTTTTTAAGGGTGTCAACATTTTTTAGCACGTTTCAAAAGGTTCAAATATTCGCATATACAGATTCGATACGATCTGCTGCAATTATCTGCGATCTACAATTCGCAGATTTTGCCACATTTTGCATTATCTTTTCATACGAAACACATAAAATATGCGGGAAAATTTCTGAAGCATGCGCTGATGACATGTGAGAATATTAAATATGCGTATCTTGTGGCTTTAGCGAGGTGGAGGATTAAGATTTCGATCAGCTTCAAATGAATTGGTTATTGTTTAAGCTGAGGCATCAAGATTTGTATACATTTACTCAAGGGCCTGCTGCTAGGATCTAAATGATTTGAGTTAAGTTCTTTTTTATGGAAAACTCTTAAGTTGCTTCTACTTATCTTATCTCGCGCTTATTTTAAATTTTTCAATATTTATTATTATCTATTTTTTCGATACTATTATCATTTACCAATAAAATTTTTCAAATAAGGTTTTTTATTACTTTTTGTTGTGCTTGCCTTTGGCTGGCACTCAACACAGTGGCATCCAATTAAATTAAATTTTCCGAGATGCTACCGCGATAAATAAAACAAACACACCAACAAACAAACGTTAAATAGTGCCAAGCTAGAAGAAAAAGTCGAAACAAACAAAAGATTATCAAATTTGATAAGCGTTAAATTTGTAGATGGCATAATTTTTTCTGAATGCCGTAAAGGTACTTCGTTGTGTGATTTTGTGTGTGTGGCTGTGTGTATGTGTGCTGGTTGACCTTTTGCCGTAGATGTATACCGAGTGCTTTAATAACTACTAAACAAAGTTTATTTGTTGTCTGTCTGTTTGTCTACAAATATTTATGGAAAAAGTAACACTTGTGACTCGGTCCGTCCATCCAGCTATGCTTGACCAATGAAGCACAAAATATGGTTACCAGAAAATGTTGTTTCTATTTTTATTTTTGTTATTGTTTTCCTTGTTTTTTTATTGTTTTTGTATTTTAGACAAAGTATCTAGTGAGTATAAAAAGATGGTTGTTTATTTTTGTTTGCAACTCGTTCTTACGAGTCACCCTCCTGCTCTATGTATTTTTATATATAATTGCTGAATTACATAAAGTTATGTGTCAGTCTGCAAGTCATCATGTGTTGTTGTTATTGTTTGAAGTGTTGTGTTTTTTTTATGTTTACTTGCGCAAATTGCTTGTAATTGCGTCGGAAAACAACATTTGTTTGTAATTTTCAAAATTTGTTACGTTTTGTAATGTAAGAGTACAAAGTTTACTAACATTGGAAAATTATTGCTTTCATTATGAAACACTTTCAAATTGTACACGTTTTGTATCATATTAAAACAATTTTGAGTACGTCATTCATTTTTGTACTTATACACAAAAATTAAAAACTGGGTTTTGATATTCATGGAGGAAGTCAACCTTTTACAATAATTATTGTGGAAAGTAGAAATAGCTTTCAAAAAAATATATACTAGGGTTTAACGAAGTAGAGAATATAGATCTACAAAACCAAAAACCTTGCAATTCCACTCTACACAGAGCCAAAACAACCAAATAAAATAGAACAGAATCTATAAGATTCCTTTATGGTTATCATCCAAAAAGATGGTCTCAATAATGCCTTAGAGAACATTCTCTCAAAACCATGTCATTATTTATTAGTAAAATCTCGTCGTTTTAGGAAGAATCTAGTTGTTTTTTATAATAAAACTTTGAAAAACTATAAGAAAGTATTATTAAACATATGTGTTTTTCTTATGAATTTTCAAAGTTATCTTCTTGATACTTAATATGAAAATCTTATTAAGTAAGCTTATTCTTAGTAAGCGTATTTACTTACTCCATCTGTTTCGTTTGTTTTATCGTCATCATTAAATTCTTATAAGTTTATTAAAATATTTATTTCTTACTGGTCTTTAAAAGACGCAATAGAGTTTATAGCAAATGGAAGCGTAATCCTGGAAGCTACATAAAAAACTGAGAAATAAAGCTACGAGTGCTGTTCGGTTGTCAAAACAGAAGTACTTCATGTCCAAGATAAATCCATCACTACCCTCGAAGCAGTTATGGTCCAATCTTAGGAGCTTAGATGTATTGTAGTATACCTATACATATTATTTAACTATTTAATTTACATTAATGTATTTCATTATAAAACAAGCTTTTCTTAAAATAAGTAATAATATAAAAACCTCTACTGTAAGAATTTTCGAGAACATGCACAATAATATTCAAACTAAGTTAAAGTAATACACCTCTACGGTATGTATCACCTTATTTCAGTTTTATGCTAAGATATTATTTAAACAATAAGAACATATGTTCATACTAAGCACTACTATCTATCTCATTCGCACACATGTACCCATATGGCTGAATACAAAACATATGATATTATATTATACTTTTTACTCCTACACAAATATGTTAACATATGATTATGTTTACGTTTACTATTAATATAAGTCTACTCACTCACACATATTAAACTATTAATACTAAATTACAAATAGGTATTACGATATTCTACTATTACTTCTACACTAATTAAAGAACATATGATTCTATTTACATTCTAAACTACACAAACAATTGTTAACTAGTTTTAAGACAAAATACCGATATGCTTACTATAAAACGATGAACATATTTTAAAATAAAGCAATTAGTTTTTGAGCTCCAAAGTTGCCAGCTAATTCTCATTTCTAAAGTCTTTGAGCTTTTTATAAGCTGCCAACTTTTTTGAAAATATTATTATAATAAAGCCTCTGCACTTCATAGTGAACGGCTACAAAAAAAAACAAATTTAGAGCCAGTGGCGAACTTCGCCGGCAACCATTTAGGCAGGACCTAAATAAAAATAAATATTTTATAAATAAATTACTTAGGAATATCACGAAATACTTCATGGCGATCCTGCCGAATCACACAAAAATTAATTTGCAGACGGCAAAAATCGTACCCGAATACGTACCAATAGGTGGACCAACAAACGCACCTAAATACGTTCCTTCCAAACGCTTTCCAGAAGCTCAAGAACCAAAACGCATCACACTAGAGGAGTACGCAAGACGCCAAGAACGCGCCAAAGAATCCAACAGGACAGCGATACCAAGTGTAGACAAATTGAAACCACGACGCGGAGGACATTTAGTTCGTGATAGACGACGGCTAGCTAGCCTTAAAAGAATAATAAATTCTAACCCTCCACCAAGACGGCAAATAGCCAACGAAATTTGAAACGCTCTGGAAAAAGAGATCGAACAACGCACCAACAAAAACAACAAATGCATCAAATAAATTTTTTTTTCACTCATTTTCACTTTTTATAAAGTTTTATTAAATTTATAAGTTTTGTTATTAATTATACACAATGAAATCAAACTAAAATACTACACATTTCTTTTTTTATTCATCCATTTTTCACTATAAATATTATAAATTTTTTTATATTCTTTAAAGCAATAAGAATTGCAATATTTATAAATAGTAGTAGTAACAGTAGTAGTAACATTTATTATATCTTTTTCGTTAAAATACACAACATAACTTAAATAGGCAAAAAATTCATTAATTACATTACATAAGAAGTTGTAGTTTGGAATGAAAAAGATCTGCAATCTATAGTTCACAAGGAACTAGAGACGATTGCAGTTACATAAGTAAATAATTGAATAATTAAACATAATCGTATTATTATTATAACGTGAAGTGAAGTGGTTTTAAAGAATAAATATATAAAGAATAAAGAATAAAAAAAAGAAAAAAGAAGTGTAATAAATATAATAAAAATAAATATATAATGAGAAAAAAAAAACGTGGAGAAGCTCAAAAAACAAAAAAAGGATTAACTACTAACCAACACTGAACAAACATTCAACATCATTGTAATTAAGACTGAAAAGCCAAGTTTTAACATTACGAAGAAACATACATTTATTAAGAATACATCTTATGCTATTAGGAAAGCTGTTAAAGAGTCTGGGAGCTACTGAAGTATAAAACTGCAGAAATAATTGAAGTGAAAACTGTGGTACAGTGACAAGGTTCTGAAGATTAATTCTTAAGTTATAGCTTATTGAGTATCTACTTAGTAGATACCCAGATTTGATTAAAAATATCTTTAACACCTTGAAACAGTACAAATGCTTTAATGGCAAGATGTTCAATGTTCTAAAAAGAATCAGACTTCTATCATGGCGAGATCTATTGCAAATCAGACGTATTGCATGGTTTTGAGATATAAAAAGAGGAGTAATTTTGTTAGCATAAGCGCCGCCCCAGCAAACTAAACCGTATTCCAATTTGGATTGAAAAATACCATAGTAAATTGACTTGAGAAGTTCAGAACAACAATAAGGTCTTAACAAAAATAAATTTCTAGTGGCAGCCATTAGATAATTTTTTAGAGCTCGAGTATGTTCCGACCAATTCATCTTGTTATCCAACATAAATCCGAGGTATTTAAAAGAATTAACAGGTTCAATACTAAAACACTTATAAGAGCAACAAAAAGCCTCAGAATAAGTATGAAAAACATCAGATGAAGAACAGATATCTTTACTAGACATGAACTTTTTACAACTGCCATCATGAAAGTAAAATTGTGGAAAAGCAACTTCTTTACCTAAAGCACTAAAAAACATAATTCTTGTTTTATCGCTAAGTACCAATCGATGGACTTTAAACCAGTGATATAAATAAAGTTTGTTTGATATAAACAAATATAAACAAAAGTAAAAATAGAGAATATACTGAACAGTATATTGAAGAGAAATTAAAAACTTTAGACTGTCTAAAAAACTAAGTAAATATTAAACAATCCATAGATGAAAATCATGAGATTTTAAAAGAAAAATTTAATAACCTCTATCAAGATTTAAATACAATTTTGAAAAATTTACCAATTAAACCAAAACCAGAAACAAAAGAAGAAAACAATATGGCTAGTTTTGATATCAATGTTGTGGGAAAAAACCTACAAATTTTCAAAGGACAATTTATTAATTTGGAAGATTTTATATCGCAAGCAAAATTGCTTTACGGTATTTTAAAAGATGAAGATAAAGCTCTTTTCATTAAATACGTATATAATTTACTGCTCAATAAACTTACTGCTCAAGTGCGTAGTATAATAGGTAGAACTAATAGACCTTCGACATTACCTGAATTAAAAATTCATTGGAAAATGCTTACCCCAATCCGAAAACGTTATAACAAGTTTTAAGTGAAATCGGTACATTAAACAAAACAATAAAAGTATTTCTGAATTCAAAATTAATCGAAATTAAATCTTCGAAATTAAATCTTTAACTAATCCCGCGCAAGCAGCAAAAGATGCAATTTACAAGGTCAACGAAAGCATGGCATTGAATGTTTTCATGAAAGGTGTTAATTTGGAATGCCAAACTATTTTGTTAGCAAATGCACCTAAAACATACAATGAAGCGGTACAGCGATGCATCACTGCCGAACAAAGTTTAAAGACAAATAAATCCAATATTTTTCAAGTTAGAAACAGAAATACTTACAGAGAAAATTACAATAGATTCAACGACGATAGAAATAGCTACATTCCACAAAACAATAATAGAAATAATAACAATTTTATGAATACAAGATACAATACAAACTATACAAATAGAAACTTTAACAGAAACAACAATTTTGCAAACAATAATAATAATAGAAATTTTAATGGAAACCATAACTTCGTAAATAATAATAGTAATTTCAAACGAAATTTTAATAGAAATTCCAATAATAACAATAGAAATTTTAATAATAATACTTTCAGAAGCAATAACTCGCAGGGAAACCGCTATGGTCGGGTTTGTTACCCGCAGGGGCCAAAATTAATTTGCAAACTTATTAAAACTCTTTCATTTTACATCACATTAGAAAGTGAAAATACAAACGACGATTTGAAATTTCTCATTGACACTGAAGCGGATATCTCCATATGTAAAATTATAAATATAGATCACATAAACACACAGAATATTTCGACAATAACGGGTATTACAAATGAAGAAATTGAATGCATTGGTACAAAAAATTTAAATTTAATTGTGGACGATGAAGATATCCAACATAATTTTTATATCGTAGAAAACAATTTTCCAATTGCTGATGGCATTATAGGACGCGATTTTCTAGAAAGGTATATGGCAAAAATTGACTTTGAAACATATACTTTAAAATTAATCATAAATGATAAAGAAATAATTTTACCAATAATTTTAAATAGTTGTAGTAGAACAAATATCGTGATTCCTGCTCGTTCAGAATCTATAGTTCCAATAAATATTAAAGTCAATGAAGATAGTATTATTTTAAATAAAGAAATAGAAAACGGAGTATTTTTAGGTAATAGCTGGATACCAGCAAATGGCAATGTTCACGTTAAGATTCTAAATACGAATAGTAACAATGTTGTATTGAAAAATCTTGATTTTGAAACTCAACCACTAAAAAACTATAATATATTTGCCTGTAAAATCAATAATAAGACTGACAAAAATAGACTAGATACGTTACTAAAAACTTTAGACATTGGTTGTAACGACCCAGATGCCAAGACATCAATTATAAACATTATACAAAAATACAGTGACATTTTTCATCTCCCTGGAGAACACTTAAGTACAAATAATTTTTACACGCAGACAATACAAATAACAGATTCGACCCCGGTATACATTAAAAATTACAGACTTCCACAAACACAGTTAACAGAGATAAATGAACAGGTTGACTTACCGGCGCACAGTACTTTGTCCAGTAGGAATAAATCAAGAGTTTCATTTTGACGAACCCTAACCAAATAGATATTGTAAGTTAGGTAATACTTTCACTAAAAAGAGTTTAAATTTTCTTCGAAAAAGAAGTAGTTTTGTGGAAACTATACCTCTTCAAAGTCAACGCTTTTTATGCGTTTTTATTATTGTAGAATTTTCGACTTCGCGTTGTATTTAAAGAAAAACATGCTGTTAGCACAGTTTTTACGCTATTCAAGTGATTTTATTTTTTTATTTTTAAGGAAACAGTGAGAAAAAATAAGTTTTAACTATATTAGCAAGAAAATTTAAAATAAGAAATAAAAATTGAATTTTAAATTATCAAAAAATTTTGAAAAAAATTGAAAAATTTGCTGTTTTCAACAGTCATTTAAAAAAAATGTCCACAAGTGTCACCTTCAATTTTTACATATGCATTTCTACGTCTCTTTACCTTTCGGAAAAATTAAATATTTCGTCCAACTTCGAACCACTTTTTGTGTTATCGTGTTTTTAAAAATGGTCCAAAAATAATTTTGTGAATTTTTTGCTTATGTGCTTCATTCAAAGAAAAAAATGCCGTAAGCACGTTTTTACACTATTCCATTGATTTTATTTTTTTTTTAAATAATAAAAAATACGTTATTTTATATTTATAAGAAAATGTAAACTAAGTATTAAAAAATTTATTTTAAATTATAAAAAATTAAAAAAAAAATTTTTAAATTTGCTGTTTTCAGCAGTCATTTAAAAAAAATGTCCACAAGTGTCATATTTAATTTTTAAAATAAATTATTGTATGTTTATCTATCTTTCAGGAACATAAAATATTTTATCCAACTTCGAACTATTTTTTGAGTTACCGCCTTTTTAAAAATGGTCTAAAAATCATGTTTTGCAAAAATTAGCTAAATGTTGTTAGTGTATGTAACATTCAGTATGTTATACAAAAATAAAAAACGTAAACAAACATATTCTTTGTACTCTATACCTAACAGAAGGGCATATCAGCTTATGAAAGTTAAGTTCTTACAGAGAATGATAACACTGTATTTTTTTACAGAAATGTTAGAACTTTTTCAAAAATTATTATTAATAAATAAACTTATTCTTCAAAAGAATGTTTGAGCAATCGAATTGAATATTAATAACTGTTATTAATATTACTACAAATTAATTTATAAATTGTTAAATGTAGGGAACTCTCATATTCTCTCAATGCTACCCAATTTTTACCGTATTTTCTTAACAAAAACAGAGAACTTGCAAAAAAGCTGTGGAAGTTAAAGTCTATTTGCATGTGCATTAAGAAAAAACATAATATATTATTTTTTATCAAAAATGTCAATAATTTTAACTAATAAAGATTTATTTAATTGCTGGATTTCTGCTGGTCCAAGAGATAAATTTTTGATTTTAAAAAGTTTTGTTAAAAACAAAATTGGTGAAAGACTGTTTAATGAAGCAACAATAGAAAACATTCGGATTTTTCAGATTAAATTATTTAGATAGAAAGTGGAAGGAGTGCCACTATAACAAAAATTTGTTTATAAAAAAGTATGAAAACTGGTTAAATGTCCAAACTTTTATTATTCCTGATCCAGATGAAGTAAGTAAAAATAAAAAAAGTTTTTACACAGTTTAAATAAATCTTCATATCTAAGCAAGCTAGCACTAGTCGCGGAAGACCTAAAAAGGAGATCCACTTGTTATCTGAACAAATGAAAAGAAGAAAAGTTGCTGAAATAGTATCTGACTATACTGAAGAAGAATTAGAATATGCATCAGATTTTGCGAGAAGAAAAGGCAGTATTAAAAAAGAAAGTGTCCTCTCAGTACAGGTGGCATTGACAATTTATTTAGACTTGGATCTCTCGGAAGTAAAGTATAATATTCTGCGCAAAACTGTCAATGAACATCATGAAAACTTCTTTCCAAGCCTATATGCAATACAAAATTTTAAAAAGAATATAGTACCACCTGTCAAAGCTTCTGAAAACTCTGCAGAAGTGGAATTAAAACCATTCATGCGAAATACAGCTAAAAGTATATTTAAGCTTTGTGATGGCGAAGAGACTCCAGATAAAGTAACACTGATATGCAAATGAGGTATGGATGGCAGCTCGGGTCACAGCCGATACAAGCAAAATTTTTCAACGGGAGATTTCAGCGATGAATTTATATTTTTCATTGCATTTGTCCCAATCAAGTGAGTAAAAGTTTTAAAATTTAACTATGTATATTTTAATGAAAAAACAATTATTTTTTGAATAAAAGGCTAATTGATTCGTCATCAAAGAAGCCTCTTTGGATAAACAAAAGCCCTTCTTCTACTCTTTTCTGCAGACCCATAAAAATTGTAATGGCTGAGGAAAATAGGACCTTAGTTATACAAGAAAATAACGATATTAAAAAACAAATAACCGAATTAGAATGTGAAATATTGGAATTTAATGGGAAATCTGTAGAGGTTTCATATGAAATGAAATGTACAATGATCGATGGATCCATTGCAAACGTTCTTACGGAAACAAATTCAGCTAGCAGATGCTTCATTTGTAATGCAAGTCCAATTGAAATGAACAAAATAAATTTTACTAGATCTGCAACACAGATTCTTATAAGTATGGACTCTCAACTCTTCACTGCTGGATTCGGTTTTTTGAATGTTTAATCCACATATCATATCGTTTGCCATTTAAAGCTTGGCGAGTAAGGCAAGAGAATCAAGCCATTTTTTCTGAAAATAAAAGCCGAATACAAAGAGAATTCAGAGAGAGAATGGGCCTGCTTATAGATCATGTCAAACAAGGTTATGGCACAACTAATGACGGAAACACGGCTAGGAAATTCTTTGCCAATTTTGATGTTTCTGCGGAAATTACTGGCCTTAATAAGGATTTAATATATAACTTCTCATTAATTTTGCGAATTTTGTCATGTGGAAGAAAAATTAAAATTGAAGAGTTTAGTAAACTTCTTATGGATACCAGGAACTTATACTTAAAGTGTTACAGTTGGTACTATATGCCCAGCTCTGTGCACAAAGTTTTAGTGCATGGATGCGAAGTAATGAAGTATTTCGATTTACCCATAGGTGAATTTTCTTTAGTTTTTCTAATTGAAATAAAATAATAAATAACGCAACCTTTTTCTTTTGAAGGAAGTTTATCGGAAGAAGCATTGGAGGCTTCCCACAAAAATATTAGATATGCTCGTCTAAACCACACGAGAAAAAGCTCTCGGGAGAATTCAAATAAGGATTTTAACGATTTCAACAGATCCTGAGTTATCATCAAAAAGAAATATTAAATTTAAAAACAAGTTTAATGAGGAAGACCCTGATTTTACCTTCTATATTGAAAGTGAGACAAACTAAGATCTCTTATAAATTTCATAATATTACAAATTTTAGTTTCATTTGTTAAAAAAAATTGTTGCTAAAAACATAAATAAGTATTTTTTTGCAAAAAAGTATTTTTTTTAATATATGTTGGTAAAGATTTATATTTTGGAAAAATTGCATAAAAAAACTATATGTATATGTTTTAAACGAAAAAACATATTTCCAAACGGGGTCAATATTAAAAAGGTAAAGATTTAACAACTTAATATCTTTAATTTTTTTTTTTTAATAGTGTTTTTACTTATTTTATTATTCCCTTTAAATCACAGAAATTTCGATATTTAAACTTTTTTTCCAGCGAAAGTAATAGATCTACGTTAAATCTGATTTCATTTTTAAAATCAGCGGTCTTAAATTAATCAGCATGCAAAATTTCATAAAAATCGAACGGCTCCTTGTATTTATTCCTCACTTTTGTATGGGCTCAAAGTACTGTGCGGCGGTTCTTGTTCGGTACGTGGTGACTCTGCAAAACTTTCCGAGGAGGCTACTTTAGAAAAGTTTGCATCACAAAGGACATTGAAAACGCTCTCAGCTTTGGACATCAAGGACTCTTTCTTTTAAATGCCTCCTGAAACATGGGATGACAATGTTGATTACATTCAAGGCAAAAGTATCATAAGAAATTTGCGTGTTGTTAATGATACTGTGGAGAGGGTTGTGAAGCTATTTGAAGATTACAATAGGAAGCTCACTAAGAATGTAGAAGAAAAACAGTTTCTACTTCATGTCTTTGAACGAAACAAAAATATGGTTTCTACTGAAAAATCGAAAAAAGATCTAACGAACTTAGTATAATACTGCTCTAATAATAATACTTACTTCTGATATACCTATAGCTTGCAATTTTTTCTTTTTTCCTTCTTATCCTGATCATTTTAGGGATTTTGTCGTTAAATTCAGATATTTGAAACTCGATGAGCACCCCTTTATATATAAGCTAGGAGGCTAATATTTTTCTCACATAATATTGGGGTCGCTTCACTTCTACATTAAAATTTTTTTTTTTTAGCTATATAAGCATGGACCACACTAATGCCTATGTTGAAGACCTACATTTGTATATGTCAAGGCCCATCGCACTTGTTGCTGAGCTATGTGCAAAAGTAAACGAAGATCTTATTAAGGTAACTGAATCTGCCAGAGCAAACATGTTTAAGTTAACCGTAGTCCTACGTTGAGAAAAACTTTTAATTCTACGTTGAGGTGTAGATGAGGAATTGAAGTTTTTAAATATTTTGAAAAAATTCATAATTGAGATACTACAAGGAACATGATTTCGGCCTAACTTAGCATAAAATAAAAATCATGTAAGCTTGTTTTTATCCCAAAACAAAGCGGTTTTGGATATATATAAAAATTAAAAAATATGTAGTTTCCTACACCAACGTAGGAGTACGGTTAAACCCTCTTAAATCTTTTGTCCTGCCGATTTCTAAGGCACCTTGTAGAAATATTAATGTTCCTTTAATTTTTCTCAATAGCATTAAATTAAAATTTGTCAGTAAGGCCACTTATCTTGGATATAGGATCACCTCGCCTCTGTCTTGCGAAGATCACATTAATTCGTGCGTAAGAAAAATCTACTAAGTATGTCTTACGAAATGTTCGAATATCTGCAGCATTTGTGCGAGTCGAAACTGAGAAGAAACTTGTCTTGCAGCTGATATTGCTAATTTTAACGTAATCGGAAGTTGTCTACAAAGTGTTGATTCACTCGAAGCAAATAATGGAAAATATTGTGTTGCCAGAGAAGATGCTGTAGAATCGAGGCATTAATTGTATAAAGCGGATCGACTTAATCTAGCAAGGAAAACAAAACGAGTAGATAATTTTACAGATGTTTTTACTGGAGCCTTAGATACCTTAGATCCTTTAATATCTAGCATTGGTCTTAAGAAACGCATACAGCAAAGACTGCGTTTAGGGCCTTCAGCTGAAATGGTGTGCTTATTACAATGTGAAGCGCCCGAAGACATAACCACATCAGCCACTGAAAATTCAGATATGGATATTAGCGATACACTGACTCAGATTTAGATACCAATGACAGTGGCGATAACAAGGCCACTAGCAGTGAACTACATAAGTCCCATATATTCTGTTATGCTCAACAACTTGCACCTATTAACTCACGGATGAGTATTTTCAATATTATGTATTTATAATTTTTTATAATTAGGATTTTTTCTTATTTAATTTCTTGAAATTTACCTTATCTTTTGATAACTTTTTTAATATAAATAGACACATTTCTAAAATCACAAAATTCTTGTAAAATTATTTACTTATAGTGTGATATATCTACCTAATTTGCCAATGAAACGGCAATGAAAAATAAGCTTTTATTTAAAAAAGACGTGAACTAACAAGAAAAAAAAATTAATTTAAGTGACATTGGTCATGTGTGTATATTAGAGTGGCCCTTATTTTTTTCGAAAGTAACAAATTACGGATCAGGATTTTATTCTTTTACTAAACAGAAGTAAACTGTGTCATTTCCAAAAAAAAAAAATTTTAAAATTAAACATGTCACTTGCGACCTTATGTTGAAAATCTGATTTAAATGGGGAAAAAGTGCTCTTTTTTCTAAAAAATCTCAATAACTTTTTTTAAGTGCATATTTCAAAAAAACTGGTTCACATTTCGTTTTTGATTTAATTTTTCTTCAGAATGTGCTCTCAAAAATGGAAATTAGATAAAAACTACTAGAGTTGTGATTCTTTACATTTCGAATAAAATCTAATTTTTTTCCTTGTTGTATTAAAAAAAATCGCAAAAACACATATTTAAAAAAAATTTCATTGAAATCTTGTGGAAATATTTTCGTCATCTATATTCAAAACAGATACAAAAAATTGTGGGATTACGTTTAATAACCTGGTCGTTATGAAATTTTTTGGTAGAGTGTACCTTTTTGGAAATTTCGAGTTTGGGTATTTTTACAAAAAAATTTCCAAAAAATTCAAAAACGCAAGTTTTAAAAAAAATCACCAAGAAATGGATTAAGAATAGTTGTGAGCTATTTGCACTTCGAACACAGGAAAATTAATAAAAATCGGAAAAACTATGTTTCTCACTTAAAATGACTTCAATAATTTTTAAAAAATATAAATGATTTTATTTAGAAAAATTTTGGATTTCTAGGGATGCCAACATATCTTACCCTGGTTTTAGGGTAAAAAAATGCAAAAAACCCTGAAAACCAACAAATTTAATTTTTCACCACTGCCCGTAGGATATCAACTGAATTGGCGCTGCACTGTCTTCAAATTTATTTAGACATCAGTTAAAATTCACTTACCAGAGGAAGAGAAATTCGTGATAGTGAAAAATTAACACAATATACAAAGAATGGGCAAGTTGCAGCGGTGAAAATTAAATTTGTTGGTTTTTGGAGTTTTTTGAATATTTTTTACCCTAAAACCAGGGTATGATATGTTGGCATCACTGGAATGTAAAATTTTTTAAAAAAATCATTTATATATTTTTAATTTATATATATATATAAGATTATTAAAGTCATTTTAAGCGAGAAACTTAGTTTTTCCGATTTTTTATAAATTTCCTTGTGTTCGAAGTGCTAGAAACAGGCACTTTAAAAATTTTTGGAAAAAAAGTCAAGTTGTAATAGCTATAACTTTGGTATCCGAATTTTGGTTTTTTTAATTTGTTGCATAAAATAGCTCACAACTATCTGTAATCCATTTCTAGGTGATTTTTTTTAAAACTTGCATTTTTAAATTTTTTGGAACTTTTTTCGTAAAAATACCCAAACTCGAAATTTCCAAAAAGGTACACTCTAACAAAAAATTTCATAATGACCAGGTTATTAAACGTAATCCCACAATTTTTTGTATCTGTTTTGACTTTTTTACAACAAGGAAAAAATTAGATTTTTTTCGAAAATTAAAAAATCACAACTCTAGTAGTTTTTGTCTAATTTTCATGTTTAGGAGCACATTTTGAAGAAAAATTAAATCAAAAAACGAGACGTGTACCAGTTTTTATTTTAAATATGCACTTAAAAAACAGTTATTGGGGCTTTTTAGAAAAAAGAACAGTTTTCCCCATATAAATCAGATTTTCAACTTAAGGTCGCAAGCGACACGTTTAAATATCAATATTTTTTCTGAAAATTTCACAGTTTATTTATGTTTAGTAAAGGAACAAAACCCCGGTCCGTAATTAAAGATCAGAAAAAAATTTCCTCCATACAAACAAGGGCCACTCTAATGGATATAGTAGGTATATTCAAGGTGCAGAAGAACCCCTCTCTTGGTTACTCATCATCATAGTATAAGCGTACGTAAATTGGTAAGCTCTAAGGTCTTATATAAATTTATATTTATATTTCAAAGCTTAAGGCACTGATGATGTGTAGTAAACCTGAATAACGGATCGCGGACATCAGTGCCTCAAGCTTTTAAATATAAATGTATGTATTTGAAAAATTCTAAATTTAGATAAGTCCTTAGAACTTACCAATTTACGTACGCTTTTACTATGATGATGAGTAATCAAGAGAGGGGTTCTTCTGCACCTAGAATATACCTATTATATATATATGACAAATGTCACTAAAATTTATTGTTTTCTTTTTAGTTCACGTCTTTTTTAAATAAAAGCTTATTTTTAAAAAGTTTTTTTTACTTTTTATTTTTTTTTTTACCTTTTAGTCTAAAAGGTTTATTATTAACATCTTTTATTTTCAAAACTTATGGAGATATAGCATTTTTATTGAATTGTGGGCGCTAAAAGGGGGTGTGGCAAACAATTTTATTTATAAGGCCCAATATATAATGGTTTAGAAACATAACAAAACAGTCAGAAAATAATAAAATAAGAACACATATTGTTATTCAATATGATCACATAAATGATATTCATTGCTTTTTTTTATAAAAACTTTTTCGAAAAAATACTTTTATTGCCAAAAGCTTATTTTGAAAATTAAAATTAAAAATAAAGTTACTCTGGCTTTTTTAAAGAGAATTTTAGTAATTTGCTGGCCTTTATTGTGGAGGGCTTTCTTTCTGGTAGTTTTTTCTGCCTGGTAGATTTAGGTGTGGAGATCGGAAAAAGAAAGCCGGAGAGAAAAAATTTGTTGGGCCTTTTTAGGCGCTCTCAATATCATTTCATTAATCAAGTTTTTCTTGGAATACACCACAGTTAGATTTGATCAATTAACCTTTTTGTTTTCGATAAAAAAACCTCTCTTGATTTTTAATTCAAAGCTAGACATAGGCAATAGTTAATTCGTAGAATAACGGACTTTTACTGCGAGCACAATATTACATCAACCACGTTGTTGACGCTACCGCTGACTTCGTTCGACTGTCACTCGCTTCACAGATGCGCAATCGAAGTAATTTTTTTTGCATCGTGATGCAGATATGAACATGTTTAAACGTGCAAAATATCATTTTGCAGGGAATGCAATAAATGTGCGTATTAGAAATCGGGCCTTATTAAGGATTGGGCTTTATTTGGCGAAGGGACCTAATGTTAAATTTCAGCTTAATCGGATACCAACAAGTTTGCAAAATTGCGAAAAATGGTTTACAAATTTTGACGGACATACATACATGTATACATACAAACATACATATATACGAACGAAGCAGATTATAATCAGCTTATAATCAGCCCCGTAGTTTTGAAGATATAGGATTTTTATTTATTTGTGGGCGATAAAAGGGGGTGTGGCACCATTTTTTCTTGAAACATCTTCTACTTGAAGGAAATTAACTGCCAAAATTTTAGCTGAGTCAACCCCGTAGTTTTGGAGATATAGCATTTTATTGATTTGTGGGAGATAAAAAGGGGTGTGGCCAAATTTTTTACATAAACCCCATGCTTTATTTGACGAAACTTTACTGTTTAAATTTCAGCTGAATCAGCTTCGTAGTTTTAAAGCAATGTCGGGCAGCTTTGCACACTTGAGATTGTGTTTGTGCAGAAAAATATGTATTTATCTCACCTACAGAACGATCAAAGCTTCAGTGTTCGAGCGAATTTCAAGCAGATAAAATCTGCGCTTGCATGTTCCTTGAATATATTATATTATAACTGTGTCGATAAGCAATAATAGCTTAAGTCGATTTAAGACAGAACTGAGTTATTGATATAGTTGTGTTCAACGTATATATCATTATGAACACACAAAATCTAGAACTTCTAGCATGACCTTAGCTAAAGATATGACGCAAAAACAAAAGAACCTTTCATATAACTTATATGGCGATTGAAATCTTTGAAGCAAGATTTCTGGAAACTTTGAAATAAGACTTAAGCTGTTATTGCGCATCGACACAGATATAACGTAAGATTACACTGTATAAAATTGTATGTATGCAAATTTTTTGGAAGTATGCATGAAAAATTTTTTGTTTTTTAAAAATAACGGCCATGCGGCAACAAAGAGGTAAAATTAAAAAATTATGCATAACAAGGCATTACGATAATGTGCATGGCCAACATAAGGTAATTGTGGGACAAGCAATGGAGAAATTAATTAATTATTTAAAAGCAGCATGTCCACATATCATATCATATAGTGATCAGTTCCAAGTACGTAAAATGAAAGCATCTTCCGCTCTCAGTTTGGCCTTGGCAAAATACAATAAGCAACATAAGCATAATGAAACAACATATTTGTTTTTTTTTTACTATTAGCAGGCTTTTTTACATTTCCGTCTGCTTATCTGTATCTCACATTATCCGTCTGTCGGTCTGTTTCCTTTTGACATTCCGTCCACTACTTGTTAATTTAATTCCGCAATACAAATCCGAGCAATAAAAAATATTCCATAACGCCTAGTAAAATTTCTGCAAAAAGCGCTTTAGCACTATTTTGTTTTCAGTGTGAGCTTTAAAGCGCTCATTAAAACACACTCAAGATGAGAAAGTATAGGTGTGCAAAGCTGTCCGACACTGTTTTAAGGATATAGCATTTTTATGGATTTGTGGGCGGTAAAAATTGGTGTGGCAAAAAATTTTATCATAATATTGCATTGTCACCGCACTTACATATGTAAGCTAAATTAAAAAAAGAATTAAAAATAAAATTAAAAATAAAATTGTAGAAAAATGGCTTGCAATTTTTGAGAACATACATCCATGTATACATACGAACGAAGCAAGTTAAATAAAAGCTTATAAAAAGGAAAGAGATAAGAGCTTAGTTTTTCTGCAACAAAATTCAAGACTAACTGTTTGTTAAGTTTTCAAAATCTATATAAATTAAAAATACCAGTATTTTGTTTTGATTTATTTGTAAAAATTAATAGTATTAAAATAGTATTAAAATTAAACTATTGAGCAATCTCTTTATGTTAACAAGTTCTCTTCTTTCTTTCATTCTTATAATTTCAAATAATTACTATTGCTGCGCAATTCTATGCTATTCAATGTAGGAACATTGCTTGCGTCAGTCGCGATGTAATACGAATCATTTGACCCAGTGCAGAAATGAAGATAAACAAAACGAAAACTAATTGTCATAATTTTAATTGAGTCAAACATTTGTTATACCGTGCGCTGGCTGTACTATGACTCTTATTATAATGTTAAATTGCCAATGTTGGATATGGTGTTGCAGGATAAACCATGAGATGTAATGTTGACAGGAAATCAACATAGCATCTATAGATCAACATAACATCTTTAGTTACAAAGATCCCAGTATATAGGACTAACAAGAATATCTAACAAGAATCCTACTTGTTGACTTTAAAGTGAGCTACGCTGATGATGAACGCCTCAGAGGTAGTTCTTTTTGAAGATAAATTTAAAAAGTAGACTTATTAAATTTTTATTGCTCAGCTTGAACTCCAAACTCGACTATCTCGACTCTCCTCTATTAATCAAATATGTTCAGCTTAATTAGTAAGCTATTGTTTATTTTAGTAAGCTATTGTTTAATTATTTGTTTGTTACGCATACAAAATGGGGCATGGTTTTCTGCTATATTATGCCTCAGATTTCAATAAAAATGTTGTTTTTTATCTTTTTGTGGTTTTTGCCAAAAAAGCTAACATTTTATCCATAGTGGTATGTTTTAGACGAGCTTACCTAACATTTTTGTAAGTGGCTTCTAACGCGTCCTCAGATAAAAATCCTGCAAAAAGTGAGCTTTTACTCTATCTTCTTAGTTTGAAAGTGTATAGACCAGGGACCGTACCAGTTATGGTTTTTATTAAAAAAGTGAGATATTAACAGTTATTATTCAACTTTTATTTTTTCCGACAAAAATACTAGTTATTTAATGCCTTTTATTTTTTCGGGCAAAAATAACTGTTACTTTTGACTTTTATTTTTTTGGTCAAAAATAACAGTTATTTTGTGCCTTTTATTTTTTCGGTCAGAAATATCAGGCAATTTGAATTTTTTTAAAGGCCACTTGAACGGCAAAAAAGTTTTATGCAATTTTTATCGTCTCATCAACGCGCACATTTTGAGCTAAAAAACTTTTTAGTTTTTTATTTGTCCTTTGAAAAAATACAAATTGCCTGATATTTTTGACCGAAAAAATAAAAGGCACAAAATAACTGTTATTTTTTACCTAAAAAATAAAAGTCAAAAGTAACAGTTATTTTTGTCCGAAAAAATAAAAGGCAAAAAATAACAGTTTAATTTTTATAGTAACAGCCAAACATTTAAAAGGCATTTAATATTCGCAAAGCTGCTGCCATTACGATAATAATGGTATATTTAAAAAAGTCCTCCCGCCACTATTTCGTTATGCCTTTTTCATCTGAAAATTGTAAAATAACAGTTATTTTCGGTCCCTGGTATAGACGATTTGCTTTTGCAAACATAAGTAAAAGAAACGCAATGAAAAAGTTTGTGAAACATGAAAACTTCAAAAGAGCTTATGA